>OZ025275.1:10765529-11153029 GCA_964019165.1 Mastigias papua | reverse complement strand
ATACATTGCATACAAATTTACAAAGTTACTTACAGACTTGCTCTCTTATTTAACTTTCTTCATTAGGTTCTTATCTGTATCAAAAATGTCAGCAAATTGGAGTTTTTATTTCAACGAAACGAATTGATACTGCAAGCATTGTTTGCATACATATAAATTTACTCTTTTAATTGAAGCACAGCTAGTAAAATATTAGTAAGTTAGAAATGTTAGTAAGTTGAGGAGAAAAAGAAATCCTGTTTCACTGTGCTCATGAGCAGTAATTTCTTGTGAAGAGGCTAGAAGTTTTTTGTGTAAAGCTGTTCTGATTTGTGTTGTTAATAACGATAACCATTGCCATTTTCCAATGAGAAGATATCTGAATAGTAAATATTGTAATATTATATACGGTATATTTTTATTGTAAGCTCGACTTGCACTTTTCCTGGCACGTTGTGTTGCGGCTTATAATCAAGAGCGGCTTATAAACAAGGGTGGCTTACACTGCTTATCCATCCAAGCTGTCATGCTATCATAAAGCTTCGATTTTATCCGTAAACTCAGGACACACCGTGTCCTATGCACATGAAAAGTCAGATGTATTAAAGCCAGTTGTTTGCAATCTTCGTGACTCCGTTTACTACCTATCCTGATCTTAAACAGATCCTATCCTAAAGAGATTTTATCCATTTCTCCCATACGTACCAGCGTACGGTTGATAGTTTCTAACAAAGTTCAGTTGTGGGTTTTGTGGGTGCGGCTTACAGTCAAATGGTGGCTCACATTTTTCTGAGTGTCGTTTAGTGCGGCTTATATTCAAAGGATGTTTATAGACAAGGAAGGCTGACAATCGAAGAAATACCGTAGCTGAAAAGTTGTTTTTCTATTCTTCATGACCAGGCCCGTGGAACAGGGGGGAGGGGCTATAGCCCCCCACTTTTTTCGAAAATAAATAATAATCTTTTAAAGAGGTCAAAAGAATTCGCTAATAATTGATTACTGTAGTTTTTAAAGATAACCATTCCTTTGATGTTTAAAGGGGCATGGTTTAAATTCTAAGGCAAGTCCAAGTTCTCCATTCTTTCTCGCTTCGCTAAATTTTAGCCCTCCCCCCCCCCCACTTTCAGACTGCTCCGCGGTCCATGATGACTATTCTTCTATCATTTCTTGGAATGTAGCATGCTGAAAACGAACCATTGCATCATGTATTTGCGGATACCTTCAGGTCATTTCGTCTCTCTTTACCGCGCTTTCCTCTTACATTGAAAATTATTACCGGTTGGTTTTGAAGTTGAGTACTTCCTAACGTGCTCTTCTGATAATCATTTTGCGCGCTGTTCGCCTATGTTCATCCAAGAACAGTCCCTCCAAAGTATGGTGCAAAGTTCTTATCCTGATTGTTTGCCTTGAAAGTGCTTGATGAGCATGAAACCTGGTGGTATCATTTTTCAAGATGATTGTCAATACAAATCAATAGCTAGGAAAGTTAAAAATATATTAGAACAATGAGACATGAATGTTGATAACTAGAAGGCACTTATCTACCTGGGAGTCATTATTTGAAGGTTATTGTGATTTGCTGTTTCTTGCTAAAAAATCTTTCATATATGTTGCTTGTACTAAGAATTTGCCTTTAAATCTCCTTCGCCATTAATGCTATAGGTTTAATTCATCGCTTTGACATATTTTCTTACTGTTTGAACCTAGTTTGTTCACAGAAAGGATACCAACATGGAATGCACTCGTTTTGCACATAATGCGCATTCATTGTTTCTGAACTTTGTACAAATTGTCTATTCAATGCACAGCGCAATTTGTCAATGCAACAAAATCCTAGATTTTAATTGGTTTTATTTTATTTATTTGTTTTCTTTCATCAGTCGACGATTTGAAACGCTCAATGGATGATTATAATGATGCACAACGAAAATGGGTCGAGGATATGATCCTTGGTTTGTTGGTAAGCTAGTCAGTTCTCTTGTAACACTATTTTCTAACTAGAGAAACTCGGATATCTTCTGCTTCTCAAAGGGCAAAGAAGTAATGTAGCACTTGTAAGTGGATGTTAGATTAAATTTTTCAGTCAAGAAGAGTGAGCTTGAAGTGTATTATTTCAAAATGACCAGGCGATGCATCGATCCGTCGATACTTCCATTAGATTATGACTTGGAAAAGGTCACTTATTGTCACAGACTCCTTTAGTTTTCACAGCTACTCTTTTCTCATTTTGATGCATCCAAGCTCGGATACAGCGATTTTCTCCTTTATTGATTTATGTTGCATTCGATGGACCCAACTCTAAAGGGCCTTTAGGTATAAATAGAAGACCAATTTTGAAATGTTTCATTTTCGTATACATATGGGCACACTTTTTATATCTTCTGTTTGCTTTTGAAAGGAACTGGAGAAAAGAGAAACGGAACGAATTCAATTTATACAAAAGAAACTCGAAATCTATATAGAATTGGGGAAAAAGGCCTTTGATCGGAATTCAGAGGTGAGTATAGGCAACTTATTGCATTTTTTCCATCTTCCAGTTAATGGCATGCCTGGAGATATCTACATGGAACCCATTTCAAGTATTTATCAACTTGCCAATATCTCTACCTATGTATATATATAGCCCGATATCTGCTAGAAACGATTAGCTTTACCGAAGCGATTTGAAAAATTTTCCAACGGAACTTTGGATTACCACAGGTAACTCACGCAACTGAACAATTCAGTATAGCAGTCAAAAAGCGATATATTTTTCGATATTTGATGTAGTATTGGTATTATTTCTTGCAGACATTTTTACTGTCAAACTTTCTCACAGGCCTTTGCTAAAACCCTGGAAGAGGTGAACAAAATAAATCCATCACTTGATTTAAAAGCATTTGTTGATGGCAATAGAACGGGGACAATACGACCAGTAGATATGAAGAAATAAAGCAATGGTATGAACAACTAGCACGTTACGTATTTAAATCACTTAACATACAACGAGCATAATGGGCAGACTGGCCCTTTGATTGGTCATGCCTAATGAGTCAGATGATTTTGAATAGCCCTTTCCTTTGCGCAGGAAAACCTACCAAAAGCCACTGCCTACTGACCCTCTGATTTAGTATAGGCAACAGTTGAAACTTCTGCAGTTTTAGTGAACTTTTCTAATCATAGAATCTCAATATTGCAGAAAAATGAGGAAATGTTTTCTTGCATAATGAAGCAAAGTGTCTTCGCTTCTACTATGGTTCTATTGTTGGATTTTCTCCTTTTCTATTCATTGACTAGAATTGTTTGTCCTTATAAGTATCGATATCATAGTATGACCTGTTAGGCCACCAATGACTCAATGGGCCGTTGTTCGCACATTATACTTATGTACTGACCTTCGATAATAAGAGCTGCAATAGCTGGTGAGGGATTTATTGCAGAGAATCCTGACTTCGAAATTGTAAGTTCCATGTATTGTCTAAATGTTGTCGGACTTTTCTCTCTAAACAAAGATTGTTTTTGCAGTGTCACATTTGTGTTGATTTAAATGTTTCAGTAACATTTCCAATTTATACTAGATGGTTTATATTCGATGCCAAAAATAACCATTAGGATTTGAAATTTCGTGAATTTCTTACGCCGTTGTTATTATAGGATTAATTTTGATATTATTTTGAATTTTTGGAGCTATGTTTATTATAGTTTTGGATGATGTTTTAAACAAAGTAAATATAATGTTAGCTTTATTGTACATGATGATACCTTTAACTTTTACATAACTTAGGGAGAGCCAGGGAGGTTCTCTCAGCAGTATCAATAAGACGGGGACATGTCAACCATAGCGTAGCAATGATCTTGCGTTACCTTTCAATTTTTCAATATTGTTTGCTGCGTTTTGCCACTCAGTATATTGTTTTGTAATGGTCACTTAGCAAAATATGATGTCTTGTGGATTGAGCCGTCTCCGGTATAATTGGCCGTGGCGGAGAGTGAGTCAACACTTAGCGGCCTGGTTCCATCGAGTATGTAGTCTCGATTAGTAATCTCCGCCTCGGTACCATCTCTGCCTTTCACTTATTTTTGAGTAAACGGTATATGGTATGAGGCCTCCCAAAGCGGTTCTTAGTAGTTTACGGACCTACTCTTTTTATGTCCAACTGAAAGAGTCATTATCATTTTTAGAAACACAAACGCTTCTTATTTTTATCAGCCGTTCAGTAATTTTGATATTCTTTCTTACTATTATACTACATATTTATTTGACGCCACCAAGGTTCAAGAGACGAAGTTGGTATACCACTACCACCTCTCTGTATTCACTGACATTTCTTGAGTTTCATTCACTTTCGTTCCTCTTCAACTGCCAATGTGGCTTGCGTTTTCGATCGTTCCTAATGACATGGAGATTGCCGTTCTCTTCACAGCTTGGATATTCCATATCAACTATAGCCAAAACATTGCAATATGTGAAGTGATACTCTGGGGGAATTCTTTGAAACTCTCAAAATTGAGTAAAATGTACCAAAATTTTGATTTGCAAACAATAATTTTCAATTTGATCACATGATTTAGGTTTTTGTGAAAGGTCACAGTTTTGATCTTTTCGATGACCCACAAATCACTATAGTTTTATAATTTCTTTGGTTTTTGTGCTATGGGAATGAAATTGGCGTCAAATGACAGCTTTAGAGCTGTAGAGATCAATTATTTCATTTTAAAGCACATAAAATGTTATAGAGCTGAAAATGAAATTTGTTTCTTCGTTTTGACATCTTATCCTGTGGAAGCAGCAGTTAGAACATTCCAGATTTTTATAGAATATGCAGGTGAACATTTTTGTATCTTCTTTGAAAGTTTTGAAGTGGGGTGAGTTTGAATTTGACGGCAAGCGCTCCTCAAACAACTTACAATAGTCGCCAGAAGTCCTGGGGCACTTTGCACTTTTTTTATTCTGCAATGAATTTTCATCCTCTCCTCGCAAACAATTTTGTTTTTTGGGAAAAGTATATTCGATAATGGGAAACTTTCACGTGTACGTCAACGTCAAGTGTTCCATAGACGAGCCGACATTGTTCTAAGGGGAAGGGAGCTGTATGTTCCTAAGATAACAAAATGAGAGGAATGTGGTTTTTCTCTGTTCTTTGCAAGTGTCTCAAGGACTTTTGGCGAGTATTGTAGAGTGGGGGATTTTGAAACTCATTCAGCTGCATTTTTGAATCTTATGACTAACTTAGATTGTTTTCACAGTGCAAACTGATACAATGATTTTCGAATGAAATAGTACTATTTTTCAAGCAAAGTTTGTTATAATAGCATTGACGTTTTGATAAATAGTTTTTGAAAATTTTGGCTGTGGTAGCGAGGAAGATGGAAAAATCTCAATTTTTGCTGCTGCAGATGTTCTTTGTATTGTGCCATGCCATAGACTTTGCCCTTGTTTTGAGAACAAGTGAACCATTTTCAGAAATATTTTTGGCTTCCAGAACAAAACTGCAATGATGCTAGCAGATAACCCACCAAGGGCATAAAACACACAAAACACATAAACACACAAAATGACATATTTTTCAGAAGTACGGCATAAAGGGCGTATTTTCAGATATATCCTGAAAAAGTTCGATTAATAGTACAGTATTTATTTGATTTTGTATTCCTATATGCTAGTATCAATTTGATATCACTTAGTGGGAGTACAAGCGCCCAGAAAATCAAGTCATGTGTGTCGAATGATAACTACCAAGAAACAAAGATAGGTTTTTAGATTTTCCAGTCATATTGCGATTTTTGCTGAGTGACAAGTTTGAATGTACCTGTATATGCTTTGGAGTTTTGGTGGCATCAGTTTTGGTGGGGGCCATTTTTGACCGCCTCCCTTCTGAGCACATAAAACAAAACCAGGCAGAACTCTGGTGAGGGTCCTGTACTTGCTCATTCGCTATTTTCTGTTGTTTTTTGAATAGTGCAAAATGTACCCATAATGTGTACAATCAGACCCAGCTCAGAAGTATAGTTTTGGATGGATCTCGCGACAACTAACTTTCTTTTCAAGTCTTCCTATACAAGTCCCTTTTTGAATTTTCGTTCTTCATTGTTGCAGATCTTTCATCTTGATGTCGCTGCATCTCGCTGCATCTCGCTGCAAACTGTTACCTTTATTTGGACTTGGAATGACCAAAACGCCCTCAAGGAAACTTTCTCACTTCTAAATTCAGAAGATAAGTACTCTTGGGTGCCTGATAGAAAGGGAGGTTGGAATAAATGGGGAGACAAAATTATAAAAAATGAAGTCACAGAATTAAACGGTACTAAGCAATATAACGTGTGATCTGCATGATTTTCTTAAAGATAGTTTATACTTGCACGCTGAAGCACCCCTTCTAAATATGGCCTTGGGTAGGAGCTAACTTAAAAATTAATGGAATAAAAATGTCCTTGGTGGAAAATTTTTCAAATATTAATTAGCGGCTAGAATGTCTATTAGGCACGCAAGGGTACAAATGTTGTGTTGCTTATTTTGAGGCTTTCAGACTGATACACTCACACAAGACTTATTAAGGAACCTAATGAAACGTTCAGAGTTAAGGAAATTTCCACAAAAAAATGTAGCCAAATTTGTTGCAGGAGATGACTAGAGCGTAAGAGAGGAATTCTTGCTTAGTTTCACTGAAGAAGAGACAATAACTTAAACTGGAAGTCTGCATATTTCTTTAACCATCAAGTGATCAACAACGGAGATTAGAACCTACACAAGCAGTAAAGAGTCAAGATCTGTTATCATAGCGTCACAAAACGTTGTTTAAAAGTTTGGGCTATGTGCACTTAGAGGATATGGTGCAGTAGAAATCACGGAGTCAGATGATTTGTTCGTGCAAACCTGATTGATGTTGAAGGAAAGAAGTCCTCGTCAATTATCTACATCCGAATGGCCAAACTGCTTCATTTTACCAGTCCAAAGCGACTATGTTGGCTTTTTGTTTGTTCGTGTGATATTCTTAAATAACCTTAAACCAAAGACTGTGACAGTCCGCGCATATACATTATCGATTGAAGATAAAGCCTCTGCATCAGCTGCATTGTATTGTCATTTGAAGAACGGTGCCACTTGATTAAAAAATGATTTTACTACTCTAATACTTCCAAAGAAGATGCAGAAAATGTACATCTGCAGTTTCAGCAAAACAATTTTGAATTTTTATTTGCTGCGTGGAAAGGGTCGAAGGTCAAAACGAAGAAGCAAGGTATTGTATTTCTTTTTCATTTTGCGTGCTTTTATGTGAATTAATTGATTTCTACAACTGCAAGGGTTTAATTTGACGACGATTTCATTCTCTTGTCTTAAAAATAGGAGAATTACAAAGCCATATTGGCTCGTGGGTCACCGTAAAGATCAAACCTTTGATCTTTCACGCAATCTATACCGTTTGATAACACTGGTCAACACAGCTTTTGTACGGGACAAAAACCCTTTCACTATAGCTAATTTTGGGGCGCTGACTTCAAAACTCGTATCCGTTTTGACGTACCATGCCAGATTTAATTAATACAATGTCACATGATTACATTTTTATATATATATGAGTACTGTAGATAACCATAAAAGACAAATTTAAGAATGTCTTTAGGTGAGTAACTTGTAGAAAACGCTTCCACACCTAACTCTTGAAATGCGTTCATAATTTTGTTCAAATGGCTTAACAATTTTGTTGAAATTCATTGTCTGAAAATACGAAGGACAACATACATGGCAGCATTGTGAGGCATTATAATAACTAAATACAGTATACAGTAAACGACTTTTATGGGAGATCCCATTACACTTACGTTAAGATTGAACTTAGAGACCAAGATAAACAGTTTGCACCTCGCATCATCTGCAAGTCCCACAAAGAAAGAATTTCGCTGTAAGCTACACTACCGTTCAAAAAATGTTGGGACTTTTCGATAAAAGAATGATCGCGTCGACTTTTCTTCTACTGTATGTGGCAACGTTAAGTTATTGTGATTAATTTTTGTTGTCAATGAAGATTTTTTACTTATGCGGCTTTAAAAGCCATATATTTTAATGATTTTTCTTGCTGTGTTTTTGCTAATGTTTCAAAAGTTAGACTTTTTTTGCACGCCAACACAATGTTTTGTAAAGGTTCAAACCTACTACATCGCAGCACTCTCAATAAAGACCTTTCATGTCTTGGCGTCTTGATCTTCTTTGGTCTACCAACCCTTGGCAGATTTTTTGCGGTTCTAAATTTAAAAACTTTTTGCATACCGTAAATCCTCGAATTAGCCCCCTGGGGGCTTATTTATTTTTCATGCTTTTTAGGCGGGGGCTTATTCGAGGGGGGGGCTTATAAATTTTTTGACAAATGTCGTATAAAAAGCTTATTGTCAAAGCTCCTTTTCTCCTCACTATTACAAGAACAGTCTAAATTTAAGCTTTAATCTTTATCAAAGTCTTGATCATCATCTGTGTGGGGACTTATTCGAGGGGGGCTTATTAACAATTTGAAGTTCTAGCATGGGGGCTTATTCGAGGGGGGCTTAGTCGAGGGGGGCTTAGTCGAGGGGGGCCTATTCGAGGATTTACGGTACAGCGAAAGCTGCATTCTTTGAGCAGTCCCCAAATACTGCAATTTCTTGATAGTTTTTACCACTTTTTTTGTAAGAAACAATTTCCAAATGCTTCTTGTATGATATTTCATGACGTTTGATAAATGACAAGTCCATGTTCTGGCCTAAGAAAAATTTTTCGCTTAATCTTTTTCGAATACTGTGGCGCATCTGAAAGCTGTGAAACATAAACAATGTCTTATAAAAGTTTCATGATAATAATTGTCTTATTTGATAAGAGAGGATCAAATGCATGTTTTTCAAAGCTTTTAACGTAAACATCCTTCGAATCGTCCCAACACTTTTTGAACGGTAGTGTAATCAAATTTAGTTGATATAGATTTTTCACAGATTTGAAGAACTGTAAAAAGCATGCCCTTTTTGTGACATTTGTGTAAAATGGAACGTAAGTAAGCAGAAAATTTAGACGTGGTGAGGGAAAACCGTTATGATTTTTAGAGGATGATAAACTGATGAGGACCAGACCGTCGAAGCATGTCTATATTAGAAAGATTGTTACACAATTATACTAGCGTGTTGAAGGAGTATGAAAACTCACATGGAGTTAACTACATACATACACTGTTTGAGTAAATAGTTTTGATCATGTATTCGAACTCTTCTTGCCCTGGCAACAAGGCTATCCTCACAGTCTATTGTGTTGGATCCTGAATCACTGGGTTGGAGCGCTACCATTTTGCTACAGACTCTCTTTGGCGTTTGCCATTGAGGCGTTGAGGCCTCATAGCCTTTGCTATCACCCTATCATTTTTGGAATCAGGCCACGGATGAGACTGGCCACGAATATTTAATAATGCAGGAAGGACAGACTCTAATCCAAGGAGGCAAATATAAGCTTGGCTCTTTCACTGCCCAAGATTGTGATAATGTGTCCCACAAACGCTCATTTCAACGGCGCAGTGTTCATGGTACTTTTAGAAGAACTCATAAAAGTATTGAGGTTTGTGATGAATGTCAAAACGTTGACCCAGAAACAGCCTTTCGAGAACAGAGGAGTGATGTCTTGCCGATCAAGCCAACTCGAAGAAGGCTTGTGGAGAAAAATGGGCAGCGAAATGTTCGGTCAAGACACATCCCAAGAACACGTTACGCCCAGGATATTTTCACAACCATCATAGATGCAAGATGGAAATGGATGTTTACATTTTTTGTTCTTTGCTATTTGTTGACTTGGACGATATTTGCAACCTTGTGGTGGGTGATCTATGAGTTGAGAAAAGTGCCGAATGAATGTATTCAAGGCGTTAAGGATTGGAGCACCGCATTTCTTTTTTCATTAGAAACACAACAGACGATAGGCTATGGTACAAGAGCCATAACAAGTAATTGCCCTGAAGGGTCCCTACTCTTAATGATACAAACAATTGTTGGAATGGCAATTGACTCTATCCTGTTAGGCCTGGTTTTTGCAAAGCTTGCTCGCCCAACAAAAAGATCGAACACCATCATATTTTCAGAGAATGCAGCAATAAGCAAAAGAGATGGGAAATATTGTTTAATGTTTCAAGTTGCAGATCTTCGCAAAAGGCAACTGCCAGAGTCCCACATAAGAGCATATTTGTATCGGTCTATAAAAACAGCTGAAGGAAGGGTCATCCCATTCTACCATGAGAGTTTACAAGTGGGTCATGACCATCGTAAATATGACCCAGACGTGACCCCAGACAGGCTCTTCCTGCTATTTCCAGTGACAGTCATTCACATCATAGATGAAAAGAGTCCCTTTTATGACATAGGCCCAGAAGAGTTATCTAATTCAGATTGGGAGATTGTTGTCCTTTTGGAAGGAATTGTTGAAGCAACAGGTTGTACAGTTCAAGCTAGGACATCTTACCTTGGTGATGAAATTTATTGGGGTCATGATTTCATTGATATTTTTGACCCATGCGATTGGTCTGAAGATGAGGGGTATCGGTATGACCTTTTCAAGATGAATGTTATTTCTCCTACCTCTACACCAAGGTGCAGTGCAAAAGAGAATTACAATTCCCTCCAGCATCAAGCCATTGATGATACAGATCATAGTGGAGAAAAAGAGGAAGAGTTTGAACGACAATTATCAGTTGGCCTCACAATTGGAAGCTTGACAGTGACATGAATTGTGCAAGCACTTTGAAGTTTCAAAATCTATTGTTTTGGTATAAAGAAGTGTGGTTTCCAGGACTCCTTGAATTGACCAAACAGGATTTGCATCAGTAAGGTAAAGCTTTCTATAATGTCTTAAACTCTCGAAAGGGAAGTGTTTAAGCTTGATAGATGTATAGCCTGACAGTCATGCTGCCTTCAAAAGTGTTTATGTTACCTGGAAACCATGTGATGGCAAATAATTTGTATACTGTCCACAAACTAGGATAATTTATTTGAATTATTGATATATCTAATTTCTGAGTTGAGCAGTGTTGTTCATATTGATCAGATATCTTCATTCTATATATTCATAATATTAGTAAGTCCCATCAAATTCCTATTTAAATAATTGTTATATATTTTTGCCCTATGTCACTTCATAGGTATTTTGATGTTATATGGAAATTAATTAGTATCTACATATCTAATCAAAGTATTTTTAATAATCAAATAGGATAACAACATTTTGTCACTTTGCTCATGGAATCCCCTGCTCACATACTTTTTAATTGTCTTATCACAGAATTCATAATGAATAATATAAGTATACATGATATATTCATAGTTTAGTAGAGTTTGAACTATTCATAGTGGATTATTTGAAAGATTTCTGTCATTTTTTACTATTCTGTCATACCATGCATATAGAACCAAGGAATAGCCTTGATTTTGACTCCATATTACATTTCAACAAAGTGAACAGTCAAGGGTCTAGCAATGCCATAAATCATTTTATGGCAATACACTAGTTCTTAAGTATTTGTTTACTCCTTAGTGTTTGGAATGGCCCATCCATTTGCTGTCAGGTAGGCACGTACACTTTGCAAATCAATCACAGGAAAATATTCTCCAATCCTCTTTCTTTTCCACCACAGACCATTTTTTGCTTCCTTGCTTCCAATTTTTGTGAATTCATAGAGATAATGCTCTGCTCTGATGAATCTATGATTAAATTCAACAGTTTACTTTCAATGATCATTTGTGGAACCAAGTGAAGAAAATATGATTTTGAGAAGTTTACTTGAGTAGACACTGGTGGCATATCCATTGTGTGTACTACTGCTTATTCTGTAAGGCACTGGCTAAATTTATACTGGGATATTCACATTGCAATACCCAAAACAATCTATCATATTCAACAGATTTTACTATTCATGGTAGGTTTGGTCAATTGATATTGAATTGTCTCAGTTAACCTCAATCATAGCCAAGGTAGTATAGCAAAGAGAATGAAATTCATGCTGTCAACAATGTTTCAAAGTAATGCTCGACAATATATGAAATACATTCTTTTTTATAAGAACCAGTAAAAGTGAGGTTCGGGTTGGCTGTTCTTAATTTTTCCAAAATTTTAAGGGTGAACTGTTCTTAATTTGTTCCCAAAATTATTAGGGTGTAAGCAATGTAGACATTAGACAATATACAAGAGAACATTGGACATTTATGAAACAGGTATTATTTTCAATAACATTAGCAGAAGACAAAAGATATACATTTTTACAGATGTATATTTCCATAAATTTTTAGGCTTGTATTCTTATAAAATTGTTCGTTTAAAAAGAGTGCGAATATTCTGTGAAATGTGAAGTATGTAAAGCTCCAAGTTAACACCCACTTGTAATGCCAACTTTCAAAACATACTTATCAGATTGACAAGTTAATAGCTATGCCTGATTTCTTTTTTGGTATAGTGCACAAGACTCTTATTCAGCATGTCCTATGTAACTAAATGCTTAAATGGTTCCAATTCAAAACCAATCTCAACATCAATCATTTTATCAACAAACAGATAGACTTCAGGGTTATTTACTTCATATTTTTGATAAATAAATATTGTCATACCTTGGTGGTTTACCATCTGCAAAAGGGTTATACTCCATCAATTCAGCAGTTTCTTTTCTGTTTGCAAGTAATTTTGAAGCAAGATGTATAAGCCAAGGGTTATATTGATAGTTCTGTAATTAAATAACAACCTTGTGTCATTGCAAGATGCAACATGGAGATATTTGCATAGGTCAAAATGGTCTCTAGTCAATTATTTGTCATTGCTTTGCATATTATAAGAGAAAATGACGGTGCCATTGACTGCAATAATATTAGTCCTTTTTAATGTCAAAAATCCAGGTTTCTTCAGTCAAATTATTAGACCAAATTTTTACCCTTGGCAGGCAGAAAGAAATCCGTTTTCTTCCATGTCTACCACAGAAACACCCCAGCTAATACACCATGTTGTGTAATTTCTCACAAATAGTGAAACTACAGCTTTTTGGTTTGCTTGGCATATATCATTGCAATAGTTAAAATTAGTGACATGATTTGTTGTAGTAAGTCAAATTCATCTTAACCATAAAGACCCACCAAAGATCACACTCCTTTTCATATGATTTTTGGTGGTAACTTGTACTTGATTCTTTGTTAACTAGCAGATTTATATACTCCACTTATAGTAATGGACAAAATCTTCAAATTGGTTTAGCTTTAGGTTTGTTACTGTTGCTCTCCCACTAAGTAATATGGACACATGGTCATTGTGAAATTCCCCATTATTCTTACACCCATTCATATGCAGGTTTATAGCCATTGCACTTTAGTTATTGGAATGTTCAGCACTCTGGGTTTCAGTCCAGTTTTATGGAGAGAATGACACAGGAACTTTATTTGACTAGTATTGTGGAAGTTCTTATTGTACATTGAGAAGTATGGATAAGTTCATTCAATTTATCACCTGGAATGCAGCAAACCACATTAGCCAATCCAATCTGTAGTGGTATGGAGATATCAAACATGGCCGCCTTCTTACATCACCAGGTTTACATTTGAATTCATACTCTTGCCAAATGCCACCATCTTTATCTGGTATGATGGTTCTATTTCTTGTGCCTTGAATTATAACTTCTGTTCGTGTTTTAGTTATGCTTGAAATAGAGATACAATATAGGTAGTATAGTTGGCATTTACTACTAAGCAGGTGCCCTATATTGCTTAGATACCAGAATTTCTAGCCATTTCCATAAAGCAACAAGATATTGCCATAATAATTATCACAACCTATTCTGTTATACAGTAGTGGTACTACTGGGGGACTGGAGGGCCATGCCCCCCCCTCAGTTTTCTCCAGGCTGAATTTGACAACGCATCTGAATTCAAGGAGAACAGGTTTTCAGGCTGTGGGAGATTTCTAGCAAAGTATAATTCTTTGCAATATATCATTGGTGTTGGTTGGCCTTTAGTTCCATATCTTACTGCAAGTTTACTGAAGGGTGTTGTCAAAAAAAGACATTGCCCGCCCTGTCGAAATCTTCCTAATCTGTGTTGGATGCACTCCTCCTACTGTTATAGCTAAAACCTTCAGAACGGTTTAGAGTTCAAGACTTTTAATCAAAATTGGATCAAATGTCAGCAGGAAGCTCGCTGAATATTACACAATTAGCATTTCATGAACGATTTTTTTCGATCAGGTGCAAGCTATTATTCCGCTACAAATCTTTTTATTATTGTATTTTTGTTGTAAGTGTTAGGCTTGTTCTGAATCCTAAAGGTTGGATTCCTGTCGAATAGACTAAAATACGGTTTAATGCGAATGTGGCAACCTGCAGCAACATTTATGTTGCATTTATTTTACTCCCAGTTTCTTGGCTCTCTTCTACTATGATGCTGCAGCAGAGGTTGAGA
Source organism: Mastigias papua (assembly GCA_964019165.1). NCBI lineage: Eukaryota > Metazoa > Cnidaria > Scyphozoa > Rhizostomeae > Mastigiidae > Mastigias > Mastigias papua. Next base: position 11,138,644 of record OZ025275.1, on the reverse strand, counting down.
AATTTTCTCTGTTTCTAGCATCCTATTATCTGACTCAAAACTCTCTACCAACTGTCTAAAATTGAATTAGTCAAGTTTTCCCATCCATTGCGATCGTTGGCGAGATGTCTCAAGATGTTAAGATGTTCTTTTGTCGTAAACTGACTTATTTGCAACTGTTGATGGCATTTTGCTGCTTCTATGATGTCGTTGTCCAGCAATACAGGCAGGGTGATTCTCTTTCTTCCACGGAATTTCTTCTCTTTAGGTGGATATTCGAAGTAATAGTCCATCGACTGTTGACATGGCATGTTTGTTGGTAGTCGCAAGATGTGACCGAATGTTCTCCATCTTGCTTCCTTCGTTTCAGCGCTCAGGGGTTTTTCTCTGCTCTTTTCGTATAGTTGCTTGTTGTTTAGTCTCTTATCATTCCATACTTGGCGAAGCTGTTTTCGATGGATGCAGTCTAGCTCTTTACTTTCATTTTTTGTGAGTGCTAGTGTTGCAAAATTGCAAAATGTGTCAACAGTTATCGATTTTTCTGTGATTCCTTCTGTAACTACTGCTGCCTACCGAGATGCCTGTCTTGCGACGTTAGTGACCGTGAATCCCACCTCCTTCTATCTTCTGCAATTCTAACTTAATCTACTATTCGGTACAATTCTATCCATTCTAACGGTTGAACTGTCAATATGTTTTAGCCGTTGTCTTCCTTTAGCTCTCTTTCCATTTATTCTTCCAGGTAGGCAAACCCTCTCCAATCTCCGTACCCTTAAAACATAGTGAAGAAACTGTAGTTGTCTCTTTTCAATATTTGTCATTAATTCCCTTCTAACTCCAGCCCTTCTCAACACCTCGCCATTTGTAACTTTATCTGTCCATGGCATCTTTAACATTCTCAAATACCACATTTATGCTGCATCTATTTTCTTCCGGCAATCTGTACCTTTTGTCCATGTCTTGCATCCCTATACCAACTTTGACCATATACGTATAACACTTCAAAATCCTAATTCTAACCTTCATACCCACACTCAAATTTTTCAAGATCTTGGCCATGCTACAAAAGACCTTCTTTGCCATACCAATTCTTTTTACATTTCTTTCTCGCTGTTTCCTTCGTCATGAATGGTTCTTCCCGGATAGCCAACACTATTTACTTGTTTTACTTCCTTATCTCCAACTCTTATTTTCTTATTTTTACTCAAAACAGAACAGCACGTTATAGGACGACGTACTGTTATACACACAGGCACTGCAGAAACACAGCACAGGAATACGTACAGATTAATACACGAAATATGTACGAATAGATAATGATAAATAATAAACCAATAGATAATAAGCTTGCGTGAGAATTGGAATTATAAATGTATTGAACTTGTCAGCTTTGCTAGGTCTCAAACATTCAGTTTTGAAGTTTATCTTTTTGAGCAGTCAAGCTCCACTTTCCTATAAACAACTTTTTTATATGAAACATGCAGTATCATTTGTCAAAACCATTCCCGATACATCGAGGAATCAATTGATATTATTGCGAAACTCAGTAGTCCTTCGGCACGTCACTGAATGTGACATGCAGCTATCACTCCCTACACCACCCCTTGAATGGGAGGTTTAAAAACAGAAATTTACCAACAGGTTTGAACAAGGCATCGTCATTACTGGTAAGGCACACCCTAACACGCCCTACTTTCGGCATGCCAGGGGCGAGGTGTGCCCTTCTGCGTAGTTATTCATTACAGTTGCATTGCCGCAGGAAATTGTTTCAGATTTTCATTCATGAATTACCAGTTTGCACGTATCGTTTGGGAATACTTAAACTTCGATCATAAAAGTCACCCATAGATGTCAGTATATTTCATATGGGTAGCTGGTGCCGTCATTCTTTAATTAGAAAACACCCTTGAACAGTTTGTTGTTCGTTTTTGACGTTTGACAAGTTATGACGTACAACCAAAATAACCTTATGCGTGATATAGCATTAGTCTCATACCCCTCCCCCCCCCGACATTAACATTATCTAATGCTCAGAACAACCACCTAAAGGCAGGGATGCTGCTCAACGAGTTTTTGGAAACTAATCACCAGCTCGGGGATTTATAGGAAACAACTCACCTGCCGAAAGCACCATATGTGTTGACGATTCGAAATGAATCAAAGGATGTATTCATGGCCTGGTTTGAAGATAACAGGTTCTTGACAACTGGTACACTCAGGTATGCAATCAGTAATGCAATCATTACTTCATACACCGTTCGAATAGCATTTCCTGTTGAATAGATACAAATGTGGAATAAATTTCAGTTCACGTAGAGTTAGTATAATACTAGAGACTAGCATTGCTTCTTAATAGTTGAAGTTTCATGGCGTCCTTTGGAAAACAAGTTTTAAGAATATTTTGATAGATTACAGATGACAGGATTTTGGAACAAATGTCGAAAGAAACTGAGGAGAAAATGAAGGAGCCGAAGTACAAAGGCAAGAGTCGAGAACTTGAGCCCTGCTCGGGTCAGTCTTTTTCTCGCACTTTGGGATCATTAAACCGTTACGTAACGCCGTAGATGGGGTGAGAGGGTACCTTTATCTGTTACCTGTTATCTAATTCACATGTAGGGCTATGCCACGGAGTTTTACGAAAGGAGGAGGGACGGTCGCAACGGGTGAATGACCCCATTGACTTTGCAATGGTTTGATAGGCTGGGAGCACAGGATAGGCAGTAGGTAGAACGGCAGTCGCTGCTTTCTGGATGATACGTTTTGAGCGTGCATGCGTTTGTATAGGGGGGAGGGAAGAAATGCAAAGGGGTTTAAGTAGCTACCCACAATCCTCACAGTAGCCGTTCGCTGTGGCTTGAAAGTGAGGTTAAAGCAGAGTGTTATTGCCTATACTAGACAACGTCAATAGTGTGACACAAGTGCTCCATATTGCTCTCCATGCAATCAAGACGAGACCGAGAATTTCGCGTTACCAAAACACCAAAGGTGCCGCCACGAGTTGCCCTTCTGCCTAATCCCTTTTCTGTGGCAGAAGCGGTGCATTGTGACTTGCAACATTCCGACGTTCAGCATCCAGTGAAATTTGTACACTAGCAAAGCCATAGTAAAAGTGGCTTTTAATAACCGCATAACCAAAACTATGCCAATCATGTGCTGTGAGCAGTGATGACCTTGTTCGCAAGTTAAGTTCACTAGGCCATACTTATAAGAACGACCATACTTTCAAATTGGTTTTACGTCACCGTGGGAATGGCCCAATATAAAATAGGACCCAAACCAGCTGACAAATATCGACGAATACTTGTTCGAGGAGGTTCCCAACCTATGCCGACTTCGTATTTGATGATGGTGGTGATATATTTAGATATAAAACTGTCCCTTGGACTTCACCCAACTACTGAGCTCAGTGTTAAAGAGAAAATCACATGTTCTAAAAGGGCTATCAAATGTATGGTTAGGGTGAGTCCCATGTACGGTTACGTACGTTGGTGAGTGCCTGTTAGAGAGAGTACTTATCCTGAGCCGCCGGCGTAGTGAGGAAGGGTGGCCATTTCCTTTCCTCGCCGTCTTAAACTTCCCCAATATTGCCACCAGGTATCCATTTGCTGCTGGTTGGGCAGTGAGCGAACACCCAAACCATGGCACTGAGGCGCATACCCATCGATCTTCTGCACAGCAGGCATGCGCTCTAACCACTCAGCCATTTGCCCGTAAAAGGGAAACTACTGGATGAAATTGATTGTGGAGTAGCAATTTGGTCTCGTTAAGGGCATTCCACGAACAGGTATTTGGCCAACTGCGTATCCAATTGTGAAATCAAGGAAGTATTATTTATAAACTACATTGACGATACCTTTCAAGGACAGAATTCATGCTGCTTCATGTTCTGTAATCAAAATATCCTTCTCGATAGCAACTGAGTCCAAAAGCTAATTTTTAGTCATGGGTCGTTTTTTAAGACCATGGTTTGCACAAAAAAGTCAAAGCACACGATAGTGAAGATGAGAAATTACAAAAGAATCCTCCATTGTGAAATCAAAGTTGATTCTTATGCAGGATTGATGCAAATTATTTTGCTCTAAAATTTGAAACATACCACGTGATCTGAACTTTCTGTCTTCTTTGTCCTTTTGGAGTTCTACTATCTTCTCCTTTGTACCACTTGACGGGAAAATGGCGAGAAGAAAGCGATCGTCAAAACAACATATGCTTGGCAAAATCGTAAGCCAATTCAGGAAACTCAGGTTTCCACTTAAAATCAATGTTACCTAATGAAAATATTGAGAGTGGTAATCACAGAAAGTGGTGTTAGTTTTGTAAAGGAGTCAATCGACAAATGATTAGACATATTAAGAAATTACTCAGTTGAAGAATTAGTCCTCTACGGTAGTAAATCTTCATTCATTTACTAGGCTCGTATTTTAGCCTGCCATCGCCTAAATTGCTCAAGTAGGCGGTAATTCATTTGAACGATTAATTCACCGACTCAACCATTTCTTAGTCTTGTAATTAATTTGATGATTTACCTTATACAAGTCACCAATTTGAGACAACACACTTTTTTTAAAAGAAAGTCATTCTTGGCCCAGTACTGAAACTTTCTTGGCTTTTTCATGTTTTCAATATTAAACTTTTCTTAAGACTTTCGCTGCAAGATTTATTTGAGACTGTGTACCATTACGGTTTTACAAAAGAAGATAGACAATACGGAACCACAACACTGGAATATATAAATAAACACGGGGAACCTAAACAAATTAAGCAAACATATGGTAGGCCTGTGTGACAATTGGAACTTTAAATGCAAATAAGCCTATAGACTTCCACAGGTCTCAGAAATTCAGCAATGAACTTCCTATTAAGTTATTTTAGTCTCTCTTTTACTCAGTTCCTCGTTCATGCATTCCGTCTTTCACGACTCAATCCCATGGATTGGTATTATGCCTCTGAGAATTGGTAAAACATACCTGAAAAGCGATCTGTATGATACCTCCTGCAATTCTAAATCGTCTTGTCATGAATATGAAGAAAGGGGCAACAAGCTCAATAAAGTGATTTCCAAGTGTTTCTGTCTTATGAATGATTTCAGGAGTCTGGTGTAAAAAGTAACTCATTGGATTTGGGACAGGCTGTGTCTAGAAATGAAAAAGAATTCCAAGTTGCACAAAGAAACTTTTTATTGATATTAGACATTGCTGACTTACCATAATTTATCCACAATGATCACGGGGTTCTCAACCCATGCTAATTTCATTCAAAGTTAACTTTCTACTTTAGTAATTGTCAACCTAAATGTATTTCAGCTTTTCTTAGTTTCCAAACCCATTAATTCTGCCAAAAGCACTTTTAATGGACTTAACGGAGAATTAATAGATTTACTACATGAAATTTTAATGGAATGAAAGGAATGGAAATAATTAGAAATGGGTGAATAGTGGCTGCTATATCAAAAGCTTTGGAGACACTTGTACAGGGATTGACATTTCTCTGGACCCATTTGTGTAGACGTTCGAATACTAAAAGGGTCGTTGCTCTTTAGGTAATTTTGATACTCTTTCTAACCCATTCAGCTCCATAAGTGCTTTGGAACCAAAGCTGCAAAATAGAACTTATTAATTAAAATTTGTATGTTTATTTCCTCCCGCGTTGTGCTACAATTTCTAGACAGGCGCCAATTTCCTCATAGTTTTGTAACTCATTTTCAAACCATGTAAATATTCTCCTTCCAGAGGCGGTGCCATGGGGGACTGGGGGACATATCCTCCTATTTTCTCCAGGATCAACTTTTCAGTTCCTCAATGACAGTTGAATCATGTACCGTATTTCGCCGTGTATAAGATGCACCTTTCTTCGAATTATCATTGACTTTACTATAGCTCGAAAAGGCGGGAACATTCTCTAAGCATCATGGAAAGCTTGTTTCCGCCCGACAATCGTCAGAGTATGAAACGTCAGAAAATCAAAAATAACAAGAGTCCATTTTCTCACTTAAGCCTGGTTTCCATATAACTTTCTAGTGCCGGCGACCCACCGGCGACTCACCGGCGACCCACCGGCGACCCACCGGCGACATTCAACTTTTTAATGGAAACATTTCATTCCAATTGCCGGCGACCCACCGGCGACCCACCGCAGACATGGAAGAAAAGTTGAATCTTGTTCAACTTTTCTTTCCATTGCGGTGCCGGCGACCTTGAGAAATTTATATGGAAACATGACTGCGATGGGTCGCCGGTGCCGCAACAACAGCAACAACACCTTTCAGAAGTTTAGTAGTCAGGTGACATTTCAAAGCCAATCAAACTAGATTGAAAACGCGCCCTTTTTTATTGTTGCATTTTAATTATCTTGCTATTGCAATTTGGAATCCCACAAATCAAAACATGGAAGTAGACGACATGACGTTGATGGATTCCATTCAGCAGTACACAGTTTTGTATGACAAGTGCAAGAAGGATTACAATGACCAGAGGAAGAAGGAAAGCGCATGGAGAGAAGTGTCAGCCAAACTTGGTATTGCAGAAGTTGAGGCCCAAACAAGGAACAAAACAATCAGAACAAAATTTTCAAAGTGCATAATAGGAATGAGAGGGAAGTCTGGTTCTGACGCAACAAACGTCGATTAATTGCAACCATCTTGAATTAATTTAATTTTCGCGCCAAAATTGAGTTCTCAACTACTTAGAATGACTTCCCAGTGAGTCATCGCCGGTGGGTCGCCGGTGAACGTAAAGTATATGGAAACATGCTTCAGTATCATTGTCGCCGGTGGGTCGCCGGTGGGTCGCCGGTGGGTTGCCGGCACTAAGAAGTTATATGGAAACCAGGCTTTAGACTCTTCAAGTAAACAATGGTGAATAGGTGTTAATTGGCCAGTCATATGGCCAACTAGATACATTTTCATCATATCACATGTACCCCTATCTGGCTATATATTTCGATTCACCTTTCGGTCGTTATCCGACGTTTCATACTCTGACGAGTGTCAGACGATAAAGGCTTTTCAGTATGCTTAAAGGATGTTCCCGCTTTTTCGAGCTATAAAGAAGTTCTGTAGTACCAAAAGACTTTTCACGTATTATTGAATTTGTTTCAGGGTGCGTTTTATACACTGTAACAAAATATTATGATAATTTCTTAGCTATTGTGAAACGCGACAATCAAATGGAAAAACAAAGAAGACCACCAAACAAAAGCTAATATCAATATCATTTGGGAAATCATTTGCAAACCAGGAAAGTCATTTCGCCATAGGTGTGACTGTCAATTTTTCTGAAACATGCAACATATGACATACTTTTTTTTCATATCACCTTCATTATGCATTGCCCTGCTATGGCAACTACCCGGCAGGTCTTAGACCCAAAGTCGCAGCGTGCTAATAGTGGAAAGCTTGCTAACTTTCCTGAACTGGAAGCTTGCAAAATGCACCCATGAAAACGCAACTCTGGTATTCATATTTCAACAGCAGTTGTCAGTTTGAGCGCAGAACTTATGGCAAGAGATCATGGCATTGAAATCGATGCAAATAATTTCCTCCAAGGAATTATAAGGTATTCTATGGTATTCTTGAGTTTATTATTTCACCATACTTTACAAGAAATAAAAGGGGGTGTGTCTTATACACGGTAAGGCACGGTAAAACCTATTTTCTCAGAATTCAAACATGGAATTAATGGCGCGTCTTGTACAAGGATGCGTCTTGCATACGGCAAAATACGGCAAAATCATTGGGGATCTAGAAACAAAGTTTGTGGAACTGTGCAAGTAGTACAAATTTTATCTCATAAAATTACATCAGTGAATACAAACTTAACTCAAGGCGGATGATCATGAATTTCTGACAGGGGTGGGGGATGGAGCAGGGGGTCTAAATCTCCTTGTACTGTTGGACTTTAGTGATTCCTCTTATCTCTTTTAGAAATCTGATGATTTTATCCATATCCATTAAAAAATTCAGCAACTTCTCCCTCCTCTCTTCTTTTGCTAAAGTTTGATCATTTGCTTTCTCTGTTAATAGTTCCACCCACTGTTTTTGAAAATGCACGGCATCATCCATTGTGTATTTATTACCTGAGAAATTCATACACTTGAAGATTGTTTTCCATTCTCTCATTTACTGACTTGTACCTATCTAACCTTTCTTCCTTCATGGCCAATCTTCTATCTGATTTATATTTGCTTTTCTCCTGCAGCTCTCAATTTAAAATCAACATTTTTCGCCACCAATTTTCACATTTATATACAACAGAAATTATTGTTTACCTGGTAATGGTAGTTCATGCAGGTCAGATCTCTCCAGCATTTATCTCCTCTAATCTTTATCAGCCCCTGTGAATTGAAGTCAGTTGCACAGATACACAGCGTTCCATACATATTGGAATCCTAGTATTTTTATACTGAAAATCAACATCATATGAAGATTATTAAACATGAACAATGTGAATGTTCACCCAACTAAACAGCACATGCAGGACTTAAACAGCATTAGTATTAATGATTACTAACTGCAATGAAATACCAAGGAATCATATCACATCTTAAACAAAGGCCTTTCAATAAGACGCGCGCGATCGCGCCTCAGTTCACGCGCTCAATTTGTCGCTCGCGCCAGCTTTATGAAAAATATACATCCAAGTACTAAGGAAAGCCCTCACAATTGACTGTTTAGCGCGCACAAACGATCCCACGCGCGCGATTGGCGGCGCGCGTCTAATTTACTCATTGAAAGGCCTGTTTCAAATAGTTATTTATAGGTTGCTTTGTTGTTTTTCTTTACTTTTTTGAGTAGGCTGTCATATCTAGTGTTTTCAGCTAATTTAGGCCTAATGTGCAAGCCACATCCAGGCATGGGGCCCATAGTTTAACATCCTTTCCAAAGGATAACAAAGTGAGTTGTCGTGGTCATTTATCTGCCCATCTAGTTGCTGACCTTTCACAGCCAAGTGTAACTTTAGTTACTTAATAGAAACTAGCTGACCTCCTTGGCCACCCACCCCATGGCTTTCATAATAATACCCTTTTGCAATAAACTAATTTCATTATTATATACATGCTTATCAAAAATATGAACAATTTATGATGGACAGACACTCATCCAACTAGATTCACAAGAGGATTTTGGTCAAGTTAAATTTTTTCTAAATGAAGAAGAACATACAGCTCCAATCATGATCCTAAAAATCAGCCATCTGTTTCCAAAAATAGCCACTGATGATGGAGGTGTATGTTTAGGATATTTTTGTAGTTTCACTAGTGGGCAGAATAAAATTGCCAGGAATCCTGTTTCCAATAGCTGAGACTCCCAACCTATTGTGAGATTAAGATTGTTAGCAAGAGTATACAACATGACATAGAAAGTGCTTTTCAATAAAACTCACTATTAGATATCAAACCAGAGTCTTATCTGGGCATGGGATTTTATGTCTGTCTTATTGTCACTTGTCATCATGAAAAATACTAATTGCTTACATAAGTTGTTAATATAACAATCTCTTAGGCATGCTACAGCTACTGACAGGACTTCTTTCTAGCAGATGATGTAATCATAATATGCAAAGACAGCAGGATTTAAGGAAAATTTTGAAATGACAGTGTGAGAAAATGAATGACAGGAAAGGGACTTAAACTCTCTATCAATAACTTTGTTGGGTGTTCTGTCACTAAATCAGCAGGTCATGCTTTCAAGCCATTGTGGTTGCAAATGTCCTCCCAGTATTGGCTGTCCTCTCCCAACAAAAGGTTCATTGTTTGCGAAGGAGCTGTTATGGCTCCTCAGTTCTGATTGGTGAAAAGAGGGACTATGAGAGAAACTGATTTATCCTTGAGCAACAGCTTGAAAGCATGACACTATGGCTCAGCAACTCAAGCCATCAAGCTTCTCAAACTATCATTTCACAACCTACTACATGTAACTATACTGTTGGGGAATGGCATAAAACAAATGTAGAAAAGATAACTCACAATAGTTATCAAGGTTACTTACCAAATGAATACCTAGAATTCAGAAGGGGGAAATATTAAATCGATATATAGTTCTATCTTCAGCTAATCATTTGATATTAAGAGATATCTCTGAATGACCTATAAAGATTTTTGTGATTTATATTTGTACTCAAGTAGAATTCAGATAAATTGTTTTAAATGAATGAATCTACTTCAAAATATCTAGAACTGCAAGCAAAGGCCCATAAATCACAATACTACTACATACTATTTATTATAGACTTATGGAAAACTTGTTACCCACATAGGTAGATACATCATATATGCTTGCGAGCATGTGCACGCACGCACACACATGCAAACACATGCACACACACAGACACACACAGACACACACAGACACACACAGACACACACACACACACACACACACACACACACACACACACACACACACACACACACACACACACACACACACACACACACACACACACACACACACACACACACACACACACACAACCACAGACCAACAAATGATATAGCACTTATAGAATAAACATTTACAATCACCATCTTTGTCCTATATTGACCAAGGAGTGATAAAGAATCCATAAGGTTGCCATGATGATAATGTTGCTGCTTCCTGATATGAAAATGATCAGTGCCAAACCTATTCCTATGTATGCTACAGCATCCAAAAACCAATCAACATTTTGCATATCAACAAAAATGAACAGTGAGGGTACAGCAAGAAATTGGGCTCTTGTATTTTCACCAAAATGCTCATTTATCTGCTTCATTAGGTTTTCTGCAGGTAAAAGACCTTTTCTTCCAATTAACTGCTTATTTTGATTCAATGCAACCAAGAATGCCACGCCTTATTAAGAAAGAAAGAATGAAAAAAGTACATGATTCAAAGTCCTCAAAGATGCAAAGGTTAGTTCCAAATTAATACAAATAGTGGCATTTGATGAAATGATAATAAATCTGGGCATTGTCATATAAGAATGATGATTAATACTCTGCACAACTTGCACCCTAATCAGTGATGGATTTTTCCGAATCAAAGGGCATCAGTTGTAAAGTTTCCAACCTTTGGAAAATACGTTTGTTTACTATCTTTATTCTAGTTCATAGAGTAGTCTGGGACTAAATGCCAAAATGCCAACTTTTATACTTCAGAGGTCTCTTGCCCCCCCCCCACCCCAAGAAAAAGCCTGAAATTGACCTAAGTAGTGGTATAGTGTATTCCATGTAGAGTAATGAGAAGTGCAAATGCTAGAGACCTTCCAGAATTGAGTTGTAACTGAGTTGCTTTTCTATTCATGGAGAACGTAAACACTGGGATATAGATAAACCTCTCAGCAATATGAATGAATCCACAGTCGATGAGTTATCCCTATTTAGTTGGCCTTTACAATAGTTATTCACTAACTGCACACCTTTTCCAGGAAGTGCAAAGAAAGTTATGTAAATGCCATAAATTATGAATTTATAGTGAAAAGACATCATTCAGGTTCAACTTCACTTGTGGCTTGATAACTATTTCCATGGCACTTACAATAAATAAATGCCAAATATCGTAAAAATAGGACTCTTGTTAACCAATAGGTTCCATTTGATATTTCATAAGTATTTTTATCTGCTGAATGCGGGATGGCCCTGGAAGGAAGCACCTCATCTTTCCTCTCGTGATAAACAGGCCTAGCCACATTGCTACTCTTCAAGCGCACTTTTTCTTCAAATGTATCGCTATTATCTTTCCCATCATCATCTGATTTTTTCACTCTCTTTCTCATTTCAGATGCCATGGTAGAGACCCATTAACCAGCTTTGACAGCATTGACACTCTTGATATTCTCTTCACTACGTGGTACGTGTGGCCTACTAAGCCATAAATACGCGGGTAATTCGAATTTCCAACATTGGTGACCTCTAAGGGCAGCGTTCTTGCTTTACTTATCTCCGTGTAAAACTCCTTAGATTACCTGCGCTCTCTTGTTTTGCTGCACAGGGTCAATCTTGTTTTGAAGAGAGTTTGTTAATTTTTGCTGTTTTTCTTCCTTTTCTGATCAATTCTAATTAAGTTAAAATTTGATGAATAATAAGGTCTTTGCTCAGGGGATGCTCTCTCCTCGATTAGTCTATCTACTGAGAGAGCTCCTCCTCAAATAAATTCCTCTCCCTACAAATGTCCATTTCAGTAGTATGCATAATTTGTGTTCTATTTAATTACTATTGTATTTGTTATTTTTAGTTGTATTGTTGTCAGACTTTTGTATGTAGTGGAATTTTAAATATGAAAACTTGAACTTGACACTTGAACTTGAACTTGCACAAAAACGATCTGAGAACAGCAAACGTCGCATTATGCAATGTTTCTATGTGATGAGGGAGTCATAGAAGTATTATAGAATGATTATATGAGACTGAGAAAGTCCTGGAAGTTTATGCAATGATTATATGAGATACATATAGAATCTCAAAATATTTAAGGAATTTTTACGACTAAAGGAAAATTCCCTAAGGAACTTTTCAATTTGAAAAATTTCCTATACCAGCAGATAATCAAGAATTAGGAAGCGGGTTCCAGTCATTTGCAGCCAAAACTCGCATATAATGTTTGCTATGCTTGGGTCAACTGTATTATTGAGTAATTCTCTGGCTAAGTTGTCTCTAGTTATGCTGTCTCTATCTATAGTCCTTGACCCTCTCTCTAATTAGTGATAAGGCTAAGTGTAATCAAACACTCATTTGGAATTCTTCACTATTAAGGAACTATTATGGAACTTTTAGTACCACAATTTAGTCATTTGAGGTCCAAAAATAAGGAATTTTTGGAATTAGGCCTTGAGCTAGATAACGTATAAAAAAGTGTGCAATAAAAGCTAAAGAAATTTATTGGAAAGAAGGTGGAAGGAGGCTAAAGTACTCGGCAAACCAAGAAGAGAGTTTGTTAATCGGATTGATGCAATATTTTGTATCCAATTGTCCACTGAGCTTTTTCCAGGCGATGACACAATCCCAATGCCCTCAATGTAGGGACGGTTTTGTGTGTGCCTTTCGTGTGTCCGAGGCACGACTATGAATATGTGTTCTTACTTACAGGGGCAGTGCTAGAAAATCTTCGTGGAGGGTATCAGGTCTCAAGTTGCCGAGTAGGCAAAGTATTCTGCATACTTAACTCTCTTTTTTACTTGGCTGTTGTCATCGTAAAGAATGATCTTCAACAGCATATTACTCAGTGTGCAATAGGAGCTCTGATTGTAGCCTAACACTGAGGTAACAGGGTTCATACGGTCAGGAAAAATCAGGGGAAAAACTGTGCTTTTAAGGACAGTCAGAAAAAGTCAGGAAAATTCTAAATTTTCTTGCAACTTGAAGAAAGATAGGAAAAATTCAGGAATTTTTATTTCCCATGCAGATGAGTACTTTGGTACACAGTAGCCAACTCTACACATTGCACTGTTTGCTATATTGTTTGCTCCAGTTTAGCAGAGAGCCTCCTTTTCTTACCCAAATTGGGAAAATATGCTTGATTACATAGTTTTAAACAATGGGTCAGTTGCTCGCATCATTTGTAACACCAGTTGGTCAGGGAACATATTATGTATTTCTGTTATGTAGTCAGAAGAAGCACCTTCATCTTCAAGAAAATGTCAGGAGAAGTCAGGAAAAATTATTAAACTGGATGTGTATGAACCCTGGGCTTGATGCATCTGATATACACTCAATTAATTCAAAGCGAAACAGATACATAGGTCAACGAAAATATTGTGTCCTCTGTCCACCAACGTCGTAACCTTCTCCTCAACACAAAAACAACATCCTCCAAAATCATCCTCCGCGCGCTTTTCAATTTGTCCCGCATTGTCACCTCAAGCGTTGTCGTAACAGTGCACTGTTTGTTTACTTGATAAAGGAATAACCACTATACATGTTGATAGACAGTCCTAATGCTCTATGTCTAGTCTGCTAAGTAGATACCTGATACTAAATCTACATAGTAAGTTGCCAGTTTGCCATGCTTAAGGGGTGTCACAACTTCAACACTCCCTTCCGCCACCCCTGATTGCTTATATTCTCACCTTGTTGTAATTAGACTCTCAATTTCTGCTCTTATTTGAATTAAAAGGTCCGTTTAATCACAGAGATTAACGTACTCTCAAAAATCTTGAAAATTCCTTGAAACTTCCTTAGATTCTACATTTCCTTAAAATAGTCCTTAGAAAGGTGAGAAATTCCTTAGTTTAAGGAAATTCCCTTAGAAATGAGAACACTGTGAGTAAGGGCCATCTCCAATTTATTCAGCTGGGGGAAATTAGAGCTGTGAGCACAGGCTGCACAGCTATTGGGCTATGGCTGGGCTATAGCCCCCCCCGCCTTTTCAACAATAGGTCCATAAACTATTATTACTGTGCATTTTTCGATCTTCGTTAATATAGAACAACTGATATACAAATTAAGAGAGTATTTCCACCAGTCATATTCAATAGTTTGGAGAAATTGATCTTTCAAAACAAGTGAACAGAAGCAATGTCCCTAATAGACATCACCTATGATTTCGTTATTAATGAAAACATGCACTGGAGCTTTGTAAAAGACCAATACTTATTTGAAAAGGGCGTTTTTCGACCGTCTTGAGAGCAGTTAGGGTCGCTTCGAAGGAGGCCATGAGGGTTCAGGACACTGTCAGAAATTTCTCTGTACCCTCTACCCCACTATTTCAAGAAGATGTTTTGGAGTGTTGACTGTTCTTCACAGCCATAAGATGGTGTAATTGTCTTCATCAGTGACATGTATTTTTTTGTTACTAGTGCTGTAGTTGACTGTTTGAACCCCCAAGGATAGTCATCTATATCATCTAGCTATTTCACTTCATTCAGATTTTGTTAGATAAAGTTTTGCATTTGGATCGTATGCTGACTTTCAGAGTTGATGCAGAAAGTGATAACCCTTGTTACGACAAACTAGATTAATTTTCTCAAGATAACCATTCTAAAATACAGACGTAGCTTTTGAAAATTAACTCCGGTAAATTCATTTTCCAGTTAACTGTTGAAACAAAATTTAAAATTTCCCTCCTCACTACCAACCATTGCGGCACCTTTCAGAGTCAGCTCCAAGCAGTTTAAAGCGGTCACTTTCATAAACTTTAAGAGGTCTGTTGGGCAATCCGTAGCCAAGGGGGTTGGGAGGCAAGAACCCCCTGGATTTATGAACGTTGACTCTGTGCCTCCCCTGAAGACATGAATTATATATATTTATGTATTATATATATTGGCTGCGCCCCCCTTACGAATTCAAGCTGGCTACGGCCCTGCTGCTGGGTCTTAGCTTTCAGACATGTTTGATTGACAAATGAAATGTACGGTTCAGTATTTTTCTTGAAAGCTATATACTGAGGTCAGCTATGAAGCAAAATGTTATTGCCAAACCAAATTGATCCTATACATCGATTCTAGGGTTACTTTTTTGCTTGGTCCCTTCCCAGACTGCCCATACCGGAGTCGCCCATGGGCAAAGTATCAAAAATTGTTCCCAAAAAAGTCGTCTAGCTTCAGTCGCCGTTCAGCCCCCTCCCTTCCCCTACTTTTAAAATGCTGCACGGCCCCTGGTGTTGAGAACGAAAAGTGTTCTCAAATGTCAACTGTTCATTTCGTTCATATTGTAATATTCTTATTGAGAGTTCTTTCAGCTCATATGGTCACGTCTCTCCGCTAGTATTTGGTTCGCACCCGAGTGTTTAGAGAAAATCAAACTTTTGAACTTGTTTCGTATCGTGTACAAAATTTCAGATGTGGGCTGGAAAATGGAGATGGGCATATGCAAAATTCAAAGTCAAGAGACAAAACTAGTCCATGAGAACATAGCAAGTTTATTGAAGTCACTTTCATGTAATTCTCCACTATATAAAACTCAATAAAAGTCCTTTGGAAAAATATTATTTTGGAAAAGGTGGACTTTTTCCGAAGTACAATTGTATTAAAACCAAGCTTTTAAACGTGAAAACTCAATTAAATATTTAATAACATCCCCATTTCTTTGCAGCTGTTCCAATATTCAATCAATCCTAAATGCAGAAATTGGTCAATACCTCCGGCGACGACCCTACCATCTTCTCCTCCACAGACGACGTCTTCTAAACCATCGGTGGCCACCATACCGCCTACGCCTTCTTGATGATCTACGCCGTCGTGACCACCAGCGCCTTCTCCTCTTATAGCCAGATATGTTCCTTATTCCAGGGTCATTTGCGATGTCATCATTTCCAACAGGAGATGTTCCTAAGAAATAATAGAATGTAAGTAAAGATTTAGGTAAATTGTGGAGAAATTTACCTCGATTCTTCCTAAATTCTATTGTTTTTACCTGCTTTTTCACATACCCTATCCCGGACCGTTACCCAGGTTTGGGAAGTTCTTTTGTCTCTCGCAGCCGCAGGTCCAATGCACATTGTGTTGGAGTTGCGACGGCTCCCCTATGCATATTTGTAAAGATTGGGGAAACGTGAACATGTGACATTCTCTTGACCAATGGCTTGAAAGCCTGACTCATTAGTTCATTGGTAGATCACTCGATGTACAACTTCGAGGACTGGTAGTTGAAGTCCCTTCCCAGATGAAGTCTATCCACAAATAGTTCATTCCAAGAATTCTTTAACTCTTGTTTTCTTCATATAAATGTATACAGGTTACAAAACTACCAAGACGATACCACGGGGAGTAAATTGTTAATTTTCTACCCTGTGACCATTACACTAACCAGGTTAACAAAACTAACTTTAGTAATGAAAGACGCATACGTAAGAAAAACACCAGGTCTGGGAACATTTAGTTAAGCAGGATCATGCTTATTAAGACAAAATTATTAAGACAACATTATTATTAGAATGCACGAAATAGTAGATTTTACAATGACTTTATGCACATCAAATGGCAAGTTTTTGTCAACATGCAAAAGAATCCTCGAATGGATAAGATTGGAACGATAGATCGAAAGAGCACATTGCTAGAAGAGCACTATCGACGAGGCCACACCTTTGTTCTTTGAAGGAATCGAACAGCAATTGGTAGTGTTCCGTATCTGCAAAACCATCATTAACTGGACACATTGAGGTGATTGCGTCATAAAAGTTTTGCCTTAAGTTGTGGACATTTAGGTTGCTCAGATTTACCCTACATTGAGTTACTAAGGTGAGCCCACGAGGATACGAGATATGGAAGACAGAGTTAGGAAGAGGCCTAATAAGGGAGAGTAGTTTGCTCTTCATCACATCAATGGAAAGGGATTCTCATATCTCAGGGCCTAGTTTACTCCATTCATGAAGGCTGTCCGGGAAAAATCTTGCCTTGAATTTCTCAGTTCTTACCCAAATCTGACCAATGACGGACTGGTTACGCAAAGTATAATTAGACTGGATCAGTTTAGAGATTACTATCAGTTTATTAATATAATCAGGCAAACCATCAGGCAGTAAATAGTTAATTATTCTGTATAGTGTGGAGAGTCTCCTACTCCATCTTCTCGATTGCAGTGATTATCTGCCTAATTCGTGATACAATTTTTCACGAGAAGTTCCTCTCCATGTGCCAGTTTCTGCTGATGCTGCAGAATATTGCACTGATTCCAGCTTTGGTACCAGAACACAGTAAAGGAGGCAACTCTGAATAGGTGGGGCTCGGAGAAACAGCGAATAGGAAGGACGGAGGTCTGGGGGCAAACCCCCATGAAAATATTTGGAACCATGCCCTTTAGATTCTAGAAAAGTGCCATTTCTAAAGTTAGAGTTACGCCCATTCTAAAAAAAGAGAGTTATGAACTCGCCGATATACGAGTGAGAAAAGTAGATATTCTGGCTTTAAGCAAAATGATACTTTCAACTTAAAACTTGGTTTTGCGGAAGGGCAGACAAAATCTTCTACCTGGGTAGGCAATGCCCCCGTGTCCACCCCTAGTTTCGTGGCTGTCAGCACATTCCCACAACTATATAGATAAGTCTCTTTGTATGGAATGTGGTAACTTACACCGCCATAGTCAAGATGGGGTCGGAAAGAGAGATGTGCCATTCTGGGGGGATGTGAGAGCGTCATGCCCGCAATGTCTAAGAAAGTTTTTAAAAGTTGGTCGTGCAGCAGAAAATATAGGGTGAATTGGGGACATTGACCAAATTTCAACAAGCACTTCATCTATTTTGTTGGCCATGGCTGTCATACTCAAATCTCTTTTTATGATAATGCAAATAACTTCCTGTTACTATCAACTATCACCGTTGTTCCCTTGTGCTAAAAAAAACGGTAAGGTAGAAGCCCATTTCATTCGGCATCTTGAAATAGCAGTAGTTTTAGGAGAAGTTACAATATCTCAATTTGACTTGGAACAGGCATTGGGGAGCCATTTTCCATCCTGACGGCACTTCTTGACTATTGAAACAGGAAGTTTGCAGTCCCCCTAACGGTGCCACTAGGTCCCACTCGAAGGGTGTGGAGCTTAGCGGGGAATCTGGAATTTAAAAGTACAATTTGACGTCTTCCGTATGTATAGCTCATCACTGGTTTTTTAATGTTACTTGTCTCTAATGATGTTACATGTAAGTGCAGCCAGCGGTGCATACTGATATATATTTCAGAACGATTTTAAGAAAGCAAGCATCACTTTTAGGTGCACTGAAATGTCACCCACAAGCGGTGAAGTCACACAAACGTCCTAGCTCTCTCTGCCTAAGATGATTTTACTCACAGAGTTATATTAAGTCTAGAAATGATCTTGGAATTATCACATGGTTTAGAATTGGCAAATGGACACAGCTTGAGATGAGAAGCAATCCTCCTTTGGCATCGCAATTTCTGTTACTATTGAAAATTTTCCTTATGGGAGAGTCTAGCAATTCGATTTTTTAATTTGACACTTGCTAAATCTAATATTATTTCTTATTTGATGTTTGTTATAAACAAATGCTGAAGGGTCAGTCATATACAAATACGTGCCACTAGTGATAATGACAAACTGCACGCATTCGTTGTAACAATTAATGAGTTTAATTACCTTCTTCCTTCTCAGTTTCGTTATATTCTGTAGGCACTTCTTGTGTTGCGATACCACTAACTCCATGCCCATTTTGGTCGTCATTATGGGCATCTTCCAGTTCAACTTCATCTTTCAGTTTCATATCACTAGGAACAGTCTCTGGTAGGGCATCTTCAAATACATCAGATTCAACTTTAGTGATTTTGTCACTAGCTGATGCAATGAGGTCTAGAAATGGAAAGTGTCGACCCTTTTATAACTGTTGTGGCTAGAAGTTGCTCTGTCTACAAGGATGGGCCTAACTGACAAGTCAGATAGTGCCTTGAAATAAAGTCAACTTACCATAGAATTGTGCACTTAGAATAAAGATAAGTCCCAATAGTAAAACAGGTTTCATTCTCAGTCAAGTTTACTTCGCTCACTGCATAAAGTTTCAGAAAGCTGCGGCTTTACACCCCCTCATGTTTACAGAGTGAACTTTTATGAAGTCAGGGACGAGAGTTTTAGCTTGCTTGCAAATTTCAAAGGGAATTTGGCTTTTTATCATTATAGGATAATTCATTCAATGATAAAGTTCTCGTCTTGTTATTTTGATTACATTTTCACTCCTACGTTCCTCATGAGACTTGGAGCACACTCTCATGTATTTCACGTATCACACCTGTTTTTACCCTGCCTCGTTCCTCTGTTTTGTACAAGTGCCACGTACTCTTTATAAACGACATTATTCGTCTTCTAAGCTCAGAAAAGAGGCTGATTTCGTTTATGTGTTTGAATTTTTCAATCGAAAAGCATTCTATTTTAAGCAGAATTGCAAATTTGCAACAGTGCAGTGATAGCAAACACCATTCTGATTATGGTTAGGGAGAATGGGAAAGCAACAGACTAAATGTTTACCAGATACCTATAAGGACTACTCAATTATAATTTTTGGGCCAATTGAAGCTTAGCTATAAGAGTTTCACACCATTCTGATTATGGTTAGGGAGAATGGGAAAGCAACAGACTAAATGTTTACCAGATACCTATAAGGACTACTCAATTATAATTTTTGGGCCAATTGAAGCTTAGCTATAAGAGTTTCAAAGATATTTTTTTTTTGAATTCGAACTTCTACTTTATCTGATCTCTATTACATTCTTCGTATTTTTATTAACATTGGGTATAAAATGGATACTTTTCATAGAGATTTTAAGAGCTATCGTCCCCATATGTTCTGCGTATTGTGGATGTATTACATACTAAAGTTAGCCTATTATACATGCTAACACCTATCGGAGCCACATTTGCATAAGACTTACATACGAAAGTGTAACTTCAAGAGCTCTTTATGAATAAAAGATATGCAATCTCTGTTCTTAGATCAATGTCCAGAGAAAACACAGCTGCTTTTTTCGGCGTACTTTGTTTTGTTTTTTGTTAATATTATTAGTATGACTCACATTTCTTAGCATAGGCGTAGGGGAGTTTAAATCTAGGGGGCTGCAAACTATTGCTTGAAGCCCTATTTTCGGGAAAAACTGTATTTCTTTCAGAAGAAATTGCCCCTGTGAAATGGATTTCTGCCCAACATGGGAAGGGGGGCTCCCCTACCTCCTGCATTTATGCTTCTTAGTATATACTGTATTGACATAGAAAACTTAACTGTATCTCATACTTGCCATTGTCAATTCTGTTATCTAGGATTTTTATTTGTAAAATCTCAACAGTTGACAGAAATTCGCTTGAGAAATTTTCCAATATTGCTATTTAGTCATATTTGGAGAACATTTTGCCACCTAGAAACACCTAATTCTTTGTTCAAAAATTGTTGCATGAAGTTTGGAGCCATTTGCATGAAGTTTAGGGTGTTTTCTTAAATAATTCATTCCAGCAACCATTTGGACTATCTTTCTATGTACCTGCACGCTTTAGAATACAAAAATAATTGTAATAAAAAGCTCTATCGAGTTGGCCTTCGAAGTAAATTAAATGGGTTTAATG
Organism: Mastigias papua; assembly: GCA_964019165.1. NCBI lineage: Eukaryota > Metazoa > Cnidaria > Scyphozoa > Rhizostomeae > Mastigiidae > Mastigias > Mastigias papua. The sequence continues at coordinate 11,117,704 of OZ025275.1, read as the reverse complement.
AGAAGAGACTTAGAATGGGGCAATCAAAACAAAGAAAAGTTACAGGAAGGAAATGCTTCTATATTGATATGTGATCTATGACTTTTAACACTTAGCCTTTAACCAGTTTCATGTGTAAACCCACTGCTAAAAGGTGCCAACTTTTGGCTATATAGCGCGCAGTACTTTACTGAGAATTCGAGTGACTGAATGTACAGTATAACACTATAAAGGAGGTATGGGCAATTACTTTCCACACTGCATTTGATTTCACTCTTTGAAAGCATTTGCGTCCTCCAATAGGAGTAGTATCAGCCTGTACCTCAAAATTTCCACTAATGAATCCATGTCTTGCAATGGAGAGATTTGCAGGAAGAGCAGTTTTATGATGAAATGTAGAACCAGAGCAACAAAGTACACCATTAGATGTTTTGAGATATTTAATGTTTGACACTTATCAGAAAGACATTTGACAATAATCATACTCGACACTAATCTTTGAAATTTAGAAGTTTCGGACTCATTCTGGGATCCATCATCAGTATAAATAAGAATAAAAATATAAATATAAATAAATAAATAAATAAATATATACATATATACCGAAATTGAATCGTAAAATGTGATTATTTGTGTAAAATTCTTTTGGAATATTACGCGGATTTGGGATGGGTGCTGTGTATTTGAGAAGGAAATGCTTCATCTCCTTCAGTCTGTCATTGTAGCAAAATTTTTTCTAGTGCTCCCTCAAGCCAATGTAGTAATACTCAATGGCACATTCCACATTCACCCACATTTACCTTACTTCGATTTCCGTAAAATAGATCAGGCTTAAGTTTATTATTTATTATTTAAGTAATTGCCACCCTCAATTAGACTGGAAGCTACATGATGATAGTTTGAAGATACATGACTTACGAAGAAAGACGTGTATAAAGACGTAGTGGTTCCCAAGGTGAATGGAACAGAGAAATTAACTGCACAGTTGACACTATAACGTATTCCTGTGATTTCTAGCTCCATAGTGTAGCACATGGCCTGGGGCAAGGGGCTTTTTAACAAGCAGTCCTACAAAAAGTTTGCAATTTTAATCACGATTCTAATCATATGCAAGTCTTCAGAGGAATCTGTGCAAATTACATTATACACCCATTTAGCAAAATCTCCTTTTTCTTAAGATTTTCTTAGCAAGACTAGCCAGATTTACATAACACTACATTGTTACACAAATAGGCAGGTACCACACACATATAGCACTCTAATACATAGGTTGCCACAAGAAATATATACACATCCAGTAAATACGATAGCTAACTGTCTTGCCTGAATATTGGAATTTTAAAGGTTTATGATTTATCAACTTTCTTAGTTCTCAGAAACCTAGTACTGATCTTACCTTCTTGAACAATCGAGTGCTACTTTCTTATACTTACAGGCCCTTTTCTTTTCCTAAAAGCTTCTAATAAGAAAAGTAGTAAATAGAGATGTTTATTCAGCTATGGCACTTCAGAAAATGCATTTCCTTTATCAACGTGCTACCTATCAATATATGTTTTGATAATTATATAGTGGTTGCCTCATCGAACAGTCACACCTCCCCCCACCCTCCCCCCTATCACTGATTGCTTCCTTCCCTATATTCCATTCGTGATCCATCAGAGTTTAAGTAATTCATCAAATAATTTGCATATGATTATTGAACTCGAGTCTTGAAGCCACGGAAATTCAACAATTTCATTAGCTCCATTGTTTTCGAGTGGCCCAAACCAATGGCCCAAACAGTTCATTGATGCATACGAGGTTGATTTGATGAGTTTATAAATATTCATTTTCTCTTGGGTTTCTACGTGGCAACATTACCGGCAAAATCAGAGTTATTCATTTGCGATATAATCATCTACGATTTTTCAGTCAATGTACATATGATATTTTGAATTTGATATGACCGTCAACAGTAGGAACTTGAGTCAGCCTAATGCCGATTGTAAGCAAGAGGACGGCCTAACCAACCCCGAAACAAAACCTGATGGTTATGGAAATATCAAAGAAACTGATAAACTGGTAGAGTCAAACGGTCAAAGTGAAGATGAAGATGATATTTATATGCTTCTTCAGAGACCAAAAGCTTCGTGAGTTTTTGTTGTTCATCATAGCTAGTACGGTTATTTGTATTACTTGTGCTGCTGGTTGGCTGGTTGCAGGTCGAGCTGCTTCCGGCCCTGTAGCAATGACGACATAGAGATGCCGAATAGATCGTAATTTGAAGGGAACAATTTGGTTTAAATGGTTTGGCATTCACCGTTTGCCTATAAATGTTAACATGTTGCATGTGACGTCGCTATTTCCCGAAAGACTCGCAAAGGGTAATTCCATCATAAGAACAAATGGTCTGTGTCTTAGCTAACCCTTCATGGTTCAGCACGAAAAGATTTGGCTGCCAACCATATCAGTTGCGATATTTTCCTCTTCGGCAGATTTGTCGTTCATAATTTTTGTCTCTAAATTCTGAACATGATGTTTTATCATTCTTTACTTTCATCAACAGCAACTACTCCTTAACATTTCATTTTCATTTTCATTTCAGATGTTTTAGAGAGGGACACCGTTCAACCTTAAAGCTGATTTTAAGGGGCCCTCCACTTAGATACATATATATCAACAACATGCTAATCAATTAAAAACTACTACAAGTTCACATCACATTTGTTGTTAAAAATAAGTTATCACTTTTGGAGTTGGAATTGGAGGCTTTTGGCAGCCTTTGTGGATCTAACTCTTTCAATTTCTCCTCAAAATATTTTGAGATTGGATTGGTCTAAAGTCTAGTAGACGGGACATTTAACCTTAGTAATACTTGGAAATCTCATAATTACTTTTCAGAAAAATCCCTTTCCTGCCAGTATCATTGAGTGTTTCATTAAATAGTATCTAGACAAACATGTAGCTCTTAGACACTTAATCTGTGGCTCAGGAACACTTTTAAGCTAATAGATAAATACGCATAATTTCTTTAATAACTAAATGCAAGGGGAACTTACTTATCACTACCCTATTTTACTTTAATAGGAATTCATTAATGTAAATATAGAAGTTCTTATATTTCATTACTACAATGACTGATGTAGGAAATATGATTTTTGCACCAATTTCTTGCTGCTCTCAATCATCTGGAACCTATTGTATGTGACTCTTATCCCAGAGGAGCTTGGCCACCCCTGTCTTATACCAAGTCTTCTATTGAATCACAATCTATATCCATCTTGAACTGCAAACTACTCTATTTAATTATATTTAACCAAAGGAAAATCAGTTCTCTACTTACAGCCTATGCAGGCTTTTGTGGGAAAAGTGTGTGTTTGCACATGTATGCCCTGGCATATCATACACATTTATTGCTTTGAAGTGGCAAGTTGTTGTTGCTAGTTCCTTGGGATTTTATGGTGAATCAAAGGCCATGGTTTCCTTTTTATGCCACCTGTAAAGGAGGTGACACCTCATCATCACTACTCCATTTTCATTTTTGATCCATTTTTACTCCCATAAACAGATCTGGTTTTCTTCTCATTTCACACTACTCTGTTTTCAAACAACACCAAATATCTATCAATTGATGTTCACTCTTGTCCTCAAAAGTGCTTCTGATTCAAGGCTTCCTTTATATTGGGGTAGTATGAACACAAAGTCAAAACAGAACACAACTTATCTGCTATTACCCACAGACAGAATAGTGTGAATGGGGACACAAATATACTATTAGCTTAGCTCCAATTATATTTTGCTATTTTTATCAGCTTTTTCATTTAGCTCCATTTCAAAATGGAGCAAAGTCAAAATGGAGCAAAGTCAAAATGGAGCAAAGTCAAAATGGAGCAAATCACATATATTCTTGTCCAAAAATAGAGTAGTGGGGTTGTGGCCACAAAGATCTGTCTATTGCAGTGCCAAAACTGGATCTGAATATATTCATGTTTGTCCAAACACAGAGTATAGTGTGAATTTGACCTAAGTATAAACATTTCAATCCTTATAATATGCTTATCACCTTGGTGCATCAGATATATAGTTATTAATGATGGATTTTGTCTGCCAAGTTCAGAAATTACTGGGATCTATTCTTGACTGGATAATTGAAATCCATATATATATATATATATATATATATATATATATATATATATATATATATATATATATATATATATATATATATATATATATATATATATATATATATATATATATATATATATATATATATATATATATATATATATATATATATATATAAAGCCCTCTTCATATTGTTCATTGTATATATATATATATATATATATATATATATATATATATATATATATATATATATATATATATATATATATATATATATATATATATATATATATATATATATATATATATATATAAAGAGAATAAACCACAAATATACTATCCTTTATGTAAACGTTTCGATTAAAACCTTCATCAGTACTAAACTTACAATGACATTGGGCCTGCTGAAATTACCTATGTAGCAATGGGGTCACAATTGATATTACCTAAGGGAGACCTACCTATTAACACCTCATGATATATTAAGAATCCATATACGTTGTGGATGCGGCTTGGGATTAGTTTGTATATATATATAAATATGGGGACACAGGGAAACCAAATGCTACTACTACAATGCTACCCCTTGCACTAATTTATAAATATGAACTATCATTCATGTTCAATCCATTACTCGCCATAAGAGCTATTGAGTGCAGAATAGCATGTCATGCATAAACTTCAGTTTTAGATTGTTGAGACCATTGAGGTCCCAATGTGGACTTCTTGCATTTTCTTTTCATATGACAGCCCTGCCCACATTTTCTGTTGAATAAACACTGTTGAATTCTAACCTTTTATATCAAAACTTCACTCTATGCTTAATTTTTGGCTTGTGGCTTCTGTTTGTGATTGTTTGAAAGTTTCTTTTTCATTTTTTTTCAGCATATGCTATTTTTTAAGAGTTTATAAAGATTTTGGCTTTCAAAAAAGTTATTCCATGTTAGGAATCTTAATGCATGAAACAGTGGGAAGTTCTTGAAGATGTTCAAATTGCTTCACATTGGGTAGTATTTAGTTGTATTGAAAAGAAAATACAAGCAGGAGGGAAACAATTTCAAATTACTTGACATTGGCAACTATTTACTTGAATTAAAAAGAAAATATAAGCAGGAGAGAAACATATATTTAGTTTCTGGGTGGAAACAGATTTTGTCCATGTGCAATGCTTAGATTATGGCATGGCAATGCACACCATCTTCTGCATGCCATCTCTGTCAAACGGTGTGTGCAATCATGTTTGTGTGTGATTTCATGCACTTTGTGGAGAGGGTTGTATAAGATTAGTTCGCTAGTCATATTGAATGTACAGCATGTCTGCTATCATAGATCCCATCCCATAATTGCTGTACCCACTTGCAATTTTAAATTTATTTGTATATGTTGCAACTGTATGCATACATTTGCTATGTGTGTTCTTTAGCATATATCATGGGGTAGAGCTCTCACATTTGCAAGCAAATCACCTCCTCCTCCAACTGCCATATGCAAATCTGTAGCAAACATGGGTTGCAATTCTATACACTGCCATAAATGGTTAAGGAAGCTCTATGTATGCCTGGCCCATGGCTATCCTTACTTCACAACGTGTACACTCACTAAACATTGTCTTTCTAGTTTTTGTCTGATTTCTTCTGCTCTGATATAATTTGTCATCTATTTTGAATAGGAAATATGTGCATCTCCAGATCTCAACACCTTTGCTCACAGATACTAAGCATAAGCTCCCAATAAAGCTGTGTGGTTTATTGGATTCTCTCAGGTTCTTGGCATGTGCCAAGGCATGCATTCATGTGTGATCACAATCCTTTCCTTGCAGTGTCTGTTAGACAGAGTGAGGTCTATTTGCAATCTGATTGTGGCTTACATATTATTTTACTTTTAATCTAGGTTGCTTTTTGCAGTTGTTTGATAATCTTATATTCATATTTCCTATTAGCTAGCTTGATAGAAACCATTGAGGAAAATCTTCAAGTTGGTGGTTATATCTTGGGCCAATAATTTTCTCTTAATAATTGTAGCTTTTTATCTTTGTACTTTGTTTGGTTTTTTAGGTGTCACCAACAATTTACTGATTTTTCAAATGTTTTCAAAGCCTTTATTGGATCAGCTTTGATTGGCCTCCCTTTTGCAATAAGAAATGCAGGAATTGCTGTAAGTGTTTCTGTTTGACTTCATATGAATATGTTGGTGTAAAAGGTTGTTGCACTACTGGCACAAAAGTATTTGAACATGTTTTAATTTGGTTGCGAATTCGTCGAGAGGAAGCATTGTTTGCAAATTTCAAAAGCAATTTGCATGAAAACCTTTGCACGAATTTTCCCTAAGCTTTTCTTGAAGCTTCTAGAGTCTTTTGTTCTATTTCTTGGTCAAAAAATTTGATTTTATCGATACGCAAACAACCGTTGTAGGAGAAATTTGTCGATATGGTAGCGAACAAAGTTTAGTTTTGTCACAATAATGGGAAAAGTTATCGTGAAATTTCAAGCATCAATTGATGCTCAAAGTCTACTGCTTTTTGTGTTTGTAAAAAATTTGAAAAAACGAGGAGTGTGAGAAATTTACCAAGGTCTGAAAGACCTAGAACTTTTGCAGCACCAAAGGCTAAATGTGCAGTACCAACTGAGTTACTTAGAGAAAGGTTTGCGTGAGTGCGCAAATTTGCAGCAGGTGTACGAAAAAAGTTAAAATTCGAAAGCTGTCTGTAAATATTGAAAGGTTAGTATTAAAAACATACAAATATGCTAGCTGCATTAGGAAAAAAGTAGCTTGCGTTACCCCAGTCAGTCGCCGTCGCACATTAGCTTGGGTCGAAGCAGTTTCCCCTTGGAGTGTTGCAGATTGGGAGGATGTCGTCTTCCCTGATGAGTGTCGTTTCAGACTCAACAATAGCGACAGTGGACCATGATTTATATCTAACTCAGTAAAAAATCCAATGAGTCAGATGACCAGACCAAAGTCCTAATCTGAATCCTATTGAAAGTGTTTGGGGTCATATGAAACGCTCATTGAGCAAGATTCCTCCACGCAGTAAGGCTGAACTCATCATCAATATATTTGAAATATGGGAAAGTGCTCCAAAGTTAGTTATAAAGCCTTGTACTGATCTATTCCGGCCAGACTTTCAGCAGTAAAGAAATTCCGTGGCTATTTGACTAAGTACTGAACGCTATTTCCCCTTTGCAATAACGTTTGAACTATTTCCTAAGAACTTTAGAAATGCTATCGTTTTAATCGATCTACGACTGCTCCGACTATCTCTCTTTTTAGAAAATGTATGTTTGAAAAGCAAATTCTAGTTTATAAACACTTTGTTTTCATTGGTATGCTTCATCTGACTTCCTGTCACCCGACTCAGCCTGCTCATCGTTGATTTTGAAACCAGTTAACTTGCAGTGCAAGGATTTTGTATATGAACAAAAAATTATAACAGATGAAAGCACAGGGTTTTTGCAATATTTTATTGCTCTCTATTCATATTGGGAAGGTTTTCCAAAAGATTAATAGCACTAGCTTAAGGAGTTGTCATTTCGTTGCCTCTTTTGAGGTGCTGGCAACTACCTTGACAAAAAACACTAATGATGCTTGTCTACACAATGATAAAATCGATTTTTTTCACGAAGTAATAGAACGAAGGAACGAGAAAGCTTCAAGAAACATTTAGGGAAAGTTCATGCACAAATTTTCATGCAAATTGCCTTTGAAATTTGTAAACAATTTTTTCTTTCGAAAATGTCCAAATACTTTCGTGAGGTAGTGTACTGTGTATTGTTCTTTTGCTGTATAAAGCAATTCATGTGTACATCCATTGGACATTATTTTTGTCAACATTTAGGAATTTTGCAGAAAAAATGGTTATGCAATCAGTATATGAGACCCAGGGATGGGAGTCAGCGTCATAGCATATGGGGACATCTGTCCGATAATTTTGGTTGGGATTTTTTCCTTTTCGATATTTCTGGGTTATGAGCTTTTTACAACTGAGGTCTAATACTTTTAGGTATTGAAGTTTTGAAATTTGATATTTTTGCATTCACTGGAAACAAAGCCCATTAATCTTCACAATTATTTGCTGATGTTCAGGGCTTTGTAGATATGGCTTGATATTTTTCGGTTACGTATAATTTTTGCTTGATGATGTCCCCTTATGCTATGACGCTGAGTGCAACCCCTGGGGTATGAGATAACTTTCTAGCAACATAGAATTTTACTACTTTTCTAAATTCTTCTTCTATTCTTCAAATAGGTTTAGAGTAGACTGCAATAACTGTGGTGTAAACGATAAATATATAATGGTTTTGCATAAGAATACCTCAAAATAGGTATCTCTGACACCTTTCTTCGCAACATTGCTGAATTCTAATTTGATAGATAACGTATTGCGAAGAGTTTCTTTTGGATGAGATTGTTGGGAAAAAGTGAAGTCTATTGAAAACCGCTGTTATTCCAAAATTGAGAGAATTAGAATAAAAGATTGTCAAATAGATATGACCTTGCAAATGCTCAAAATTGAAATATTTGAAGGTCCATGTCATTGTTCTAGAATGCTTCAGATTGAAGTAGTAGCAGGAAGTTGCAAATTCATTAGGCCCTTTGGTTTGTTTGTTTTAGAATTTCTACACATTGTTAAAATTCTGCTAATCTTGAACAGCCTGATTCTTGATCATAGAAAACTGAAGGCAGTTTCGCTTTATTTCTTGGGTTCTGTAATAGAATTTGGTAATTTTTGGAATTTGTTGTAGTTTCATTGTCATGAAATACATCAAGATTATTCATACTCAGTCATTTGCTGCATGATGCTGTGTCCATAAATTTCTCGTCAAATAATTTTATGGTCTTATTTACTTCAGCTTGGCTTGATTGGCATTGTTTTGATTGCAGTTGCAACAGACCACTGTTGCAGTCTGATTGTGAAATGCAAGCGAATTGTTATAAAAAAGATGTGCCAACGCATGGTAGCTGAGGGCTATGTTGAGTGTCATATTGATAAACAGAGGAAGATTCTTGGAAGAACACTCTCTTTTGGTCAAATTGGGAGAGTTTCCATGGGGACACTGGGAACATTCCTTGTCGATACATCAATAGTCATAACGCAGATAGGATTCTGTGTTGGCTACTTTATTTTTCTAGGAAACACTGCAAGATCAGTTGTCTATGAATTCTTGCATTACCGGCATTTGGGTTTCACAAATACAAGTAACTCATTTCCTGTTAATGTAACTAATTTCACCACCACATCAGTGAATTTGTTGAAAACTACAGGTTATCATACCAATCTACCTCTGACGACAACAGAAATAGCTACAACTGGAATACTAGAGTTCTCGACAATGCTACCAGATGCAGCTATGATGAATGTTACCACAAATGAAACAAAATTTATGTCAGCAAATGCCTCACTGCAGTCTCCATTATTGAATCTAACAGCTATTCCTTATTCAAATGTGACTTATACAGCCAAGAAGAATAGTACTAATGTCTTTCACAATTTTATATCTAAAATCAAGAACCATTTGAGTACCATTAAAGAAAAGATTGTAAAGATGGATAATCCTATTACTCACAAGACCTTGCAAGAAAACAAAGCATGGACATTTGCATTGTTGCTTGTGATCCCTGCTCCACTTCTTATTTTGATTTCATTCATACGAAACTTACGTAAGCTTGGACCGGTCAGTGTATTAGCAAATGGATCAATCACTGGAGCATTTCTGGCTACTGCAATTTACATCCTTGTTGGTAAGTTTGTTGAGGTTTTGAATCGTTGCCTTTATTTCCTGGTCCAACCAAATACTTCAAATGGCATTCGTCCTCAAGCAAGGATTCTTTTCCTTCAATCCTCCATAATTTTTTTATACCATTACTGTTGCTTGGGATCTTTTTGTATATAAGTGAAGTTCTATGGCACTTCATATGATTTCATTTTTTCTTGATTTTTGTCATTGCTATGAAATGCTCATATAAGCAGGTCCGTAGACAGCTAAGCCAGATTGGGTTGGTGGGGGGGGGGGTAGAGATGAAGTGGTAGTGAAGTAGGAAAGCGTGAGGGTCTGAGGGCAAAGCCCCAGGAAAATATTAGAACCAGCCCCTTAGGTATTAGCGAAACTGCCTTTGTAGACATGAGGATGCAGCCCATTGTAGATCGGCAGGTGAAATCACTGATATAAGTGTGAGATTCGTCATTTTTTTTTATGAAACTTTTGGACGAACCTAACTTAACCACACATTCAAAATGTTTGGGACATTTGATCCTCCAAACTCCGCCACTGCATGGATGTCAAATAGAAAGTTGCGCCAGGAGAGACCTGTACATCTCTCGATTGGAATTGGGAGTGTGCTCAACTAGAATCAATTTCGTAATCATTTTTTTGAGATATATAGTTTAGTTTATCAAAATGCTTAGGTTGTTACATCAAATGCTGAACCTTTTCAACAAGCATTTCAAACGATTACAATGAAGGAGCCATAGGGAAATAGCTATGAAATCATAGGGATATACCTATTGTTTATACTCCTGTCAGATCAAGCTGCAGAATCGCACAATGTTGAGTTCAAACGACTATTTGGAACATCTCGAAATACAGTTAGCGAATTATTTGGGCCACTGCCCGCCCAGCCCCTCCCCCACTGTCTACAGGCCTAGTATGTATGTCTGCGAATGTATTTGCGATGGCGTGCTCGAGGTAAAGGGTGAGGTCCATCGCCAATACTTTTCATAAGCCTGTATCATTCGTTTTACACTTGCAAATTTTACGGAGCTTCAAATGAAGCTACACTGATTGCAGCGAAAGATTAGGACACCGTGGTCACACCGTTCGATGATATGTTTGTAAACCATTGAATGCCACCCGCGAGGACAACTTTTTCACGGGGCAGTCGCCCTTCTTGGCTAATTTTTGTGGGCGACATACCGCCCTGATGGCAATTTGCCATATTAAGGCTTGTTACTTGGTTTCAATCAGTTTTATGTTCCTTGAAAATTTACATGATCTTTTGTTTGAGATTGTCTGTACAGATATTTAGACATCAGATTATAAGTTTACCTCATATGGATCCTTAAGGTTTCAAGTCCCCTCATGAGACGATTGTCTGGTTCAACTTCTTCAAGTTTCCAATATTCTTTGGACAAGTCACCGGTGCATTTGAAGGCATTGGAACGGTTTGTTACTTGAATCTTTTTCTATTGTATTATCTGTATTTTGACAATCTGCCCCACCAATTGCTTCAGCAAAAGTCATGTGAGAGGAAATAATTTCATTCTGATAATTGGAATTCGTACTCCACATGACCATCGGTGGTAACAGGTGTAGTGAACCGCAAAGAGAGATAATGTTGAGTCCGCTAGCCTCTAAATCCCATCATATCATAATACAATCTGAACCCATTGCATATATATTTTCCAAGTGAAAAGCAGTATCTGACTGCCAGAAAATAGCTTAGACCCAAATACCTTAATTCATCAAATTTTCGCGCGAGCTTAAATTTCGCGGATCTTTTTTTCGTGCATTCAATTTTCGCCCACCTGGATTTCGCACACAACTAATTTTCGCGCACACAGTAGTGAGGGAAAACAATATATGAGACTTCATACGTAACTCTGAATATATTTTTCACATTTCTCACATTCATTCTACGATAAGATGCGATAAGCTAGTAATGACGCATAAAATGTTCAACAGACAACGCCCTGAAAATTGAAAAATCGATTTAGATACAGATACTTTTGTCTTTCATGTTTGCAATTTCGGGCAATCTGATTTCCGGGCACTTAGTGAAAGGAAATATTTCGCGCAGAGCGAAATGCGCGAAACGTAATTGTTGTTGCGCAACCAAATATTCGCGAAGCTGGGCTGCATGAAAATTTCATGCACAAGGTAGTCCATATTTGTTGTGACGGCAAAACTGTTCCATAGGAACGAATGAAGACTGGTTGCTTTGATTACTCTGAACAATGTAGGCAAAACTGAGAGTTCTTGAGACAATCATTCTTACTTTTTCACAGCCTTATTTTTCTTTCTCCTACCACAAAATATTGTTTACGAATAGAGATTACTGCACTACTTTTATATCTTTTTATAACTAAGATGAGGATTGCATTGAATTGCTATCAATTAACTTAGAAATGCAAAGTTGGTTAACAATTAATATGTGCAATACCTATAACTGTTTCTTCCAATTAAATCTTATTGTTTCACATCTTTATGATATGTTTGAATATATTCAGGTCATTCCAATCGAAGGAAGTATGGCAGAGAACAGAGGGAGATATCCCTGCTACTTGCATATCTCTCTGGCTCTACTTTCTTCCATTCTTGGCTCTTTTGGAACGTTGGGCTACCTTCGTTATGGCAATGAAACAAACCAGATAGTAACAGAGAACCTGGAAGGATCAGCGATCGTAATAGCTTTACGCTGCCTCTTATTTTTTGGAGTGCTTTTCACGTATCCTCTGCAGATATATCCTGTTATCCAAATCTTTGAAGGTTTGATTTTTGGACCAAATAGTAGTTGTGCCAGACGTCTGTATAGAAGATATCCTTCCGTGAATGGAGAGATTGCAGAATCATCGGACGGAGGTATTAGAGACGAAGACGACGATGATACCATCATATCTCCAGCAGTCAAGGTAAATCTGCATTTTCTACTCGTATTTCCGTCATTAGAATATTTGTTACCTGTTGAAAATAGTTTTGAAATTATTCTTTTCAACTCGTATTTGCAGCTGAATACTAGAAAATTATCGCTTAAATAAGATCTCTCTCTCTTTTGGTCATTCCCTTGAATATGCACTGTTGTAGATTTTGCATTCTTACACATCTAACTTCAATGTATGTAAGGCTTTTTTATAAGAACACCTTGAAGTCTTTTTGAGCTGCAATATTTCTAGCAATTTTGATTTTCTGAGCCTGAATTTGTCATTACATGGCCCTTGAGTGAGATCAGGGATAATTGTGTATTTTAAGAGGACAGAAGTTCAAATATTAGGTGCTATTTTTCTTCATCATATAACCAAGAAAAATTAGTTTTAGCTAAACTATTAAAACAGAAATTGTTAAATTTCCTGGTAATAATTATTAACATTGAGAACGAATTAAATATACTGAAATTCCATTCTAGCTATCGTACTTAGTTTGTTTTCAGAGTTGACAAATGTTTAGATTCCATTTTTATGAACTATGTCCTAAAGAAGAGCCAAATTATATTACCGTTCCTCGTATTTTTTGTATATGCAAAATAAACATTGACGATTCCTTATGTGCATTTTACAGTAATTCTCTAGTACAGGCTTGGGGAATTATTTTTCAACGGGGGCCCCATGAGATGCAGATATTTTTACCTGGTCCGCTCTACTGCATACTTCTTTAATGAATTATATCCTATCGAGAAATTGCCTGATTTTGCCGTGTATGAGATGCATCTTTTTTCGAAGTACTTTCGGCTTTGTTTGAGGGTGCTTCTTATACATAGCATCAATGGTCTCCTCCATCTGTTCTTCGAAAAAGGAATTCAAGAATAGATAACTGAATTTCCTTCAGTTTTGTAATAAAAGTTGCAAGCGTGTACAAGTGTTGTTGATGGCTTGCAATTGACAGAGCACCTGATTTTAAAACCACTGTACGTCCGATTTAAACCGAAAAGCTGATCCATGCTGTATGGTAGCACACACCCCTGTCACTACGCCCCTGAGTGGCAGACCGGTATAAGCTAACATACAATTTCAACTTTCTTAAATTGAACTTTTGCGTTCGTATTGTCTTCAAATAATAATGCTTCTGTAAGATGTAAGCAAGACTGATTATAAGAGCTCTCTTCTAATTTTTCAGATACCAGCTTGGCAAAGTAACATACTACGTGCTGTATTGGTATTGTTGACTGCAGTAATCGGGGTGATATTTAGATCACAATTCGCTTACATCGCTGCTCTCACGGGTTCCATTGGAAGTTCCCTGCTTTCCTATATCTTGCCATGCCTTTTTCACATCATATTGCAACGAAGAACTATGTCTAAATGGATCCTTGCTAAGGACGTTGGATTGATCATTCTTGGCGTGGTCGGAGGTATCATGGGAATGACCGTTACTATTATTGAAATCGTTAGGACATTTGGATCACATCATAAACTCCATCATCATTAAATGTTTCTAGTTTTGGTTTTTCAAACGAAACTTAAATATATCCACTTTTTGCTTTTAACCAATTAATTTTTATTGATTAGGAGTGCTTAACTTCATAGGATTAATTTAAGATTTTAGGGGGGAAGGGGGGTCACCGGCGGGGGGTCACCGGCATCTGTATACCAATAGTTATAATGCAATGGTTTAGTTACTAGATATATTGTCCCTTTTTATCAGTAGTACAATATGTGCAGCAGTTCTTCTATTGTTCTACCCTGAATTGATGCACTATTTAAGGAAGTTTGCAATTGAAGCAATGAAGGAAAAGTATGGACAAATTCAGAGACAATCGATAGCAGAATGGTTGAAAGATGCAAATATATAGGGAAAAAAGATTCATTTACAGAAGAACATAGCTTTTTTGGCAAGTATATGATTAGCTTTATAGTAAATTCTGGGTAGATTTCAAATTTTGAAGTATTTGATAACGTATAGATATGTTTGACAATTAATTGTATATAATTATCTCATTCGACATGTGGTTTTTTAATTTATTTTTTTAGAACCAGCTCTTCATAGCTAGATGTTGTGGCTAGAGAATTACACTATATCAATAGATTTATTTACATTTATTGTATTTATCATTGTTACCAATTAGCGTTTTTGTCATATATTCTTTGTTTGAAAGAACGGTATTTTGTGCAATAAGCCTGGAACCATTGATCTTCCTGTCATGCTCTACTGCGCTAATGTCTTTGTCGGCATGACACATTCGAAAAAACAAAAATTTGAAAGCTTTCAAGATCGAGCCATACGAATCATCAATGGGAGTAGAAAAAACTATGTCAAGCTCCCACAGGTCAATCATACCAGGAACAGATTATGTGCCCAGGAAGTTTTTAAATGCTTAAACGGTATAGCACCAAAAGCATTTGAAAACTTCTTCACAAGAAAAAGTCACAATGTCAACACTCGGGGAAATAACAAGAACTTGGTCGTTCCTAAAGTCAGAACAGAAACTGGACGTAAAACCTTCTCGTTCCAAGGCGCAAAGGTTTTTAATAACTTACCAGATTATTTAAAAACAGAAACATCAATCTTAAGATTCAAAGCACACATCAAGAACATAAACTTGAATTTTTAGCTATTTTTAGTTTATATCTTAATCTTGTAATTTTCTTTTACTTTTTATCGTATAGGCCTATGTTAAACTTTTCTTTGTAGGGTACAGGTCCTTGATTGATAACAGTAATTCTTTTTACTGAACAAGTTAACCTGTAAAAATATGAAAGTTATTATTATTATTATTATTCCGCATAGTAGTCCAATCGGCCACTCGCCCATTTTAATACACAATATTCTTTGTTTTGACGTGTGGTACCATTGAAAAAGTTCTTATCCAACCTATTTGCTTGTTTGATAATGCAGGCCAAGATTAAGCTTTCCAACTTAGAATCGTACTCTTGAATTTAGACTGTAATTAGTTAAGTAGTAAGCAACTGTCTATGATTATATTTGTATTCTAAATGTTCTATAGATTTTGGGTGAGGGGAAATTATCATTGAGAAAACCGCTCTTTCTACTTTTGCTGTGTTAATCCCTGGAGTGTAATGTTCAAGAATACTTCATCATTCATGTTTGACTATTGGGTGAATGGTGTTTAGAAGGAAGTGTTTGATCTCGTCTCCAGATTGTATATAGCCAACTTAATCAGTTCATTTCGTTATATTTCTGAAGTATTTCATGATATCTAGTGTTGATTCAGATCTAAGAAACGCAGATACGTTTGAAGACTTTGAGTGATCAAATGATAACAAATGAAAACACATCTCTGGTTCCTAGCACTTTATTGACACTCTAGAGGCACAACAATCCAAAAACAAGACATTAACAGCATTGACAGTGTAGAATCTGCTAATCTAGTGGAGAATGAAGAAAGGTATCTTCTTCCTTCATTTTCATTTTTTACTAAGAAAAACGTCTGGCAAACTTATTCTGCAAAGTATCCCTGGTTTATGTCTCTTAGTTAGAATGAGACTTTGCTCAACTCTGTAGATCATGTTTTGTTCCTAATGAGCTTTAAAATTTAAAAATTTGTAGTGTGCTGATTTGATCTAGATTGTATTTGGGAATAAAATACTTGCACTGAACATCAAGAGAGGGATTACGCAAGTACTACTCTGCAATAGTGACACAATGCCTCTCCTTCATGGCTATCTGATAGTACAGGCCATTGTCCAATTCTCAATAGTCTTCAATTTCCTTCTTTCTCTTTTGAAAGTCTCTCTCCTATTTTGAATGTTTCTCTTTTGTCACACTGCATGAATCAGTGGTTCCCAAACTTTTTTTACTCCTCTCAAAGCTCGCACCCCCTTACAGCAGATGCTTTGTTCAAGGCTTTAAGAGCGTAATAAATAGATCATATTCCCTTCATTCAGAGGGGTGCTTCTGGCACCCCTTATAATTATGTCTCACACCCCTGGTTGGGAACTCCCTACTCTATGTTGATGTAATAGTTTTCAGCTGCTTCCTTATACGTCCTATCAAGTTTTCTTCTTGGTATAAAAATACCATCACTCGCACATATATCTACTTAATCGCTATTCGCTGTAAATGACTCTAGCCGTAGTCGAATCTCTCATGCAAACACCACAGTAACTGTTCAAGTTTGCTATCACGACCTGTCATTGCTGCTATATTATCACTGTCGCATGAAAAAGAGGAAATAATCTTTCATAGACTACCGTAATTTTTATTTTAAGACCCTTCTCAATTAAGCCCCCGTGTCCAATGAACCCCCTTAGCAGAAGGAAAGATTTGATAAGCTCCTCCTCTTTATTAAGCCCCCCCTCAAAAATTTGACCAACGCCAAGCATAAGTTGTGTTCATAACGAGCATAAACTCTGTGGTATTATGTTCATTAGTACGGCAAAAAACCATATCAAACTCAAGCTCAAACGTATGTGTTCTGCTGATGAAGATGACAATGTTATTGGTGAAGATTTCAAACATTTATTAAGATCCCTTCTCCAGTAAGCACCCCTCTCCAATAAGCCCCCTCTAAAATGCTTGAAAATAATAAGCCCCCGGGGGGCTTAATAGAGAATTTATGGTATATTTTTAGTCATGTATTGTTGACAGAGTTTCAAGCTCCGAAAATGTTTTTTTGTTTTCATTCTATCAAGAAAAGATCGTTGCTTCTGTGATAACCTAACTTGTACTACAAGAATGTGGCACGATGACTGCAGTAATTAACGAATCCGATCTGGGCCACATCGCTTTTAGATGGTTTGCAACAACCATAGAAATAGTAGGACTACTATTTCTATGGCAACAACAATCAGGGGCACAAATAGCATAATTTCCTTAGCGGGGGTATCAGGAACTTTTTACCCTTCGAAACTGGATATTACCTTACGAAAAATGACATCTATTACAAAACATATTTCAAACAACAGAAACCAAGTGGTGACAAATGTCAAATGGTAAGGGATTCAATTGCCCTGTGAATTGTGTAGTCTCATCAGTTAGGGGGTGCCATACCACTTCCCACACCCCCGTTATTTTCATCCTGGCTACAATCCATTCAGGGATGCTGTAGAGGAAGCTCGGGGGACTCACTCGAGTGAACGTAAGGTCGTCTGGTGAGTTCGTAGCTTAATAGTGAGCTAACCCTTTATTACACTTTACATATATTTGAAGTTAATAGTGCCTAACGTACCTATAATTTTGTATATATTTTAATTTGAGCAGTTTGAATAAAATATTAGGTGTGGTCACAGGCATACCCTATAGAAGTAGCTTACAGCACATCAGTCTTTCTTGGATGGTACCCCCGAATCATTTCCTTTCTAAAAACATATGTGAGCCTCTTTGTAAGGAGATTTTCTGATTCCAAGCGTGGTTAGGCTCATGGAAAGCTAGCCAGAGACAGTCATCAGTGGTTTACTTTAGAAGGAAGCCAAGATATAGCCATGATTACGTCACGGAGCACCATGTTGCAATATTTGGAGCACAAGGGAAGATATGCAAAAGCAGTTCACACAATTGAGTGGCTATTCATAACAAAAGGATTTGAATCTTTCAAGTAGCTAGAAATAACACCTTTTTACGAAGGTTATAAGTTGCTTCATTTCAGCTTCAATTCATTTTTCATTTCATTTTCGTTCTGAAATTATTTTGACACGTTGGCCCCGTCAATCTGTAAGACTGATTTTCTGGGGGTCATGCTAAGAAGAACGTACTAATACTAATACCAAAAGGGAAGCAAATTACAATAATACGCAAAATATCTGCTCTACAACTATAAACAGAAGCTGTTATTTACAAGTCTCAAAACTGTTTATGAAAAGAAATTAAGAAGGTCCTTGTTTGGCCTCACGACCTAGCTCATTCCAAACTCATGCACTTCGAAGTACGACTTCTGTCCGTTATACTGTTCACTACTCTCCCCTGTGTAGTTGTAGGGGAGGGTAGAATAGCTGGGGTGGGTGGAGACAAAAGGCAAAACATCATAGATCGGGAGGGGTAGATAAATGCTTTAATTACCATAGATTGGGAGGGTTGTCAATAGGTGAGAGAGGTGGAGGTAATATAATTTGAGTTAAACTTTTGTTCCAGGTGCATAGGGATTTGATGGAATGTCTGACATCAAGTCGAACGTTTTATTAAGATTTATTGATGTTTTTATGAGTTGTTTTCTCAGCTGTGGATAGGGCTTTAAGAGTATTTGATCGAATATCTGAAATTAAATCGAACGTTTTATTATGATTTATTGATGTTTTTGTGAATTTCTTTTTCAGCTGTTTGGGAGGAGTATCAATTGTTAGGGAGGGTGAACTTTTGAAGCAAAAATTATTGATTGGGAGGGTCATAATTGAAATTGAGGAGATTTTTCCCAAAATTGGAGATTTGCCCTCCCCTGCAATTAGGTAGATTCATTTACACGCTCTTTTTATAAGGAACCTAGCTCAAGATCTAGTTCCAAAGCTTCTTTATTTTTGGACCTCCAATGAATAAATTGTAGTACTAAAAGTTCCTTAAGCAGTTCCTTAATTTTCAACGCACAATTCGTACATAAAAATGGTACAGACACAAGGAAAACATTGAACTATTGAGTTTTGCCTCTAATTTTGCCTGTAATGTAAGATCAATGAAAAGTGGAAGACTTAACACGAGCATAGCAAACAATCTATGAGGATTTTGGCTGTAAATGAATGGACTACTTGATTTCTAATAGCTGATTGTTTAGTGTTATAAAAGTTGTTCGAATTAAAAAGTTCCTTACTGGATTTTTCTTTAGTTGCATAAGTTCTTTAATATTTTGGCATTCTACGTATAGGTTCCTTATAAAGTGGATCCTAATAAAAAAGGCGCGAGCTTAGACTGTAAGAGTAGGCGAGAGCATCGTATCCGCTTCTTGTAACAATTCTAACCGCTCAATTTTGCAATCCATTTAAAAGAGGCTGTACTCCTCAGTCTGCTTTCATTTCTCTCTTCATTTCATTTCTACTTTTGATCAGTCCTCCTCATTTTTGGAACTTTTCTGTGCCTCGATATTTCCCTATTTTGGACATATTTAGCATTCCGCCACAAATTTTAGATACAGAGAGTTGACTGCATTTCGTCTCTTATTATGCCGTTATGTGCCACTTGCGATGTTATCAAATTTTCCTTAGCATGGAAATACATAAGAATCGATTTTCGATGTGGATGTAATTACCTGAATATGGCTTTCTTGAAAACAGCTCTTGCAGCGTCTGAGTATTAATAACTGCCCTCCAAGCAATTAAATTTTCGTGAAAAATTTTGTGTCTGCAATAAAATATTGCAGTATTCAGGAGAGACACTTCCAGCCTCTTTGACTAACTGCTATAGGGGTGAATTTGTTCAGGATTTATGTAGGAATTCCATGGTATACTAATTGATAAATCATATTTCGATTGAAGTTTTAATGATAGAAGTCTTACAGAAAAGGTCTCAGCTGACAAGATTGAAAGGTGTTTACATCCAAACTACGCATTATTCTGGATTGTTTTGTTCTTTTAATTAACTCTTTTGCAGTTGCCTTTAGCACGACTTTTGTTTAAAACCCCGTATTCCAAATCTCTGGTATTGCCTGGTTGCACGCAGTGGTTGCGCGTCGCACGTACATCAGCCAAATCAGTGCACGCGGGTCAAACGAAGGCTAGACGAGGGTAGCCAGGAAGATTGATAGAGAGGTTTGTGCTGAATTCAGGAAAGTGAGTGAAGAGAAGCAGAAGGACAACAACCAAGACTGTGACGAGCTAAGGCCATGGAAGCAGTTGCACTGCACGATTTCAATACAACAGAAGGAGATGAACTGCCCTTTAAGAAGGGACAAACTATCAAGGTATTGCAAGTCAGCATTTTACAGGTTTCAAATGTTCGCAAGTGACAGTTAAATTATGGCTCAGTATGATCGTGAACTGTTCTATAGTGTTCGGTTCAAAGGGCTGTTTCATATTTTGTTTTGAATTTCACTCGTTTGAAAAACACCGGCCTCTAGATAGGGTCTTCAGATCTTTGAAATGTACAGAGGTGTATGCTAACATTAAAGTTTGCTTGTTTTCAAACGGGAATCCAATCCAAATAGCTTTCTATCTTCTTTCTTGATGATGTCAGTGAGCTCATGCAAATTAGCATATTTTCGTTTGATTATTAAGATTGTTATCTAGCGAACTATTTAAATTGTTATTGATTCTATGAATAGTCTTA
This sequence comes from Mastigias papua, assembly GCA_964019165.1. Lineage (NCBI taxonomy): Eukaryota > Metazoa > Cnidaria > Scyphozoa > Rhizostomeae > Mastigiidae > Mastigias > Mastigias papua. Next base: position 11,096,759 of record OZ025275.1, on the reverse strand, counting down.
CTTATGTTGATGAAGATTTTATCGAAGCATCCTGCAGTCAGCCTAAGATGTTCATGGAATCAGACGTCACTCTTTGCGGCACAATATGATTTCATAGTTCCTGGTCGATCTTTTTGACCTTGTCTTGCATTTAAATCATATAATTCATGAATTGAAATGCGTGATAGTGTTTGGCAGTTAGAAAAACTCGTATACGTTAAAGTGGCGTCCACTTTCATTTTATTTGAAAAGTCAGCACTTGCTCTTGCTGCCATTGAGTCCAAGTTCTTTTATTTATAATCAACAAAACATATGCTTAGCAGCTAGGTAGTTTACCATTTTTGTATCAAACATTTCATAATGGATACGTAAGGTGCCCAGGTTTGTAAATTGACAATACATTTGTACAGAATTAGCTTGAAATTTGGCTTTAGATGATAGGATGGAAGAGACTAACTTTATATCCACATTGCACTTGGTCCCTGTTTGAACTGTGCTGACAGAAGTAACTTCTTATAATAGAAAAGTCTCATTCAAAGTAGTGATGGATCACACTTTGTGTTACATAAGACTTGATTATACATCAGGAAGCAGGGCAAAGTATGATAGAGAGTGTTTGGGTTCCTGCTCATTTAGAAGTTTTATAATATTACCATGAAAGATGATAGGATTTATGCAGTATAGTAATCTGTGAACTGAAAAGCCAAAGTTCCTACTGCTTTTTTAGCAATAGTGAAGTTCTGTAATAGCAAAAGCCAAGTGTTGTATCCACATTCTCAATGCAAAAGTAAATATGTATATATAGGTCTGTATATATAGTTCTTTATAAATAGGTTTGTATATATAGGTCTGTATATATAAATATATATATATATATATATATATATATATATATATATATATATATATATATATATATATATATATATATATATATATATATATATATATATATATATATATATATATATGTGTGTGTGTGTGTGTGTGTGTGTGTGTGTGTGTGTGTGTGATGCTGTGTGTTGAGAAATTCAAGAAAGGATAAAGCATCATTTTCAGTGTTGAACACACAAAATGTGTCATCAACATAACGTCGATAGAAAAGAACAGAAGGACCATGATGGAAAAGCATGTTAATATACAGGGACGCCTACACTGAGGGGGCAGGGGGGCAGCTGCCCCTCCTGCCCTTTCCAAGGACTTAATTATTTTAGTGCAAAAATGTCTATAATGTGCCCTCAATAGGAACTTTGCCCCCCTGCCCTCAGTGCGGGCAGGCGTGCCTGTTAATATATATATATATATTTGAAAAGTCTGTTGGTACTACAGAACTTCACTATATTTGAAAAGTCTGTTGTTACTACAGAACTTCACTACAGCACGAAAAAGCGGTACCATGTTTTAACCATACTGAAAAGCTTTTTTTCGTGCTGTAATATATATATTTATGTTATAGACACATGTATATTTGTGTACATGTATGTATTTACATTATCATTATACTCTTTGGTCCCAAATGGACAGGGGGTTAAAATAGTAGGAGGGGGTGGAAAATCCCTAAAAATATATTCAATGGGGAGGTTTGAGTAAATGGAGTTGGTGGAAATTTTCTCTAATTATAATAGCTATGGATGAGTTTCACAACTCATTTCAACTATAGAGAAAGTGAAAAGCATGATTTCTCATGTTATTTATTACTCAGTCAACCTACAGACACAAAAATAGCAAGCAGGGGGTCTGGAATAAGGATGTCCTGGGTGGCTTTTTAAAAGTTAATGAATGGGAGGACATTTATTTGGGACTCAAGAGTAGTCCCTTAGCCATCAGGTTGTAGGGACACAACAGAGGTTTTAACAATGTGAAAAAAATTCTGTAAACTTCCCTCAAGGTATATACATTATTTCTGAATATGTCTTGAATAATGAGATGGTATTTTGCCTTGACTGAAAGATTCGCCTTCCAATTTGAGTCCTTGCTAGCATTTAAATCACCAAACTAATGTCACTATATTTCACATATTATGAATATAGTGATGTAGGATCTATCATATTGATGCAGAGGAGATAGCTTCCATAAGTGTTTGAAAAGTCAAAGTCCTTCTTGCCCCTTTGGTATATAGGGCGGTGCCTATCTCTATGTCAGTTGCCCTAGACCATCCCTCTGCTGATACAATAAAAGCTAAACTATATAGCTAGTCCACTGGTAGCTACACATGCTGAGCTCTTTTACTCCATTCTTACATGTCAAGCACTAAAGGATAAGACAGTGTACATCTATTGTGACATTATTGTTTCTCAAGGTACTTGGATTATTATCAATACACATGGTTGCGAAAGCCAATCAATCAATCACAACCACAGTGACATCCTTAAATTCTTGGTGTGAACCAGACATTACCCTCTTTAGTTATTATAGTAAAACATCAGTTACCTCAGTTATTTTGTCATAGTTTTACTGTACTAATCTTGGGTGCCTAATAGATGTCCTCCATTCCATTCAAGCTCCCATGGTTTAGCCTCCTTCTGTCCTACCATCAGTTTATCTTTTTTGAAAATGTCTAGAAAGGCTACATCACTAGTGCCACAATTACCATAGGTTGGAGTTAGTATAATTCTTGAGTGACAAGTTTTGAAATGATGGGTTTTTGCAATTTTTGATATGAAATAAATTTTGTAAGGGAAAGTTTTCTAGTCCATCAATTACTTTGGCCACCTTTTCTCCTTTATCAATAAAAAATCCATATCCATTATTGTATGTCTAGATTCCAGGAGAACCATTCAGTCTTACAAGGGCCCCCAACCATTTTGTTTTGGAGCTGTAGGCCACAAAAATGGACAGTGCTCTATAAAATCATTTTATTTTTCAAACTGTTGATAAGTACAATCATTGAACATTCAGAATATTATTTTGTATGCACAGACTCTACCTTTGCTGAGTAGAGCATCGTTTTTGTTAAGATTGTCAATTTAGAGTCAGAGAAGAAGTGTATGCAGTAATAAGAGTGTAATATCTTGGCTAAGAAGGAGAAATTTGGAGAATTAGTTATTAGTCAAAATTTTATCTTCATCATGTTTACACCACCCATTCCTGTGTGATTTGTACAAAGGTTGCCATGTATTCTACAATTGGATGAAAACTGGCAGGAACACCCATACATTGCATTCAACCCTCCACTTGCTCAGATCTCCCTATCTGTCTATCTAGAGTAACTGCCTGAAACACATAACACTGTTATAGGATGGTCAGGACAAGGGAGGAATTCTCTCAATATTTTAACTAACAAAGGAAAATCAATCCCATTTTTGGAACTAGGCCTACCTTAAAGAGTTGTAAGTTCTTTCAATTAATTAATTGATAGATGTTTTAGTGGCTGTGTGTGAGAGGTACATTGCTTTTTCAGAGATAGTCATAGAAACGAAGCAGCTAGACTGCCCCTTTATAGGAATGGTGAATATTTGGAATCAAGCATTGCTCATAGTCCTTGGGCTTTATGAGCAATACATGCACACAGGGTGCTGTGTCCCAGATGCCCCCAGCTACTAAAGTGGTCATTTTTGTGAAGCAATAGAAATTGTCTTTTTGAATTGTTCATCCAATGTTGCTCAAGTGTGTGCAGTGCTTGTAAGGAGTAGTATTGAGAATAGAGTGACTTTGCAGATTCCCTGTTTTCTGAGAAATTTTCTTCTCTTACTAGCACACATGTGGGGCTGTCAAGGTGTAATTACTAAGTCCAATGTAGTTACTCATTTAGTAATCCTTTGCCAAATTAATTTGAATCTGCTTTCAAATTTTATTCTACAACAGTATGTTTATTTTGAAGATTCTTGCCAAGGATCAAGACAAAAATTGGTATAAAGGAGAATTGAATGGCAGAGAAGGATTTATTCCAAAGAATTATGTTCAAATGAAACCTCATGAGTATGATTATCTTTCTTTTTTACCTTTTTTATCTTTTTTGAGGTTTATCTTTGTGGAAATTATAGATGTTTTGAACATAGTAAAGGCTGTGCGTGTTATAAAAAGTGAATGACAGATGATGGCATCTCTATCAACTTAGCAAGTGACCAGTCCAAACAGAGGGGCCCAGCCCTCTTTAGCACAAGAGACTGAATTCTAAACCACTATTAGGGGAACACATAGTGTAAATTACTAGTGAATGAATGAATGAGTGAGTGAGTGAGTGAGTGAGTGAGTGAGTGAGTGAGTGAGTGAGTGAGTGAGTGAGTGAGTGAGTGAGTGAGCAACTGAGTGACTGAGTGACTGAGTGACTGAGTGACTGAGTGACTGAGTGAGTGAGTGAGTGAGTGAGTGAGTGAGTGAGTGAGCAACTAAGTGACTGAGTGAGTGAGTGAGTGAGTGAGTGAGTGAGTGAGTGAGTGAGTGAGTGGTTTCAGTCCTTTTTTAGTTTCTTGTACATGATTAACCTGATTTTGTTACCACACTCTTTGATCACCCTCTCCGACAATTCAAAGTTGCTAGATGATGCATAGTATGGCATTCAATGTCTGTCTGTGCTCTATGAACAATGATATAGACAAGCCATTAGATCCACAAGCCCTTCCAAAAGCTTCATTAATTTGTATATTTGACACATTGTCTGAGTAGTCAAGTAGTTAGTGCCCTCATCTGTATACTGGAAGATCGGAGGCTCTAGGTGTGTATCAGGTGATAGTTTGCATGCATACTCACTGTCTGCATGACAGCAAATGAGTATCTGTTGATGACAATAAAGAGATAAAGTTATGAGTACAGGAAATGGCCACCCTGCCTGGCAATGCCATTGGCCCATAATAGATATCCCCTTTAGCAGGGACTCCACAGCTTACTAACTATTTGACTAATGGAGAAAGTGAATTATTGGAAAGCTTGTTATTAACTAGGATTATTTCAGTGGATTATTTGTCAAGCATTTTGCCAATATGAGCTACAATATGCTTCACTAAAAGTCTGTTGTACAGTCAACCATGCATAATTCAGATCAGTTGTATCCAGGTTTTGTGTATTCTGGACTGAATAGCTAAGTCCAGTTAGTTTCCTATTTAAGGTACTAAAGTAATTCTTATTATCCGGATCTCCTAATCTGAATAAATGCATAAATGGGACAATATATTTCAGTCCATTTCATACCAGTACCTATTATTTATTCACCATAATCCAGATCAATGATCCTTCCACCTGATCTTCTTAATGGATTTACACAGGCAAGGCCAGACGAACAGTTTAATGAGGAGGTATCAGCTTTCTTGAGAAAATAGGAAGAGTTCATGACATGATTGTCCTTACATTAAAGTCAGAAAACTATTACAGATTTCTTCCTTAAGTCTTAAAATATTAGTTTTGTTGTTTATATAAAGTTTTGTTGAAATATAACTGATCAAATATTAAGTTTTGTTGAAATATGCATGAATAAGAAGAAGGTAGCAGCATTTTAAGAAGCTACTTTTAGAGCTAAAATGTGGCCAGTGATTAAGAAACTTTTGCTGCTAGGACTGCAGCCAGGTTTCTTATGAACAAGTGTGCATGTTTTTTCCATGCTCACTTGAATAGCAGCATCCAGGGATGACTTGATTTCTACCAACCTATGTACCCAACAACTCTGGGAGTGACCCCCAAACAACAACAGACCTTTTACAGGGCAATGTGTAAATGATAGTATCATTGAAAAAGTTCACTTAATCTGGATTTTCTGTAATCTGGACAAGATCAGCCAGTCCCATGTGGTCCAAATTATGTGATGTTGACTGTATTTCTAAGTATTGGTTGAATTTGAGACATCAGATGGAAAATGCAGCTTTATTATGAATTTGAGGATAATAGTCACAACGAGCCACATGATTGATAAATTAGAAAAAATTAGCTATTTGTAGATATTTCATTTCATCGAGACATCCAAGACAAACCAGTTAAGACTTAATTGATTTTTACGACTAGTCCATTAAGACATATATATTCAAGTATGTTTCGGGACAAGCTTGTCCCATCCTCAGCTATAGAGTGGGAAAAAACTTGGGATATTTATATGAAAACAGCTCAAATTGGTTGAATTTGGTAAGTTACTCATTTTCATCTGTATAATTCATTTCTAGCTGGTTCTTTGGGCGAATGCCAAGAAAAGAGGCAGAGAAAAAGTTACTGGATGTATCAGCGGATGGTTCTTTTTTGATAAGGGAGAGTGAAAGTACTCCAGGTATGATATATTTTGAAGAGTAAGATAAATGGTGGAGAGGACATTTAGATTGGCAATCTAAAAAGAGTAATAGACTTCAAATATCTTGGAGTTTATTTTGACCCAAGGCTTAGCTTTGGCAAGGATTTACAATATCTTTTCTAAATAATATCACAAAGGGTATTTGCATGATAGAGACAAGCCAAATCTCTCCCTCTCATTCACATAAAAAGAGACTTGCGGAAGCAGTCATCAGTCCCTATTTGTACTACTGCTCTGGTGCATGGTTTATTGCATTATCAGCTACTTAAATAAGACAAGTGCAAAGACAACAGAGCATCATCATCTGAATGATTCTTGGTCTTGATTATTGTTGAAGAACAACTGATCTCCACTTATCTAAGTTAAATTGGCTGTATGTAAAGGCTTGTGTTTAACCAATTCAAATTAATTTTCAAGATAAGAAAAGAAGGGCCAGAGGCTAGAATTGCTCTCCCAGTTTTGGTCACAAGCATCAAATGACTACAATAGCAAAAAGTAGAGTGGATTTTCAAGTTGAAATGGTAACAACAGCACAGCAGATCACATTTCAGCATTCAACCATAAAAGCCTACATGGAGAAATTAAACTCTATCACACAGTTTTAGAAAACTTTAAGATCATTTTGACAAAAGACAAAGATAATCCATTCTCACTAATTACATAAATGAGGGCAATAATACTTAACACTTTTAAGTATATAAGGTCAAAGTTTTTTTTTATTAGTATTTTAGTATTTTAAGAGATTCTTTTTTCAATAGGATGTGCTGCTTATTTGTATTTTTTTATTCATTTGTTTAGCGTATTTATTTCTTTTACAACCTAAACCACTATTTGTATCAGGAAGTTCAGGAAGTTTCATAACATCATCATCATCATCATCTTTATAATTTTTTAAATTCTGCCTCTAAGTACAAACTTCAATAATAATAAGAACGAAACACAACATAAAAAAAAACAGAATTTTTAAGGAGGAACCTCCTAAGTAAATTAACTATCAAGAAGGAGGCCCCCCTTTTAGCTTTAGCACACGGGATATTCAAAAATTTGCATTAAAAGTAAACTAAGTCGCAATGGTAGTTCCATTGCAATTACATTGCATTTAAGAAATGAAGTTAAAGACTTTTTGAATGTAAATTTTGACGGAGAAGGGGTAATTCATTCCATAATTTTGCCCCCAAATATCGAATTGATTTCAAGCCATATTGTGACGTGTTTATATTAGCCAGAAACAGATCACCACGAGAAGATTGCCTTGTATTATGACAATGAACTGTTGAATTTAAAGAGAAAAAACTGTGGAATATCTATCTCTTATATTGTAGAGCGTCACCCAGTTTATATGCTTATATACATACATACTTATATAAATAGGGATACTTATTGAACAAGTTTTTTAAGAAACAGTAGCTTCTCTAGATGCGTTCAATGTTTGGTAGAATAACAAACAAAAGTCCCTCAGAAGAAAATCAAATGTACTTCTATTCTTTTACAAGTCTACACCGTATGCTCCAAAAGTCCCTTGCAGCCATAATGTTGCTATTTGACATCCATTTGATCATGATCAATGTGCAGAAAGAAATCAATTATAAAATTTGTATTATATGGATTAGACCAGGCATAGATTAGCTCCTAAAAGAGGGCCACGAATCTCTTTTCAGGGACCCCATTTTACCAAAGCCACTTGTTCTTCTGCTTTCTAGGGGCCAGATCTCTATTTTAAGAGGTCAGTTCAGAGCCTCAGAATTGGCAGATTTTCTCCACATTGTCGAAATACATTTGTTTTCTGTTTCAACACTATACCTGTTGTCTTATTGGGGACCCAGTGCGCTAGACAATAACCTGGTAGCATGGTGAGCTAATCTATTCTGGGATTGGATTATTTAATGTGCTTAGGAGAAAGTTCTGAAAAGGACACTTGAGGACATGTTGCAGTTTTTTGTGTATATGCTATGCATTTTGTAGCATTCTGTAGCATTCTGTTCTATCCTTTGAACTTCAAAATATCTTTAGCATGTGGTGCTACTGAATATATTAGTTTTATATGAATGAAATTGAAAATTCCAACAATATGAGAAATCTCACAAAGTACTCATCTTCTAAAGATGCAGTTTAATTTTTGTTTGTCTTTTACAGGTGACTTTTCATTATCTGTAAAGTAAGTCATGTTTCTTTGAATTTATCTATTTTATTCATTGCAATAGTACCACCACTCATTTAGTCAACTATGCATTTTTGCTTATTAGATGGAAAATTAACTGGTGATTACAATAATTTACACATTGCTCTGATGAACCCAGAACCCAGAGATTAGTATTGAAGTCATTGAAAATATGTAGCACCCTTTGGTGGTACCAAAGGGTGCTAAATTTTTTCCTAACCCATGAAAAATAGTTGCTCCTTTGCAATTTCGTTTTGATTAATGAAAGAAGTAACTGCAATCCCACAAAGCAATTTAGATAAATTCCCTTTTGTATTCTAAATGACAAGATTATGCCCTTGGAAGTACCTTTCATCGGAAGCTGGTGCAAATTTTTAGGGCATGTTTATTTGTATTTAAACTGGAATGAAAGTAAGTTCAAACGACATATGTATGTAAAGAGAAATATAAATATTATGTATTATAACAAGCCACTGAGTTAGCCCCAAAATAGCGTTTCCCAGCCATCAGAAAGCCAGATCTTTGAAAACTTTGTCTATGGGCCTAGGCATAGTGAGCCATCCAGGAAAATCTTAATACTAGTGACTTTCTCACGCAATGAAACTTTGTAGTGTTGGCAGCTATGGTTATATGGTTTCATATTTGTTGCATTATTTCCAACAGCTAATTTGCTATTATACATTCCTATTTACCACATCCTGATATAGGTGCAGAAGAAAGATACATTTTATTAAATAATGTGCTGTGGTGATGCAGTAATATTTTCATTAAAAGTGTAGCTTCAGACCATTATGTTTGTAATCATGAGTAGCCTATCTCTTTCTATCCTCGAGTTTTTGCAACAATATGTAGATTGTTGGAAAAATTTGATTGAATATTTATTACCAAAGTTGCAAAGTTGATTTACGCCACTACAAAGCATTGTCCTTAATGCATTTTTGGCTTGATACCACAAACATCTGCAGCTACAGATTAGATGTTTGTAAAACTGAATCGTATTGCGGTACAGTAGAAGCCCGCACATACCAGCCTTCATTTATCACTAGCCTACTGTCTTAAATTTTGTATTTTGACTTCGATTACGTATATCCTTTTGAACCTGATATTTTAAATAGGTTTTTGTATATGGTCTCATTCTTTATTCACTGAGAAATGAATTCAAACAGTTTTCGCATTAACAACCTCTTTTGAGGATGCTGCAAAAGCATTGCATACGTTATTGTGACAGGCATCGTAAACTATTAGTGCTAAGAACGAGTATTACTGAAACTACCTCATCACATTGCAACATGAACAGGCTCGTTAAAAAAATGTAGGCTATTATGTGCAGGCTTTTACTTTACTAAAAATGAACAAATTAGAGAATGAAGGTATTATTTGGTAGACAAGTGCTTTGTGGATTCGTTTAGTTCACGCGTAGGACGACTAGAATAGGAGCTAACTATAAGTTGAAAAGGATTCTCTTGGGTATATAGTTACATGGATTTTTTTTCTTTTTGTTAGGCATCAACAAGGCGTGCAGCATTTCAAAGTCTTGCGAGATGGTGCTGGGAAATATTTCCTTTGGGTTGTCAAATTCAATTCTTTAAATGAATTAGTTGAGTATCATCGAAGTTCGTCCGTCAGCAGATCTCAAACTATCTACCTTAAAGACATAAAGGATGAGTCAAAAAATTATGAGGTAGATTTTATTTGAAGACATTGCATATGTTTGGTTATAGGAAGCTCCTTCACAACCAGCCTGTTCACAATGCCAAGAAGCCAATGGTTCCAGCCTCAAAGTGTCACTCATGCCAACGATTATTGTAAATTTTTAGAGTGATCAGCGATGTGCTGTTTTGTAGGAGTTGTGCTTTTGAAGAAATTTTTGTCTTTTGAACAGTATAGCACTGTAATTTCAAATTCTCTTATTGTGGAGGGTGGTCCATTAATTCCTTAATTGTTTACTATATCAATGGTATCCGATTGAGAAATGTAGTACCATTGAAGAATAGCTGCAAATGTCGTTTCCTTTTGTGCAGTAAACGACGATTGAATTGCACATTTTGTGCATTGCCTTTCAATAGAAGTAGTCCCTACCTGCAACTGATATCATAATGATAAGTTCTGTGTACTTTAAACCCTCTTAGATAATGGGAACCATATGGATAGATTCAGACTGTGTTTGGTCTTCAGTGGGCTATCACTTTCAGGCTGCCAGAATTCTTTCCTGTGGTACCATATAGTAAAAAATTTCCCCAATTGTGCTAGAGAGCTTTTGTTTTTATCTGTCTTTTTTTAGAACAATTTTAGCTCTAAATCAGTGGATTGCTTTTCTATATTACCCACCTCAGATATCTTCATGGGTGAATATCCAAATGGTTAGAGTGTTCGTTTGCCGTGCGGAGAATTGATGGTTGAATGCCTCATTGGACAATATTTTGGGTGTTTGCTTGGTGGAAATAGCAGTGAAGTATAGGTAGCGGAGATGGAAACTAACAGCTTTACTTCACAAACCCGTCGTTAGCCATTGTTAAGTTTCCTCTTAGGCTCTCTCCTGCCCATGCAATGCTACATTGGAAAGTCTTTTTCAGTCCCAATCTTCAAGCTTTCATTGTTGCATATATGATCGTTTGCGGTAGTAACTTTAACTTGATTTCTACATGTTCGTTTTTCCTAGGAGTACAGAGCTGCGTATGACTTTACTGCTCAAGATGAAGAAGAAATCTCGTTTAAGCGAGGAGATGTAATCAAAGTTACCCAAAAATATAACGAAAATTGGTGGATTGGTGAAGCGAATGGTCGATCCGGGATGTTCCCAGCGACATATGTCTCTTCTTCAATAAAAAAATAAACTGTCTTTGAGCTGGTAATCGACTGAGCCATATTGCCAGAAGTATCATCACCGGCTTTAGTACATAACTGTATTTTATTTGCGAAAATACTTCTCCTAGAACAACTGTATGTAATGACCCTGGACAGTATGGCTTGACTTGTAATATGACTCAAGACCTCGTGTTACTCTTGTCACCCTTGCATTTTGTTCTAAGCTACTAATCCTATGAGAATTATTCAGATATTTTCCTGTACTAATAGATTATAGATTTTTTCATATACTTAAAATCTTGCGGACAGAGACATGTTGCTTTTGCTTTTTTTTATCTTAAATGTCACCTAAGAATTTTTATAGCTGCACACGCATAGTCTTGCAACTATCTTATATGCAACTATATCTTATATACGTGCTATATTTTTAGAATTAAACAATAGCTTACAAATAATTTTTGATTTGCAGGTACTAAATATCATTAATAATTTTCATTTTATTTAAAATGTGGCTGAATCCCATCCTAGCAATGAAATATGTACTATCTTAACACGCAGTCTTGATTCTTGTTCAATGGCTTTTTAGGAATTCAGTTATGCACCATTATCAGTACGCTGGTATTTCATCCACCATCTGAAAGAGAGGTGTTAAGGGATTTAGGGGTTTGATTTGCACAATTTTGCCGTATTTTCTTCTAATTTGTCTCATTTTAACATTAAATTCATTTGATTTTCTGTGCCTGATATTCCCTCTATGAATGGTATCTGGCTTTATCTTTGTGAATGGATACCTGAATTGTATTGATTTGACTGTTAACTTTGAGAGATCATGGTACCAGAACGTGTTGATGATACAATATAGTTTCAGAGCCTGTCGATTTGTTCTCAGACAATGATTCAAACACAGTAGAAGCTGCTGATACTGACAGAACAGTTAGAAGAGACAAGTAACCTGCAGTAAAGTGTGCATTAACAATCTTTATAGTTTGATTCTTCATCGCACCCGCTTCTCTGTGAGAACTTCAGCTTAATTCTCTGCAAAAGCTACCGTACCTTCACATTTAGATCTATATCTGATCATGAGGTTGGTCCTATTCATGTTGGATTTCTTGAAATCGAGTGGCTTTTGAACCTACGGCATACTACCCACCAGGTTAATACTGCGCATATCTGTAATTATGACTTTTGTAATTTCATTATTACCCTCTCTGGGTCTTGAAAGTAATCAATGTTTGCAGTTTGGATCTATTTCAAAGTTGATTTATGGTTGTAATTTTCTATATTGCTGCTACCATCTCATTCTCGCTATTGACGTAAGTGACTCCTTTTCGCTAGGCAATTTTCCTAGTCTCTAATCTATTTACCAAATTCAGCATACTATTGTGAATACTACACTTATTTGCTTCTCTTTTGAGTTTTTTTGGAATATGCCACGCATGTAATTGTTTTAGCCTGGCAGTTCTGATGCCCTTTTAGCACAGCCCAGTGCTGCTTCTCGATGGCGGTATATTAGGCTAATCTAAATTATACTGACGTTGGATGCTCCTGAGTTCCGCGTTAATTGAAATTGACTTTTGATTTCTTTTGGTTGACGTGTATTACCGTAATAACTCAATTAAACCCCCGGGGGCATGTTTGTCAGAAACGATTTTGTAGGTGGGGGCTTGTTCCAGGGGAAACCTTATTATACTTGGAGGTCCTCAGGTACACCAAAGACAATTTCCTATAATTTTCAATATAGAATACGTTGATTCAAATGTAAATTACAATGGGATCATGGAAGAGAAAGTGGGACAGTTGTTCTCGTCAAATACTAGCACATATGAGCAAAACAATAGCTGAATTCTTAGTTTCGTTGCCTTTAGCCTGCATTTTTACTGCACCCATATAATTCCCATGGGGTTTATTCAAGGGCGGGGGTTTATCAGGAATGATCTTGGGTTTTGGGGCTTATACGAGAGAGTTTATTCCAAGGCTTAATAGAATCATTAGAGTGTGTATGTATCCTTTAAATCGAGAGCTTTCTTTTAAGGATGACTGCTAGGATAGTTTATTTGATAATCTCATCTTAATGCAGTTGCGGTTCGCTAATAGAGCCATTTCTCTTATAGACACACATAGAACCAGGTAATGAACGTTCATTAAAATTTTATACACATGAAACTTCAGAATATAATTGAGCACATCATTGACGAAATGGCTAATATTGCTTTAATAGGATCTGGATTTCTTCACATGCAGCAATGACTGTGTCTCATTTAGATGCCTTAGAACATGGAATCGGTATGTATTTGTAAAAATATGTTTACTGCATTGCACGGTGATCCCACAGGAGAATGTTTATTTGTGTCGTCAATATACATACACACAACACACACACACACACACACACATATATATATATATATATATAAATATATATATATATATATATATATATATATTTATATATATATATATATTTATATATATATATATATTTATATATATATATATATTTATATATATATATATATTTATATATATATATATATATATATATATATATATATATATATATATATATATATATATATATATATATATATATATATATGTATATATTCTGTATATATTCTGATATATATTATAGATATTGTATATATATATATATATTTATATATATATATAAAATATATATAATATAAATATATATATTTTTATATATATACACTCAAATAGCTCCAATCCCCAAGAAATTTTTAAAGAAATAAATAGATACTCAAGAAAAAACTCCAACTTTTAAAACTTTTCGGTACAAGCCTTAATCAGCTATCACATTCCCGGTACATACAGTCTAAGTGTCATGACCAATTTTCCCTCATAACTTTCTATGACAAATTTCCGTGCTCGTGTAGACGGCGAACCAGTTTCATTTGACAGTTTTTTGTCATGAAAGTGGTTGGCCGCCTACACGAGCAGGGAAATTTGTCATAGAAAGTTATGAAGGAAAATTGGTCGTGAAACTTTTGTACCAGGAATGTGATATATTTTTTTGTTTTTTATAATTCAAAGACTAAATTACAACTACAAACTTATATTACAGTGGCGTAGAATGAGTAAACATTCTATAGAAAGTTAATAGTTCACGACCACACCACTGTACAATACGATTTACATGACGAAACCACAGGAGGTGTGATCTAGCACATCTCTCCTGCAGCCAACATGGACAATGAACACTACAAATTAACATGTAACTATCAACAGTGCCATTCCTATTCCAAAAGGGATCTTCCACTCAAGAAACTCATTATGCACTTGAAATTGACCCCCAGACACCTCCAGGTACTAAAGTGAATATAAATATATATGCCGCGATGGACATGTGTATGAGCCCTATTGTGATATCTGATGAAGGCTTGTGCCGAAACATTCTAAAAGTTGGAGTTTTTTCTTAAGTATATATGTATATATATATATATATATATATATATATATATATATATATATATATATATATATATATATATATATATACATACATACATACATACATATATAAACAAACTGAATTTAATATCGAAGCTCGTTTAGGCTGTGCGAATGTATCTTACATAAAGTTTTAACACGTTTAATGATGGACATCTTACTAGATTGATTAGACTGAAACATAGCTGGGCCATGTCATACTTTGAGGTTCGTGTACAGATGCGCAGGATGATTGGGTTTTATCTGACATGAAGCATTCCGTCGTCCCCCAAGACTCTTGCATTGGGCTCATGTTCCTTATTGGAGAAATTTTCTATCAGCATGTATTTCATTTTGTCTAAACACCCGCCAGATAGACAGCCAGGCTTGTGCTCAGCTATCTTTTTTATTTGGCAATCAGATGATTTTGCAACGATTAAAAATATAATATACTTGAATGTTCTGTTCAATTCAACTAGGACAGATATCAATTTCCATACCAGAGCTAATCTACCTCTTGAATTTATGAAATACTCTTGAGAAGTAGCTTCTATCTCACTCTTCCATCTCAATACAATTCATTTACAAGTAGACATGGCTCCTCACTTTTGCGAAGAGTCTAAGCGTATTGATCATTGAATCCTTTTCGAAGATCGCAATGAAATTATCATGAAAGATTTCTATATCCAGTGCTTGTCGATTACAGGCATCTTTTTTAGGAATCAGCATATTTTTTGCCGAAGCTCGCTGTCCTTGGTTTTTTGATGAGTTTAGGCTCTTAATATTTTTCTTAATTTAAAAGTCATTTTTTGCAAATATTTGAGAAATTCCTTGCAGTATGCAGTTTCTAAAACATTAAACTCCACTTTTTTGAAAATAAAGCAGCGAATGGTGATGTTTAATAATAATTTTGTCTAAATTCAAAGTAGAATTTGAACATGGCACGTCTGATTGTATACAGTTGTATGAAACTGATGATGTCACAGTAAATATGCAGTAATGTTATATAGACCAGGTGGACTCAGTTCTACTACATAATACGTCTTCTTGAGTTTAGACACTGCGTAGCTTTGGTTTTGTTAACATGGCCTGAATTTCAAAAAATTTCTTTCATGTTATCATGTTTTCTCTTCTTAGCATGTTTTAGCTGTGTTCATATAACTTGGCAAACCGAGCCTCGGTGTTCTTTTAAAGTGTGTTGAGATAGAAAGAGAGTGTATTCTTTCAAAGAGCTTTCATATACATAGTCAGTATAAAGCAATTTGCCCTAAAAGTAGCCTGGATTTTTTGGTCCATTTGTAAGACATGATTTTACATTTCCAAGCGTTAACTCCCCACAAATTCTCGATCAAATCGTTATTTATTTGGGTCAGCCACGTACATTAGAATTGACTTTGGGGCTTATGGAGTATATTTTTATGCGCTTTGACTTTCGTATGATTAAGATTCAGAGTTTTTTGTCAACCACAAAAGGGAAAAGCTTTGAAACTGTAACAGAATCGATATTATGCTGATGGTTGTTTTTTAGACGATGGTCAGAAGCATCTAATGTTTCATCCAACGGCCTGAATTGAACTTCGCGTGAAATGTTGAGCTTATTTGACCACCGATGCAAGGCACCGATACCAGACACTCATCCAACTTTTGCAAAAGATCAAATACGAATGTTGTTTTTTAAGTTTTGCTTGCCCTTTACCGCTTCACCTAACATTTCCATTTTTGGGCATACGTAGATGATATTCAAGATTATTACAGTCTTTTATAAGAACCAGACAATTTTTGCCAATGTTCGATGTTCTTAAATCTTTGACAATCTGAAATTCAAATGTTCCTAAAATTGCTCTTATTTTATGAGTGATTTTTTTGCAAATATTGAGAAACTACATGCAGCTACAGTTTTCAAAGCATTCCACTAAGATCCTTTTGAAAACATAACAATGAGTGAATTTATTCATTATTAAAATTATCAGATTTTATTTGTGAATAGTTCAGTGCTTGTGAAAATTCTCATCTGAGGCTGAGCATCTTCTAAATGTGTTCTTATTTTTTGGCAAATCAAGTCTCTGTGTTCTTATCAAGTGTGTTCTCATAAAGTGTGTTCATGATAAAATGAATGTAATCTTATCACAATACCAAAGTTCATTTATTGATGCTCATATCAGTTCATGAACTATTACCTCTTTTTATATTTGCTACTTGAGTATATAACCGTTCACAAGAAAAATTATAGGTTTAACTCGATTAGGAAAAGGTAGACCAATATTCTTTGGAACAAATGTCGTATGATCAGAGCTTGTTACCAGCCGAGCTGAAAAATAGGACAGTTTCTTTAAGCCACCTCATTGCACGGTTATGCTAGATGACAGTGATTTAATTTATGAAATGAGCATGCTTATACGTCGGGCAACTCATATTGCATCAGTTTATCTAATTCTTTCCATAGCTAGTATGAACCCCGTGCATTAGAATGAAGTAACTTTACGGCAAGAACAACTATTTTACTTAATAAGTAAGTTATTTTATAGCATAGAGTTGCAAAAATTCCACAAATTGCAGTGTATGCATATGTTTATTTCTATTTATACGGTAGATCTCATCAAATTTTCTGATTTTGGCATTGATTGGTTTCCCTTTAGCTTAAAAACATACGATGAGTTTCCGGGAACTTTGGCTTTTACTGCAACCCTTTCCTCAATTGAAAAGACGAAAATGAGAGAGTTTTTAATAAGTATACTGCTCTCACATCCAGAGCAATAATTAGTATTTTTGTACCTATTATTTTTAAGTTCTTCTAAATTGCTCTCTATTACAGTTGCTAACCGGGTCACCCCAGTGACTTTAGGCGAGCAATAGTTTGAGAAATCCAAACGTTATTCAAAGCAAAACTGAAATCTGAATAGATTACCTTGTGTAGAATATGGGCTGTGCTTGTCAATAGTATCTGTTTGACAGCCCTTTTTTATCGTTCCAAGGATTATTGATTTATTTATAGTTGGCTACTTACATAGCTGACAAGCTAATTCAGGCCAACACGATAGTATAGAACAAAGATTGATAAGCAAGAGAAAGGTAACTAGAGATAACTGAAGCGGCTAGGCATTCTATGGCAAAGTATAAAATGAATCTAAATTTTAGGCAGGAGTTCATTTTTGGGCATATTTTTGGTCCGATGCCTTTTGTTGCATTAGCATGCAGTTCAAACCCTTTAAGGAATGATGTATTTAAAAGAATTGCTTTAGAAATAGAGACCAAAGTGGCTTGCAAGCAAAATGTTGAAGTTTGAATTCCTTTAAGGCTGTATTTTGGCGGTAAATATTCCTTACTTCTCAAGGAACCAAAATTAAAGGTGAAATTCAGAACTTCAATGCTTACTTGTGTCTGTACCATACGTATGGCACTAAATGTGGATTGAAAATTAAGGAACTGTTAAGGAACTTTTAGTACTACAGTTTGACTATTGGAGGTCCAAAAATAAGGAACTGTTGGAACTAGACCTTGAGCTAGGTTCCTTATAAAAAAGCGTGTAACATTTGTAGGAAGTGATTCTGTATCATACCCAAGTAATTTCATAGCATCTTCTTCCCTTTCTCGACTTCTCCAGTGTGTTTTAGAGAGAGACTGTTATTTTCTTCTAATTTTATGCAAGCACTTTGTGTTACATCCCTAGCTCATGGGTGACCTTCTTCTCTCGATATTCAGCCTGTGATGTTCGCCACAGACCAGTAGTCCCAACACTTCAACTATTCCTATGTACTCACTTGTGCAATCTATCATCAAGGTTCCTGCTACTGGTCCATACTTCATGTACCGCTTCCTCTCCAAGTAGAACTAATATGTTATAGGTGGTATTCTTCCCAAGACCAGCATGCCACAACCAAGTAAGGGTTACGGGATAGGCTCCTATTTCACGTCTTGTCCTGCTCTCTGTCATTCTTTCTTCTGCGGGTTTCTTTAACATACAAGGGTTTGTGGCTCGTTGTCATTTTTTCACTTGCATTAACATTAGGAAACATTAGATCTACTGATATTTTGAAAGTATTTTGGCTCTTTTGAGAGTATTTTTGCAATCTCAATCTGAGAGCTGGGTACTAGCAATTTAATGTGTACAAAGATATTGAGAAAGACCATTTTTTACCATCTGATGGCTTGTGGAACTTATTTAGCTTGAATATTGTGGTATCTGGTAGACATGCTTAGTTTCAAAGATCAATTGAAGCTATACTACACGCAGTGCTGTAGCAAAGCAGTGCGGTTTCCTTAGTGAGAATGATGGTTGGGGGCCCATAGACTGCATTAAATTTGAGTTTCGTATGAGTCCTTTCGGGGATCAGTCTTTCAGAGGCGCTTAGCTTTTTTGCTGAATCGGTCTATAAGACACTGGAGCTACAAATGCCAACTCATTAGGAGGCTAGAGGGCTGTATCGTTGCAACCATAAATTGCAACCCTATGAAACTAGTCAGTTGCATGTTTAAGAAATTGAATTTTTAAAATACATAATTTCCATGTTATTCCTTCCCCAAAAAGCACAAGTTCAATTAATGAGATTTCTTTTGATACTGTAGTTCTTACTCAAATTATCAATAGTTGAAGATCATTATCTTTCGTTACACCACCTTTAAGTCAGAAGCCGTTTAGAAGACTTTAGACTTTAAATGTCGGACAGTTTTAAAGACGTCTAATCCGCCCTCTCAATAAGTTTCTTATAAAAGAAAAGCATAGCTGGCCTCATCTACTAAACTTGTTTGTATTATCTTAAAGATGCAAAGGACCCTTCAAACAGCATATAGGAACAACATGAGTAGTACAACAATATGAGGGGCATGGTAATTACCAACTTCAATTGTTGGGGGCTATGGCCCCGGTTGCCCAACCTCCCGGTCCCCAGTATCCGCTACTGTAACTGTAGTCCTATGTAGTAGCATGCAGTGTGCTGTGGTGTAGTACAGTGTTTTTGTAGCAGCGTGTTAAGTGAATGGTGTTATGTGATGTTTTTGGGACTAGATGACCACGTGTCTTTTCCCGCTGTGGCTAACTCAGATTAGTCAATACTTGTGTTATTTTAGTGGTATATATAAAAAAATAACACGAGAAGCTAAATAATAGTATTTGAAGATGGTTCCAACAGCACAATATATGTGTAAGTGTATTAAAATTCATATAACTCAGCAGTGCCTTTTCTTAGAAATGCTTTTTCAAATGAGGTCCATACTCAGGCGCGTAACTAAGGATTCTTGAAGCAGTGGTCTAATCAAGCACAAAGCTGGAGAAACTGAAGACTGACTCTGCAGCTCAAGCCCACGTGAGCCCATATTTTGCAATGTTTCTAATCTTGAACGTGAGCCTTTATCTATAATTAAATCCGTTTATTATATTTATAAGAGATATTTTTTGTCCAGTTAATCGTAGCTTGTTCATGATTTCAATACTGAACCTTTTTTCTAAGCAAGAATATTCACGTTTGCGTAGCGCAACGTTGCTATAAAGACTGACTGGCACTTCACAAACCAGAAGCGTACGGAGGAGCGTGCAAGTGGGGTGAGATCTAGAGTGTAACCCTAAAAAATTGTATAGACCACACCCATCAGCCTCTTACAAATACAAAGAAATGCCCTTTTTGAAATATTTTCCTCTCATATTTTAACTTACATTAGCTATGGTAAAAGATACGATATTTTACTTACCCCCGTCCATTAATTTCTCGACGTTTTTGGAAAAGTCTCGTGGACCATGCTTTGGAAAGGTCCTGAACTTCCTTAAGTTGTTGAGCAATCGAGTTGTTTAGCAATCGATCATTACAGATGCTAAAACTTGCAGTTATGATACACCTAAATATATTCACAGCTTTACAATTAAAAATGAAGTTCGTGGGGATTAAGGAAACAGAGTGCTTGTAGGATAATTTAAAGGTACTGATTCCAAAAATGAAATAATATTTTTTCTATATGGTCTAGTTTTTGTGCAATTTGGCTTTCAAAATTATAGCATTTTGTAATTTTTTAGTATTAGCATTGTAAATGCGAATTACTGTATGTTTCGATAAAACTATTTCAAAATATTATTATAATCATTATGATGACTTTAAAAATATGTAAAAGTATGGTAATATGTACATAAACAACTCTCCGCATTAGGTTTTTCAAAATATCAAAGAATTTAGCAGTAGTATAAAACACCAAACAATTGCAATCACGGCTGTTGAATAAGCTGCATCTTTCACATTCATTTTACGATATATAACACTGCTGACTTCATTGTTTGGATCCTCAAAACCTTGAAAAATTGGTACAGGAAGATCATTGGAATGGGAAACAGGCCTAGTAGTCGATGGTATGCTAGGATAATCTACCTTGGAAGTGTTCTCGAGTTTATTCCAGTCACATGTACCATGCAAAAATAGCAGTCATTTTGATGGTTTGAGGGCTCTCTCCAAACCATAGGAATACCAAACATTAATCCATTAATCCAGTTTTCCTTTTTCCATTTGACCACTCTCTTAGATGTTCAACACAAGATTTGCAAGCCACATGAGGAGCCCAAGGTTTATTCTGGTCTCCAACCTTTACGCCAAAGTAGGCATAGTAAGCCTTCTCGACAAATTCTGCACTTTGCACACGTTTGTGTTGCAATGTGTACTTTCCACAGATATAACAGAACACATCTGGGTTGTTCTCACATTTTCTTCTTTTTTCAGCCATAATATCAGACTTGCCTAGTATTTGAATACCTTAATCACAATCTGAGAACAAAAATAGCAAGTTATGACAAAGGAAACAGTTTTCCAATGAAGCCATCTGCTGCCACGTCAAATTGAATTTTTTTGTATATTCGCCAATATTTATGATTTCTAAAACTTGTATTTTATCAAAGCAAATGACATAAAGGTTTTCAAAGCTGGTAAGGAGGCCTTTCGTGACGCATTCAGTACATTTATAGAAACAAACATTAATTTAAAGGATAAAGATATAATTCGGAATTTTGTTGAAAATCTATCTAATGAGCAAAATGAGCAAGTTATGTAACAGCTAAACTAGACCATTTACTCAAAAATAAGTTCATTTATGGAATCAGTACATTTGAAAACCCCTATAATCACTCCCAACAGCAAGTCCCCAAAAATCTTGTAGACCGATGAATTATCATTCGTCTATAAAGCTATCAATAAACTCGGTCCAGCCTCTTTTCACAACTATTTCATTCCAGAGTCTTTTGTTTATAAGTATGGGACTCATCAGGCAACCAGAGGCGATCTGTTCATCACATTAAAAAGAACCTCTCTTTACGGTCTCAAAACAATACAATAGTTTGGGTCTAAATTTTGGAATACACTTCCTCATTCATACGGGTTGCGAACTCCATCACCATTTTTCGATTGAGATTAAAAGCCCTTCTTATTAACCCATATGTCTAATTAACGGTCATAATGAGGCTTTTGTGACTCATCTGTATTGCTGAAGTTGTTCTTATATAATGCTGTTAATTTTTCGTTTAAAGGGGGGGAGGGTCTCTCTTGATTAGTTTATCTACTTAGAGAGCTCCTCCTCAAATCAATATATTGTATATACAGTCTTGTGTGATTCGTACTATGCTGTGTAGTTTACGTATAGTTAGTTAATATGTAGTTAGTTAATACAGTGGGTTGATATATCTTGATAATTAAAAAATTAAAAAAGAATGACTGAATGAGTGAATGAGAAAAAGAATGAAAGAGTGTAGACAATCTGTTTCACCAGCTCTATCGCAAAAAAGAAGAAGTCGATTTAATCAAAAGTCCGAACTGTGAAGTCATAGAAAGTATATAAGCATCTTACAAAGTTGTGACAAATAGAATTAGCTGCTTTCTAAATAGGCTATGTTTAAATCTTCTAACAGTGCTTTGTGATCCAATGTTTGTTTTGAATTCAACCGGAGCTTTCTTTGTATAGCATGATGTTTACATCCCTCATAGTAGCTGCACAGCCACTCACCAATACTTGTCAGTTCCTTTGTATGTAATAAAGTTATGTGGAGCCTATTGAATTAATCGAACATATATGTCTCTCTCTTGACCATTCAGTTGCAAAACTAGTCACAATATAAAAACAGAAAACAGGTGTCTGCATTGATAATCTGAGGAAACAACCTGTTAGCGGCATACAGATAAGGAAGGTCATCGAGAAAGATTTAATCACAAGCAAAGACAAATCATATTTCTTTATTATCCACTATGTGTGACATCAGCTACAATAAACACATTCATTAACTGGCATTAATATATCCAATATTAGTGCAGTAAATTTGGAATACGCGTATCTAATAACGAAACCGAACATTATAAAAAGAGAACTGCGAGATAGAGAACCTCACTCGGTTATTCAATTAACATTTTTGAACATAGTTCCTAACAATGGCTGAATATCAGTCATCCTCTAGTGAGAAGATATCATATTCATGCAGCAGTTCTGCTCCTGTGCTTGATAGAAAACCTCCTACCAACATGAAAGGAATAAGTATTGTAGCAACTTTCAATAGTCCTAGTTTTGTTTTGATTGGTCTTGGCATAACTGCTCCCGATTGAAGATGAATTCTTTCGTTTCTTTTTGCAAAGGTCCTGTTTCCAGATAAAAACAGATGCCGGGGAGCCAACAGTGTTCGAGCTTGCATTGATATATTGCTATTCAATATTGTCAAACGAAATGTGCTTGAAATAGAAAAAGATAGCATCCTCTGATTTTGTCACATTCCTTGGGCAATAGCTTCTTCTCTGTTATCGAATTAAGTTCTCCAGATATCTTTTTTAACTCTGAATATATAGCTTACAAAGTCCTTTACACCCAAATCGAATTCTGTCTGTTTTCCCTCACAGGATAAGAATGTGATATGCTGATTTGTTATGCACCAGAAAGCATTTTGATCCTTCGCATTCGACAAAACAGAAGGCAAAAAACAAAAACCGTTGTAAAGAATTATGTTTAGGCTTCGGTTCCCTGTGATCTCTCCCTTGTTGTCAAATAACAGGTACTTTGAAAGCCAAGCTAACTCATTTTTATAACAATGCATTCGAAGCCTTGCTTATGTTAGAACAGGTGACCACCCCCTGATTATAGATAAATAGAAATGGTAGTAAGAAAACAATATTTAAAGAATCTCTCTAAACAGCTACCCAAAAACAGTAGAAGAAATTACTTGACTTGCAAACTCTAATTGAATGCTCAGAAAGTTGAGTATTGAAGCATAAGAAAGTTGGTATGTTAAATGTCAAATTCCCCCCCTTTTTATAAGAAACCTAGCTCAAGGTCTAGTTACAAAAGTTCCTTATTTTTGGACCTCCAATGCTCAAATTGTAGTACTAAAAGCTCCTTAACAGCTCCTTAGTTTTCAGCAAACAATTGGAGCATAAAATTGGTGCAGATACAAGGAAAACATTGAAATTTTGAAGTTTGCCTTTAATTTTGGCTGTAACGTAAGATCAATGAAAAATGCAGGACTTGACACATGCATTGCAAACAATCTTTGGGTTTTGGCTGTAAATGTATGGAAACAGCTTACTTATTCCTTGATTGTTTTGTGTTATAAAAATTTTTCATGTTGAAAAAACTAACTTTCTTTAGTAGTATAAGTTCTTTAAATGTTTCGGCATTCTACATGCAGGTTCCTTGTAAAGTGGTTCTTTATAGAAAGCGTGTCCTGTACTTCTAAAATTGCAATATGTACGCAGAACAATCATCGCTTTTAGTAGCAGTTGTACTGAACTTGTATAAATGCCTTATGGTAACCTTTGAAAGTCTTAAGAAAGTTACAGTTACGTTTTCAGTTTAAATACTGAAGCCAAAACCTAAGAAAGTTTAAAAATTGGGAAAAACTATCTTATAAAAAAGTGTGTATTTCCTTTATCATGTTAATAATTTCCACTCTAATTTAAAATTCCCCGTATTTTCCGTTCCCGGCTGTTCTCCCTACAAAAACTAATAATAAATTGTCCACTAGTCTTTTTACTCTTTTACTAATTTACATGCCAATTCCTCCTCCTTAGCAACTAACTGGCATGCAACTAATTCTGTCGGTTGTTTCGTCTATTTGCAATTTTAGTCAGTTATTCATTCTTCTTCTGATCAAAACTTTCACAATGAACTACTTGAGATAAAAAAAATTGCTTAGAAATTGTTCCCCGCAATTAATGGTTGACCAATATAAGAACTTTCCTAAAAGCAGTTTTGCCCCCTGAACTTTTGTATATCGTACAAAGGAACTTACAGTTTCAAGATAGGTGCGCCATTAGGAATTTTTTTAGAGAGGGGACCTTATCCCCGAGAAATAGGACGATAAGGTGTAGAATAATATATCTTAGATTTAGAAAGGGAAGAATTCTTGCAGGGATTTTTATGACTTCGTTATTTTTAAAGTTTAAAGATAATTATATATGTAGATCTACTCAGTACAAATAAAATAAAGAACTTTATTATTGTCAAAGAAACAGGACACTTTTATCGTTTTGAGGGAAATAAGGGGGTGGGGTGGGCAAAAGACTCCTTCTGTAGTTATGTGCATGTTATATCAATAAATGTATATAAAAAACACTTAGCCATTACTCCATTTGCGGCCCAGGAATCTTTAATATGCAGAACTATACAGAATGTGCAGTGCTAAAAATTTTGAATGCTGTTATAGAGAGAAACCTGTGCATTTTACATCTTATATCTTTGAAGAAGGATTCCTTTTATTAAAGTACAGTGCTATATATACATTCCTCTTTCCCATAAGCATGATAAGAGACAGTTATTATATTTTTCAGAGCATTTTCCACTCCCCTCATTTATTCTCCCTCCCCAAGTTATTCTGCACTCGAGAGTATATGCATAGTATTTATTTAATCTTTATCCCAAAGATGTTCTTCGAAAAGTGGGGACCAACGAAGGGACCAGAGAAAGTTCTTGGGAGTCATGGCCCCTCGTGGCACCATCCCTTAGAGGCGACCCTGATAGCAATGGTATGATTTAAGTCAGAAACGAAACCAAAACATGAAATTTGTGCAATTTGAAGCGTTTTAGACAGTAGTTGTAATCTGCAAGGTTATTGACAAGGAGAAAATAGTGCATGGAAGAAAGCTTGATATTCTTGTCTCACTGTTACAAATTTTTATTATCATGTTGCTCGCAGAACCAGGTATTTATCAACGGTCTTCCCAACATTCAATCAGGGACACCTGCACAAGAAAGAGCAGGGGACAGAATTTCTTTGCAGACCATTAAAGGTGTAATTTTGATGCCATATCATGTATTGTAAGATGTTCTAGGCAATATGCCATATTTGCCAAGAACTGGAAACATATAGCACGCTATTTATTAGTATTTTCTGGTAAAAGATCAGTATACGTATTGCTCATATAAATATTTAATGAATTCCAACAGAAAATACAACAAAGACTACCATCAACGACTTTGCTATTGGAGTAGAAGATTTTCTTTTTCAGCGACCCATAACAATACTTAAAAGACAAAATTTCAAATTAGCATTATAAACGTAAAAGAGTTCTAAAGGAGGATCCTTAAAAAGCGGATAGACTAACCAGATAAAGCTCCCCTCTTTTTGTATCTGGGAATCACAAATTCAAAACAGGTCATCCTGTAGCTACTTTTAAAATAATGACAGATATAGATAAGGAAGGCCATTCTTCGCATGTTTTAAACTGTATATGGAAGTTCTGTAGATTATTTAGGTACTCAACGGTGTGGCCCGCTAGCTGCTCGGATTTCTCACATAAAGTAATTAAAAAGCAACCTTTGGCTAAAGTGCGTAAAAAAATTGAAAAATCACATTTGAAAGGGAAGCAGCAGCAATTACAAATAAAGTTATAAAAACGTATAATTACATTTAAGCCTATAGAACACTTTGCGTATATTAGAAATAGAATGCACAGCGGGCTGGGATTGGAAGGACAGCTTGACCCCCCCATAATGTTGTATGATTATTTCTTCTCCAAGCAGAAGGGATTTCCAACAAACGACCGTGTCCGATAAAAAGGTTAGAGTTGGAATAAAATGTTTTATTTGATTTTAATATCCACTTGTCCAAGCCCACTGTGAGGTACTAGCGTATATTATTTATACCACTTTTATTTCTTTAAATAAATTTACCTTGCAGGTTCACACCAGCCAACTTGAGGCTGCCGTAGCTAAACCTGCATTATTAAATAAATAGTTTTTAAGCTTTCATAGTAACAATATATCAACTAATTATAATTATACATTTTTCTGTATAAGGCAATGTACAATTGGCTGTCGCAGTGGTTCAACAAGTAAAAAAAGAAACAAGAAAAAGACTCACAAAATCAAGTTGGTGAAAAGTCTACCTAATTACTGGGAAGTCCGATATATTAATAATAATATTTATTTTTGAAGCGTTTCATTCATCCATAATTACTCTTATAACAGGAGAATAATGCAATGGACTATCCTGTTCACTAACATTAATATGTAGGTCAGTGTAGCCAGATGCTTTAGACGAAATAGAGAGTTAAAAAACGAAAAATACAAAAGCTCAGTTAATAGGAATTAAGTAAGGTAGGGTTTGTCTATGGCTTGTTTCTTCTTGTAAATGCATAATATGAAGCCCTTAAAGCAATTTCTATGCATTTTCAATGAGTCTTTTGTAGTCTAACTTAAGCTCTCTTGCCAATACTGTGACATTCTCTATGTTTTCGTTAATGAAAACAAAACTTTTCACTTCGAGAAGTACTAACCGTAGATTTCACATTCTAAAATTATATAATCTCTTGAGTCTGAATATTCTTTCCTCTCATAGTCATTAACCTTTTGGGTATTAGCTTCATAGAATACCGTCAGTTCAATTACTATGATCTCCTTGTCTTTTTTCAATACTACATCGGATCTGAGACTCGCATATCCTCCTAGATCTGCAGAAAGTCGAAATTCTCGCAACATTTCAAGGTGCTCGGTAACTGTCCACAACACTGACTTGTGTCTCCATGTGTACCTTTCTTCTGATAAAGCCTTTTCACAGTTAGAGAGAATGCGCAGCTGTGTCTGTTTCTTTTCACAGAGGTTGCATACATCATCAGGTGAAGAATTCCTCCTTTTGAGGATAGTCCTACCAATGTTTCTAGTTGGGAAGTGATAATATTAAAGCTATTCGACAAAATGAGAAAATATTCTTTGGCATGCCACTGCTAATTTTGTGCCATTTCCTTGTTACACTCTATGTGCAATGGCTGGCTAGATTTTTTAATTTTATTAGTGAATTTTGCTCTTTGAGTTTCATGAATTCTGTCCATATTCCTTCTTCATTCTTTACTTTAAGATTCTTTTCACATATTACCTTTACTTTCTCCCCTGCCCGTACATCTTTCGTAGCTTTTTTAATAGCTTTATTCTTGCTTTATAAATTTCTTAGATCTTATCTTATCATTGCTATTGAAAGATGCTAATATTCGCTATAACTATTCGCTATAACGCTAACTTGCTACATTCCCATACAGCAGACATCAACTGAAGTGGGATAATAATAATAATACTTTTTTTGAAACTTTATAATATCATGACAATAATATTGCAATTACATACAATCATACACCTCTCTGTTGCTAGATAGTGTATAACTGGTTTGTCTGCTTATATGAGGGTAATATTGTCAAATGTATTAATCTAATTTACTCATATATTACAATATATAATGAATAAAAGAAATACTAGCAATGAGAATAGAAGCATCAAACACACACTTATTGCAGCTAAAATTCATATAGCTCCCGACCTGGCCAAGATTTATTTCGTTTGCAGAAAATATAATAGGTGCGTCTTATGGCAATGTTTGAAGCTTTCATAATGATCTGCTGTTGATGAGTATTATCAAAGTGCAAATCTTTCAACATCGATGAAAAGGAATCAGAGGATCTGCCAAATATATCAAGAGCACTCATAGAGAGATTAATAAACTTAACATCACAGTACCTACTCGCTGCCACCAGAGACAGCACCGGCTTAAATAACTACTACAATGCCTGCCAAAAGTCTTGGAACACTTGCTATGATTTACGCTATAGATGAGCTATAGCATCCCCTCCCCCGTTAAACAATGTTGTATGAAGCAAATATGGGCAACTCGAAGGCCAAAAGTGATGCGTGTTTTTAAAGCTACTGGTCTCCGCTATCCAATCAACATTGTTTCAGGGGGGGAGGGGGTCTACATTTTAAGTGGTGTCAAGGAGAAGCGGCAGGAGTCGGAAATCGATACAATTGTGTGGGTGTTCCAACTACTTTTGGCAGGCATTGTAGCGTATCAAAAACCGGGAAGGTGACATGAGCTGGTGTCTGCTTTGTTAGGATTTTATCATGAATATTGGTTTCACCTATGCAGAGTAATATAAATGTTGTAAATAGGTGTCATTTCTTAAGTTTTGCAAATATGTGTATATCAGTTTGTTTTAGGCTTCTATGGCTTGCCTATCTAGCAAGTATTGCTTTCAACGATATATTTTGATTTAAAGCAGCTGTATTATAATCAGAATAACAAGTCCACTAAGAATAATTTTCCCTATGGTTACAAGCCACTTAGTTACCGATGTTTTCATTTGGGCACACTCGTCTGAAATGAATCGCTGTTGCACTGCCCATGCATTGCAAATGCATCATAGCCAGACAAGATGGAAAGGGAACTTGCACTTTTACTGTACAGCCCGCATAATTCGGATTAAATTAGACTAACTAATTTGGTCCAGATTACAAGAAATTCGAATTACGTTAAAACTTTTTTCATTGATACCAACCATTTGCACACGATCCCATTACCCCATTTAATACCTCCTGTTGTTTGGAGGTAACTCCCAGGATGCTGGGGGCATACAAAACCTCTTTGCATGCAGCAAGCCAAGTCAGTAAGTGATTATAATGTAAGCTTTAAGGATAGAGTAACACAGTGAAGAACAAAGCTGTATTTGTAGCACAATATGATGCTCAAAAATTTATTGAATGATACCCATGTACAACAAGGTATAGAAAAGTATTTTCCTGGTTGGATTGTTTTCCACAGAATATTGCAATATAGTGTTGTTGTGGTTGTAAATGTTATGAATTTAAATCACTTCAAATCAATCAAATCAAATATGATAATTTTTTCTAGCAATATTCCATTTATAACATGACAAGTTCCAGATTAAGTAAAGCTCTGTCGCCTCAAAGCAGAAACTAAAAATGTTCATTAGCAAAGACTGAAAATGGAAACCAAAGTGAAATTTGAGTATCATAAAATATTTGTAAAATTTTTGACCCAGATTACGATGAATAAATAGCATGCAATTGTAATAAGTGGACCGAAATACATTGTCCGGTTTATGTATTTATCCGGACTAGGAGATCCGGATAATGATAATTAATTTATGAGAATTTATGATAATGAGAATTAGTACATTTCCACAGGGTGTTAATGGGACTTAATAATTTTTCCCCGAATACATTATAATCCGGCTAAACCCAATCAGAACTGTGCGAGCTTGACTGTAATTGCTCATTATCCATTCGAGTTAAGAAAGATTAGGAATAGATATAGATAATGTGAAAGATGATATATTGATAATATATTCAGTTTATGATATACTGATGATAATGAGCAAAGGACTTCATTAGTATATGGAGAAGAATCTCCCATATTGCACAGCTTCTCTTTAGAAAGTCATTTTCAGAAGCAGTAGAGAAATGGCGTGAGAAATGGGCTCTAGCACTGTGGATATACATGCAGATGGAAGCCCATGGGGTACTATAAGTTCACTTTTAAGCTTTAAAAGGCACAGAATGCATCTTTTTAAACTAACGAATTGAAGGAAATAAATCGTTGTCTAATGTTAGTGAATTTTTAGCCAAAGCAATAAAGAGTTTCTGCCACAGACTTCAGTGCTGAGAGTTCTAACACTTCTTCCACGATTATCGGTTGACAGAATAAAATCTTTCGTAACATTATACTGTTAAGTTTCTTCTCGTCACTCTTTGAGGGTGTTGCAAGATGTAAGATGGCTAGATATTCTATGAATCATATTTGATCGAAGCAAGGTATTGACTCAATTTTCTAACAATGCAGGGTTGATAAATATTAGTTTATAATCCAGAATTATCTCACTAATCAGACATTTTCTGTAAATTTTCACAGATCATTCTCTTTCATCAGCAAATTGAAAATGTGAACACTTTCCTTTGGGTACAATATAGACAATTTGCGTTGAAAATGCATCATTAACCGAATTGATGCCATCTAGGGAGCTCCTTCGACGTTAGTGCAGTTTTCATGTATTGAAAAATTTAAGGTTGAAAAATCTTGGAGTATGAAATTTCATCAAAAATCTGGGTAACTGAGCAGCTACTAACCCTTTGATTATCTCCCAGGTATGGAGCTGGTAAACGTTCGACTTCCTGAGTTTATTTGTTCTCTACAATCTTCAACAAAAATTATGACATAACTAAGTTTTCGTAAAAACTGGCATTGTCTTCTTATCCTTCCTCATTGCTGGCCAAATGCCATGGAATTGTCTCCCTGTCACTTAACTTTGACCCAAGGGGGGATAGGGAGTTAACCATTGTTTGCGAAGTTGAAGTTAAGGAATTATTAGTTCAACCTTTGGCTGGTTGGTTCTCTCATTATATTCTATCATAGATTGTAAAGGTTAAGGTTAGCCCTATATACGATTAGATGAGTACCTTGATTTATATTTAAGATGCTCGCTTACTGTCCACCCATTAGCAGGCATTCCTCCAATGCACGGAATCGGATTCATTAATCTTCCGTACATTGGACAAGCACTCTAACCTTTCGGCCACTCGATCTGGGCTATGTTTTAATACTTTCATTAACTTTTATAAAACCTTCCATTGTCGTGCTAAACATTATACATTTCGTGTAGCATAAAATGACTCTGAGAGCATGTCAGGATTATGCGTCACGCATTTGTTGAGCTAAGCCAAACTTTTAATGTATCTGTGATGAACAGTGTTTGTGATAAAGGACATGCCTAAGAGATAAGGGTACCATTTGTTACTGTAACCCAAAAGAATGACATAAACTGTGAAGTCTGTTCAGGTTCGTTCAGTAAGTACTATTATGCACGTTAAAGTCTCAGGCTTAATTAAAAGCCATGGTTGTAAGCTGTTCCCTGCATAGACGATTGACGTCATACTGGGATCATAGAGAAGTTTCATGATTATTGCCTCAAATGAAAAAAGCCCAACATTTCACATTTTAGTATCATAACATATTTTTATCTCTTTCTGGCAAGATTGACTCTGGAATTTTTTATGCATTCTTGCACTTTTGTCAGTAAACGGCTAACATGAAGCAGTCATATGTGGCAAAACCGTGCAGTGAAAAGGCGGGGAAAAAGGGGCAGTGGTGGAGCCATGGAACTATATAGGAGTTAAATATCCCACCTTTTTGAATATGCGGTAAGTAAGGTTCATCCAGAATGTCATTAAAGCTATTGAAGTTTCTCAAACGCAGATCTAACGTCAAAGTACTTGCTATCAATCAGATTCTTCTTGATTTTATCAATACGTGCTTAACTCTAACGGCTTGGCTGAGGGTCTACATCTCTTGAAACACTAAAACCACTCAGCAGTACCTTTAAAACTACATCTTTTATAGGAAGAGCTAAGCCATTACGAAAGTAACTAAATATAAGATAAATTTCCAAATTGTCCAAGTCCAATGTCCTTAATGATGTGGTGCAATCATTGCACCACCCTTACATCATAGAATGAAAAGGTACTAAAATGTCCATTACGTTCTGACTTCAAGGCTGACCTCTTTCGTAACACTGCCATCTTATCAGAAAGCTTCGTGTCATGTCAGAAAACGACTGAGTCGTTTTGGCAAGGTAAACGTGCTGATAGAATGATTCAAATGAGCTAGTACCCCCAAGCCCCAAGCACTCCATTTATTACTTTGTTGGACAAATTGTTACTAGAATCGGGAATTATTGAAGTATGTCAGTATGTTGGTTACCAATTTATTAACAATTTTCTTGCAAAAACTGTATTTCAAGTTTACTTTTGCAGCTCAGTTCAGCCTCATATTTCTTATTAAAGAAAGAAGTGCAACTTAGAGTTTAATTTTTCTGTATACAAGTAAGCATTTTGTACCAAGGTAGACATGGCTTTAGTAATTCTTTTGTTAAATTCTAGTATCATTTTAATTGCCTAGTTCGGCGAAGGGACTCTTGAAAAACAACTTTTGTTGAGGGGCAACCAACATCAAAATTCAAATATGAAATATATATGAAATGCATTTGAGTTGGCTTCATTCTGTTGACTATTAAGCCTTCTGTGCACCTCCGATGAATGGAAAGTGTGGCTAGAAAAGATTTGAGGGATTTGTAGCCATCTATCTTAAAAAAGGAGAAGATTGACAACTAATTAAAAGGGTAACACCTGAAAAGAGCTTATCATCTGTTTAGGGCTTATTATATGTTTTAGTTATGTAGTAGTACCCATAGTATATAAAAAATATTCATGAAAAACAAATGCAAGTGTTATATTTTGTCGGAAAATTTGTATTTTTGCTCCTCCTATTAATTTTCCTATCTCTGTCTCTGGTGTGGTACTAAGAATTGTCCCTATAGCTTCGCTCCCAGGCCCCAATAAAGCAACTATAAGGGCTGTGTCACATGTCCGGTTACTTATTATATGGAAAAAAGCATTAATGAAAACAAATGTATACACGCGAGCAGCTACTTACATACTGTGTATCAAGTTTAGCTGCCCTCCTGTTTTTTTCTAACCAAGTTTCTGCTGTATTGTAAACTTTGCTCAGCAGCTCTCTTCTATACTCATAATATTAATAATAAACTGTAACTAACTCGTCGAACGTGCACAATTACATTTAGAATCGTTCGAAAGTAGTTCTAAGAAAAGCTTTAAAACAAATGGAAGTTATTGCAAGTCCTTTCCTGCTCCGTCCGAGCAAGCGTGACAGTAGAAGGGATAGAGTGAAAGCCAGCCTGCGAAGGAGTACAGCATATACTGGTCACAGTGTCATCGTGACAAGAGTGTGATCATGTCTGATGAAGAGCAAGATATTGACGATACCCTTGAAGACGATGATGGAGAACTTATTGACTGGCAGTTACCTCTTTGTTTTATGAAAAAACGTCATAAGGAAAAGATCGAAGGGATCCATTGCCTCCCACAGTCATGGAGAATGAAAGAGCGGGTATGTGAAGTCGAAAGGCCTAGCTGCCCGCTAGTCGACATGCTTTGTGGGCCTTCTGGGTTGAAGAGCAGTAGATTGCATGACATTCATTGAGCAAATTGTTTTATCTTTAGCTTTATAAAGCTATCTTCCTATATTGTCCCTAAAATCTCTATGCCAGAGCTCTCAAGCCTTGCTGAATATGTTTGAATTTTTAACTTCCCTCTCTATAATCTTTAGTATCCCCACACCTTCCAAGATAACCACCCGGTGTTTTTGACTAGTATGTAACTTGTTACCGAGAACTCTGGTGATGATTTATTTTATGCAATTTTTCTTCCTTCTCATGCAACTATTTATGTTTGTCGTAAAATTTTTAGATGAAAACGGTCAGTGTGGCTCTTGTACTGTGCTTGAATATTGGAGTTGACCCACCTGACGTTGTAAAAACAGAACCATGTGCCAGGCTCGAGTGCTGGATTGGTAAGATTTATAAGTTTTGAAAATGAACCATACGTATTTATTCGGACCGAAAGGCTCGAGAGAGATATATATGTCAGTGTGAAACATTGATCTTTGATATTTCTGTAGACTGTGATTATATTATAGGTTGTACTGTAACATTGTAATTTGATTAATGAGTTACTGTTATGTGAAAAACTCACTTAAATAAAGAACTTCTTCGTGCGAGAAAGCATAAATTATAAATCCAAGATTCCAGTTAGAAGGAAATTTTCTTTATCTTCATCTTTTTTCATACATTATGCCTTTGCCTGAGCTAGTGAGCAGATTGATGGGCTGAGGACCTGCCCGGGATGGGGGAATTTGGTGAATATCCCAGTTGGAATTGGGTTATATTGTAACCCCAAGATCTCTATCCATTTTAATATTTAAAAAGAGAAAGAGAACTTGAATGAAACTAGGTAGATTGTCAGCTATTCTCAGACATGCACTATTAGGGGAAATCAATGTGTACTCTAGAATTCAACTTGTATAATGTATTAGAAAACATCTACTGTAGCCTTCATCTACAGGATTTATTTGGAATGTCTTTTTACATTTGCGTAATATTCCTTTCAGATCCATTTTCGTTGAACTCACAAAAGGCCTTAGAAACAATTGGAAGTAGTCTTCAACAGCAGTATGAAAGATGGCAGCCTCGGGTTTGTATATAATCAAATTTTTTCTGGTTTATTAAATGGAGTTTATAATATATGTTAAGATTAAGATTATATGTTACAGTTAATATTATATATATTTTTCACTCTTTAAAAGATAGAATCTTTAAGAAAGTCCTTCATATTGGTTAATGTAGATTTTGTAGTTAGTGCATAGCTCTTGCATAGAGTAAGCAGTGTTTTTCTTTTCTTAGGTAATTTTTAAAAGTTGTCTTTTTTGTCTCTTCATATGACAAGTTGTATTTTATTGACTGACCTTTTTGTATATACATTGTTTTAACTTCTGTCCATGCCTTTTATTTCACATAGGCACGATATAAACTAAGTCTTGATCCAACTGTTGATGATGTCAAAAAGCTCTGTTCATCTTTGCGAAGGAATGCTAAGGTACTATGTTGCATATTAACTGTTGCTTGCCACTTGGTATGACTTCAATTAATTTATTAACCATGCTTATGTCCAAAATGTTAATTTGGTGTTTTATCTACTTTTCTAGTATAAAGCTTTGAAATTCAGTTGACACAGTTGGTGAAATCCATTTTGTTAGAGAAAAGCTATTGACCATGAAAAATAACTCACTGCCGCATTTCTAGGGCCAGGCTTGTTTTTGCAATGCTTGGCTAATTTGCAACTCTTCAAACTAATGCTGTCTTTTGTGGATACATTTATAGGCTATATTCTCTAATGCAAAATTATTTGTGGCAAGGTTTTACCCATGATTTATGTTGAAATGTCTCTTTCATTAAGCAGAGCATATATGATTATTTCTTGACAGTTATTTCTTCTTCTTTACCATTGTATTAAATTGTTGTAATGATTTTTATGGCTGAATTCTTTCTCATGGTAGTATTTGTAATTTTCCTTAGTTTCTATATCTGTAGAGAAGTATTTGGTGGATGTGAATGATGTTATCATATGAATACTTTTTTATTGTTAGTTTGAAAGTATTTTGACATTGACTTTATTACTTTTCTAGGAGGAAAGAGTACTTTTTCATTATAATGGACATGGTGTTCCACGTCCAACATCAAATGGTGAAATCTGGGTTTTTAACAAGGTATCCAATCTAGCACTTATTATGTTATGAATGTTTGAACCTAAGAGAGAATAAAGCTTTTTAATGTTATTTATAACATTCATTGATTTTGAATTTTGGGCCTTGTTATCTGTTAGCTCTTTCTCAGTCTTTGTCAGCCTAAAATCTTCCATCATATCCACTGACAATTCCAAGTTTGCATTGTCTTTTTAGAGTCATTTCTAAATTGTTTAGAGTAGTCATTTGCTGTAGATACTAGGTGTGTTTCAATTCTGTTTTTTAGTCATATACCCAGTATATTCCATTATCAATTTATGATCTTCAAACATGGATGGGAAGTCCTTCAATATATGTTTATGACTGCTCAAATGCAGGTCAGTATGATCATAACATACTTATATTCTGATGAATCATTCAAGAAAATGATATGTAGATAATGTTATGTTAAGCCTTTATTGTGTGCTTTTTGTGTTCATAGCTAAATACTCAGAGACCACAGAATTATTATTTTCTTTACTCTCAAGGTCTGATACTGGAGTCATTTAAGCAGTTTGCAGGCCAAAGAGAAAAGGAATATGAGGTGAGCTGACAACATGCATCTTTGATTGCATTTGGATTGTCTTTATGTTAGAACAAAGCAGACATCTTTTTTCTAGAAAATGTTTTTGTAGTTTAATTGAAGTTAGAAATTTAACTGTTTTTGCAGCATTTTCTAAACCAAGGAGCATCAATGGCACCTCCTCCACCAGTTAGAAATTGTATTCAGCTTGCTGCATGCCAGTCAAATGAATTATTACCAATGCTACCTAACCTGTCTGCTGATCTTTTTACTGCTTGCTTGACAACACCAATTAAAGTCGGCCTAAGATGGTTTGTCAGTCAAAAAAGCAGTCACCTAGTACCTGGAATGACACTTGAACTCATTGAAAGGTCAGAATAGAATAATATTTGTTTTAGTTATATTGTGTATTTTTCTGTTTGGATCATTCATGTATTGTGGAATGAAATATGTTAAGATATCTTTTGTTGATTTATCTGGCTTGTATCTTATAACCTTTTTAAGGATGTTACACAAAGCTCTATTGTCTTGACTGTTCTTGTCTGATACATATGCACATTATTTGTGTATCAGTAGTATGAAGTATCTTGAAAATTTCAACAAAGATTTGACACTTCTCATATAAACATAGCATTCCTTGTAGTTCTCTGCACATGCTCTTGTGATTTTTACATCATCTTATAAAATATGTTTTCTGTAGGATCCCTGGTCAGTTAAATGACAGGAGAACACCCCTTGGGGAACTGAATTGGATATTTACAGCTGTAACTGATACAATTGCATGGAATACCTTGCCTCGAGGTTGTTATTTTTCAAATCAAAATTTGTTCCTATTAATATACATGATTCTTTATAAGCTCACCAGTTTGCCCAGTGTTTCATGTTAATGTTGTTCACTGCAAAGTGTAAACAAAATGAAACCTTTGAAGTATAATAGTAATGATTTATAACTGCTTTTTTCAAACTCTTTCAATTGACAAATCTTGGATCTAGTTGGGCATATTTGATGGTGTTTAATATACATGTATTTTTTGCAGATATATTTCAAAAACTGTTCCGGCAAGATCTTTTGGTTGCTAGTTTATTTAGGAATTTTCTTCTTGCTGAGCGTGTTATGCGTTCTTACAAGTGCACACCACTTTCAAGTCCAAAGTTGCCTCCTACTTACCATCACAGCATGTGGTGAGATTTCCTTAAATTAATCTTACATTCTTCTCACATATTCTTTGCTTTTAGCAATTTCTCACCTCCACTTCATGTTACTTATCGCTAAATATTACATTGATATTATGGTAGCCAAAAATGTGATATTGCCAGCTCAAGACAGCATTTTTTCTAATTTGCTTTGTAGCTGCCTATCTGTTTTTCCATTTTAGCAAAAACTGAAAATGTGATGTGATTTTCAGAGCCTTCAGTTTATTAAGAATAATATCTGTACCAAGTTGGCCATTTTTCCGATGAAGTCTCCCTTTGAGTTTGTGAAATAACAAGATTGTTGATTTTTAGATAGACATGTAAAAACAATGTGGTTTGAATATTTTAGTGTTCGTAGGTATAGAATAAAGGGACCTATGGGGCCAAGGTTCCCATAGAATTTCTGAAGGTGGAGAGATTCACTAGAATTGATTGTGAAAAGTCCCAGTCTGTATATATTCAGCCCAATGATTGGCATATGCTTCTGATTTTTAAGAATCAGTGTATTAGCATAGCAGTGATCAATAAGAAACATGAGTGAATCTCTAGTGCTCTTGGTAAAACATAACTCTACATTTTTGACATACTTAAGTTTATTATTGAAATAAATAATATATGTATATATATATTTTTTTATATATATACTAACTAATTCTAAGCCACATCCATAAAGTATATAGCATAAAAAGAATAAACAAAAAATACACTTGTCTTTTGAGAAAGCGTTTTGATTAAAATCTTCATCAGTACTCATCTTCGTCAGCACTGATGTAGATTTTAATCAAAACGTTTACTCAAAAAACAAGTGTATTTTTGGCTTATTTTCCTTAACTGATGAAGTACTGATGAAGATTTTAATCGAAACGTTTACTCAAACCGCTTGCTCAAACTCAATAAGCTAAATCCGCCTAGAAATTTAAAGCATTTTATAGAACTCAAGAAAAATTTCAACTGGTTGAGCGTTTTGACTTTCGTCTTCTTCAGTAATAGGCACTCCTGCTACATGAAGCGCATTTATACTCTACTCACATATAAAAAACGTTATAAAATTATCAGTTAGCAATGAAAGTTTTAAACAATGCCGCGGGAGTACAATGAGCAACACCTTGAATTGAAAGGAAAGGAATGGAAGTAGCAGTTAGAGGGAGATGTTGGAGAAGATCACACTGTCCGTCCCACCGGAGTGAAGGGGATAGTATATAGAAACATAATCTAATAAACATAATGATTGTAATAAACATAACGAGTTATACAATAGGAGAAACAGAGAGCTAGATAACTGAAATAGCCTATAAATGGTAAAGCTAAATAAAATAGATACGAAGAGATAACCAGAATTAAAAAAAGCAGGGAAGAAAGGCAAAGTGTAGACATAAAGGAAAATAATTTGGTTAACAAACTCCAACAGCTCAATGAAACAATCAAACTATAGTTCTATTTCCCTGACATTGAGACCCCGGGGCGTGAAAGTTCCCTTATGCTGCCAGAAACTTTCACGTATCCTATCCTTCCCATAAAGCCTATCAATTATCTTGACAAGAATGTCTTTAAGAAACTAATGATTTCCTTCCTCAGAGCAATGTCTGAAGAACTCCATCTGAGGAACCGAAGACCCTAACATAAACCTACGACAGCACGCCTTATGATTATTAAACCTAGTCCTAAATAATTATTGATATAGTTATTGCAGTAATATGGATGATATAATTATTAAACCTAAGTCTGTTAACTTTTTCAACAGTAGCCACGACACCAATAAGTTTACTAGTGAATATTCTCGGGAACCATAAGTTTTTTACATGTCCAGATTACTTTGGGAGAGGGGGTCCTGGCTACCGATTTGTTCTGCAAGCCAACTGATACACATCAATCTTGCATAGGAAATCTTGTCAGCCATGCCATATAAAGAAAGTGATCCTCTATGGTCAAACCTTTAGGTATCGTAGGACCTGTTCGGAGGATCGCCAGTTTAAGGATAGGGTAGGTGAGTTAACTAGATGGTTAAGGGATAGACGATTTAGGTAAGGTTACTAGCGCCTTCAAGCTCAGAAGGTGAGATTTCAACTCGTTTTAAATCGTGCAATGGTTTCAGCATCTCTAGTAGTATCCCACAGCCCATTAGAGATGCAGAAACCATTGTACGATTTAAAAAAGAGTTGAAATCTCACCTTTTGAGCTAGAAGGCACTAGTAACCTTCCCCAAATTACTATTACGATATACGATGAAGATGAAGATTTTAATCGAAACGTTTACTTACAGACAAGTGTATTTTTGGTTGATTATGATATATACAGTATATATAGAATCCGAGGAAAACTTCAATTTTTTAAACGTACCGACTTGCGTCTTCATCAGTTGATAGACGCAAGTCGAAGCGTTCTAAAATGTTGAAGTTTTAGTCTTGGATTTTATATGGTATTTTCGAAACTTTCTTAGAGATTGTAGCTTTTGATCATATATATATATATATATTCTCCTGATGAGTGAACAATACCGTTCACGAAACAGGCTTGTCGAGAGCACATAGTAGTTTTAATTTATATATATATATATATATATATATATATATATATATATATATATATATATATATATATATATATATATATATATATATATATATATATATATATATATATATATATATATATATATATATATATATATATATATATATATATATATATATATATATATATATATATATATATATATATATATATATATATTGATATTAGATTAAGACGAAAGAGACTAATTTATGCGACTCTGAGTTTCATGATAAACAATCACCAGGCCTGATAATTGTTTATCATGAAACTCAGAGTCGCATAAATTAGTCTCTCTCGTCTTATTCTAATATCAATATTAGAGGCTCCTTATGTTGAGCACTTTTGATCAGCTATATGATCTAATCTAAGCAAGGTATATATATATATATATATATATAAATATATATATATATATATATATATATATATATACGATCAGTAGCTAGCATATATATATATATATATATATATATATATATATATATATATATATATATATATATATATATATATATATATATATATATATATATATATATATATATATATATATATATATATATATATATATATATATATATATATATATATATTACTAAGTCATAAGTGGGCTACCACAATTGGAAAATTTATTTTGGCCCCAGTGCGGATTCGAACTCACGATGTTTAGATCAGAAGACTCCTGTGCTAATCAATTGCGCCATCCAGGCACAAAAGAATAGCGGTGGAATCTTAAGGTCATTCTATCGTGAGTCCCTCAACGCATCTAGGGCCTTCTCTATGTTTCGGCTATAATGCCTTCTTCAGAGCCAAGCGTACTTCAATTTTTTTTTAGATGACATAGGTAAATACTAAGTCATAAGTGGGCTACCACAATTGGAAAATTTATTTTGGCCCCAGTGCGGATTCGAACTCACGATGTTTATATCGCTCACGATATATATATATATATATATATATATATATATATATATATATATATATATATATATATATATATATATATATATATATATATATATATATATATATATATATATATATATATATATATATATATATATATATATATATATATATATATATATATATATATATATATATATATATATATATATATATATATGTATGTATGTATGTATATATGCAAACAAACTGATTCTAAGCTGCATCCACAACGTATGTAAATTGCATAAAAGAATCAACCACGAATATACTTTTCTGTAAGTAAACGTTTCGATGTGAAAGCTTCATCAGTACTAAACTTACAATGACCTTGTAATGGTCATTGTAAGTTTAGTACTGATAAAAGTTGTAATCTAAACGTTTACTTACAGAAAAGTGTATTTTTGGTTGATTCTTTCTATATATATATATATATATATATATATATATATATATATATATATATATATATATATATATATATATATATATATATATATATATATATATATATATATATATATATATATATATACTGTCATTAATAACTGATGAAATATAACTGCAAAAGAAATGACTCACTCACTATATATATATATATATATATATATATATATATATATATATATATATATATATATATATATATATATATATATATATATATATATATATATATATATATATATACAATCAGTAGCTAGCGAGTTTATATATATATATTTATATATTTATAATGTATATACATTTGTATATTGTATGTATGTATATATGTCTCTGTTTGGTAATTAATCCTGTTTCAAATCTCTAATTGTCTTTTGCCGGACGAAACAGTATTCATAGGAAATATTCTGCATTTGTTTCTATTTAAGCCAGATTTTATTACAATGGTCAGAGAATGTTGTTAACATTATGTCCTTTATCACTTTAAGGCAAGCTTGGGATTTGGCTGTTGATCAGTGCTTATCACAGTTGCCAGTTATCACAAAAGATGTATCAAAATATCAAGTACGATCTTAGCAAATTTTACAACGAATTTTAATTTCGGTAAAAGTCATGCAATTGATTGCTTATTTGTATATGCTGGTGGTTTTCTTAAGTATTTGTCATTTGGTATTGAAATCTTATGCATGTCCATACATCAAAATCATAATGTAATGCAGTTTCTCACGCGGTCCACGCTTTTAGATCCACGACTTAATTGATGAATCAGATAATAGATTATCTTTGCTTGTTTTGGGTTGCAGAATGTCCATTGGTATTGCAATCTTGCTTGCAAATCATGAGCTAGAACATCAGCGATTAACGATTAGCGATTAGCGATTATCTTTGACGTTTTCTTCTAAATCCTGCTTTCTTTGAAGGTATTGGATTTTCCTCCCATTTGCAATCTACCGAGCCACCCCCTCCTCCTCTTAAGCAATGTTGGTTTTTGGGTATTAACTCCTGCACTTGTTTGTAATTCTGACTCTCCTCTGGAACTCCTACTTCTTCATTTAGACCCTACTTTCCGTTTTTCAGAATAGTTCATTTTTCTCCGAGCAATTAACTGCTTTTCAAGTGTGGCTTGCAATGGGGTGTGAAGAAAGAGATCCCCCTGAACAGTTACCAATTGTCCTACAAGTGAGTCTGTGCATATTTTTCACTTGCGTCATTTATCATTTATTTGTTTTGTTTATCCAACAATACATTTAGCTTCTACAATAGTCCCCATAAGTCCTGGGACACTTTGCACTTTGTGTATCCTGCAATGAACTTTCATCCCCCTCCTCCTCTCAAACAATGTTGGTTTTTAGGAAAAGTACGCGCGATATTGGAAAAATTTCATGTACACGCCAACTTCAAGTGTCCTACAAACGAACCAACATTGTCCTAGGGGGAAGAGGAAACACGTGTATTTGCACCGATAACAAAATATAGAGAAATGTGGTTTTTATCATTTGTCTGTAAGTGTCCTAAGGACTTTTGGCGATTATTCTAGATAAATATGTAAGCAAAGACTTGTTTTGAAAATGCTGCATTATTTCAGCTTGAGTGTTTTATTGCTTTTATATGATAGTTAGTTGTATGATATTTGGTTTGCTTCTTTGCAGGTTTTACTTAGTCCTGTTCACCGTCTTAGAGCTTTGGATTTGTTAGGAAGATTCCTAGATCTTGGACCTTGGGCTGTAAGCCTGGTAAGTTTAAATTTCATTTCAGTTTTTCTCTGCTATGCTTCGGTTTCCTTCTATGTTTGGGAATTTGTCAGTTTGCAAACATTTATTAAATCATTTTAACTGGCGTTGCAATTTGTTTCATTGTCTTTCATTCTGTTTTGTTTTAGCTTGGTGTTGTTAAATCTATGTTGCTTCTATCTAATGCGGGCCCTTTCGATAGCTTTGTACTTTCAATGACTTTCTACGCACTCTTTCGATTAAGCCTCGGTTCACATATCAATCTTGTGAATTTGATGACCTAGCAAGCGAAAGGTAACTCGCTTGATACTCCCCTACGACCAGATCTACGTTTCTTCTGATTAAATATGTATTTCTTCATCTTATGAAACACCTGATGAGTATTTTGCCTGTAGATAAGCCACTAACAAGCGTACCATACATTTAATTTGCTTCTGTTAATAAAACATGATAGTTGACCTCCCTACAACCTGAATAGACTCTATTTCTATTTTTTATATGGTTTAGCTGCAAGTTGCTCGTCATTAATTTTTTTTCTTTTATACCCATCAGGCCTTGTCAGTTGGAATTTTCCCATATGTTCTTAAACTTCTGCAAAGCTCTGGAAGAGAAATACGCCCATTAATGGTTTTTATTTGGGCAAAAATCCTTGCTGTGGATAGCGTGAGTTGTTTGTAGATTTGGCTTCGAATTGTCTTTCAACGGAAGTATTTTATCTAATTTGGAGATTTGTATATGTCATTTATTGTTGGAGATGTAATCTAAGAATATGAGTATGACTGGGTAAAAATTATACTGAATGCTTGATTTTGAGGCTTAGTAATTTGCTATATTAGTGCTTCCCAGCGGTTTCATATGGACATTCGCCGAATCCTTCTTATTTAGAAAAATACAGTATGACCTTATTGTAATTCAATTACTGTGCATAATTTGACCACACGAATCAGGTTTTGTTTAAACCACCTCCGAACCACCGAGGCTAACTCGACGAACCCTAGGGTTCGGCCGAACCCAGCTTAATAAGCACTGTGCTGTAGGCTGTGAAATTCAGATTTTTGATGTAATCACAAAGTACTTTTTGCAATTGAATTGTCTCGCACATGGTCACATCCAATGGGACATCATTTGAAATTGAATTTCTAGAGTGTCGTTGACCTTATTAGACCATGCTTAGTTCATCCTTTTAAGAGTTTCATGTACATTTGGTTTTGAGACTTTGCTGCTCAGAGCTCATCTTATTCCTTCTTATTTGTACCTGTTTCCGTTCTTTTCAGTCAACTAAAC
This sequence comes from Mastigias papua, assembly GCA_964019165.1. Lineage (NCBI taxonomy): Eukaryota > Metazoa > Cnidaria > Scyphozoa > Rhizostomeae > Mastigiidae > Mastigias > Mastigias papua. The sequence continues at coordinate 11,052,074 of OZ025275.1, read as the reverse complement.
TCTAGCCTACCTTAAGACGTCTGAAATGGGTTTCGTTATGGACTAAAAGTGTAATTATATGTAGGGCATTCCTTCTCTTTTTATACTCTAATTTAATTTTAGACATGTCAAGCCGATTTGGTTAAGGACGGAGGGCATAAATATTTTTTGTCAGTTCTTGCTGATCCATACATGCCAGTAAGTGTTTTGCAATTACTTTATTTAATCAAAGATACCTGTGTGTGTGTGTGTGTGTGTGTGTGTGTGTGTGTGTTTGTGTTTGTGTGTGTTTGTATTTTATTTTGAATGACGTTACCTTTTCGAGGGTTATTCAATTTTTGAATTCTCATAGCTTGAACGTGAATTCACGAGGTTTTTGCTTTCGATTTCCCTGAGGAATTAATGCTTGATATTTTCATCTTTAGGCTGAGCATCGCACAATGGCTGCTTTCGTTCTTGCAAGAATCATCCATGATTACCCCCCAGGACAGGTATTTTGTCTCTTTGCTCGTTTTAGTACCATCTCATTGCATTAGCATGCTTATCATGATTGTCAGCGTCATCATTAGTCATCATTGTTAAAATCATCAATCATCATCAAGCATCATCAATCACCCATATGATCAGTTATGATCATTGATCACCATCCATCATCATCAACATCAGGATTATTGTTTTTTTATTTATTGTTTAGTAGAGGCTGTGTATCTTATCATATACACTGTTGATCTCATCATATGCACGAACCTATTTTCATTTCATTTGCCTGTAGGAAAATTGTTGCAAAGGGAACATGATTGCAATTTGTTTGGAACAATTGAATGATCCACATCCGTTGCTAAGACAATGGCTCGCTATTTGTTTGGGATTGATTTGGAGCAACTATGATGCTGCAAGATGGTGTGGAGTTAGAGACAGTGCACCTGAGAAATTAACAAAACTTCTAACAGATCCACTTCCAGAGGTGAACACTGTCCTTTTCACAGTTTGTCTTGAATATGTCATATCATTATTTTCAAGTTTCTATTTAGAAAACTATTTATTTATAGTTTGTTGTGATGTTTTGCACTATTTTAGTTTCTAAATAAGATTGATAGTCTGATTATACTCAAGCCCTACAGCAGATACTAGAATATGGATGGATGTCCAAACAGAATTTGAAGTATTTTCCATATTAGGGTATAAACGCTACTTTTACAATCCAGATATACCTTACAAGTTTGTAAGACGTTATGCGAATGACTGTAGGTAGTTTGCAGCTGAAAATCAGATTATGTTAAAGATGAATGATGTAGTGTGTTGATGAAACATATTTATGGACGGTGAAGCTTGACTGGCGATTTCTTTCTCATGTATTACCCCTGTTGTATCAGGGGAGGCGGAGCATCATTGTTGGTGCGGGGGCTCAAGTAGACAGATAAAAATTGCATGGGTATAGAAGGTGCTAAAATGTGTACTAAAGTACGTATGCTATAAAAAGTGGAGGAGCTATAGTCCCCCCGCCCCCCCTCTCGGCTCCGCCACCCGTGTGTATACAGCGCAATTGAGTATAACGAGGTAGTCTTTAATTACATAGAATATATGGGCTTTCTGAGTTGCTGTTTAACATCTTAGAGTCGCAGAATGCTATGCAGAAGTATTCATTGCTTATAGTACCGCAGCGAAGCTTTCATGTTGTGCGTTACCTCTGCGGGGTAGTTAACGTTTCTTTTCCAAACTCAACAGGTTCGTGCGTCAGCTGTGTTTGCTTTAGGAAGATTAATTGCGAACAGTGGCGATCGCTCAGACCACGCTAACATGGTTGATCATGGAATCGCAACCACACTTGCATCAGTTGTAGGCCAAGACGGAAATCCACTCGTGAGAATGGTACTAATTTAATTGTATACTATATCATCTCATATTTGTTTATTTACGGTATAGACAAAGCCATAAATTCTCTGATAAACATATTTCGGTAGTTTCAACCATTTACTTGGTATTTTCGTTCGTTTAACAAAGTTATGAGTATTGGTAATGAATCATGTTAACAAAGACAGCAGTTCGGGAATTATGTTAGGGAAATGTAACAGACTGAACACAAGTTCCTTTTGAGTTGCGTTTTCTACCACGTTTTTTTTGTGAGTCTCTGTGATGATTTTTATGAGTAACTATAGCAACGATCTAGAACAGCAGTAGTGTGGTATCATTCTATTTTGCAACAGATGAAGTCTATGATGAATGATTTGGATTTGTGATATTGACAGAAATAGTATTGATATCATATGCAATAAGAACGCAAATGTTTTGCGTAGATAAACTCTTGGCCTTGCACTTTTCAATGATGAAACCCATAAATATGCAAGGAAGTATTGCAAAATAATCATTTATTGGCAAACTTGTCAGTGGCTTCAACTTTTCTGATAGGAACTGGTTGTTGCATTCCACGGACAGATTATCCAGTTTGAGAACAATTTCTGTGCAGTTGCTGTTCAGTTTTTAGAAGAGGACCGAAAAAGAGAACAATCTAGTAATAGTACACGTGACTCGAGTAAAAAGGGATGGATACTTGTTGGTCAAGGCTCAAGCACCAAGGAAGCCTTTATGGCGAGCACTGATAGTCATACTTTGAAACGGCATTCGGGAAGTGGCAATCAATCAATGTTAACACACAGTGGAGTACATGGAAGTTCACAGTCAAGTGGTCAGCCAACTCCAGGTATCGTAAATTTGTTTGGTTTCTTTTTGAACGTTTCATGACCACTGGTTTGTTTAGATGAGTAGGTAAAGTAGGGAAGTCTTTCATACCGCGGTAGTACTGGGTATATCAAAAAACCTTTTGCTGTGGCTGCATGGTTGCTAGAGGAACTGAACATCAGAAGCACGCGAAGGTATTTGGAAAGCGCATCTTGTGTAGCTGATATATTGATTTATGCGCTTATCATTTCCTCTTTTCAGTATAAAGCTTAGCAGTTTATGCTTTGTTTGTTTCGTTTCATAATATAGCTGGTAAAATATCGATGAGGAATTAAGTAGTCCTGTTGAATTTACAGTATGTATAGATCTATGGCAACCAATCCAGTGTCTCCTCGAATATTCAGTGCATGTACGTAATGTTGCTAGCTAAATTGTGGAGAGGGAAAAAGAGATACAAGAGTGAAGTTCATTGTAATTGAAAAAGTCTAGGATATAGTCGCACGATTAATTCAGACCACAAATCAGATACATTTAGACGACGATCTGAGGTCCCAAGTACTGACAACAGCGGAGAATATAAGTGTTTGTGTTTTTTCTAATGATTTCCTGAGAGAAGGAAATGAAAAAGAAGTTGGACGAAAGGAGGATATACTAGAAGGTAGATTAAAGACCGTACAGAGAAGCAATATCTTTTGAATTATTTTCGTATTGATTCATGGTTGGCTTGCTATCTTCTTTCTTTTTAACACAGCAAAGAACTTGATGAGCTACAATAGCAGCAGCAGTCTGGCATCATTGGACAGTCAGACGAGCGAGATATGGATGAAGCCACCAATACGAAGGGCTTCATCCATTATTTCGTTCTCATCTCTTCATGAAAATGTGTACACTCGAGTTTGGAAGGTAGTTTTGCTTCGACATATTTATATGGGCCTAATTTCTTATACAAATGCGATGCAGCATCAAACATCTTTTAATTTTTAAAACTTCGTTTGTTCCTTAGAACGTACTTCAGCGCTTTATTTTCATTGTTTTTCGTCGGTATACTAATGCTGTTTATCTGTAGCTAAAATTTTGACTCTAGTTCGTATAAAGGAGCTCACTATTACACAGTTCTGCGTTCTTTCAAGGGCATCTATTGGTTTGTTTGTCTCCATTTATATACATCACACAGGGTGTTGGTGGGCGGCGTTTTTATTCACGATGGCTCGTAATACGAGTATTTTCTTTTGTGATGTGTTGGCTGGAAAAGCCTTTTTCTGTCCCGTTGTCAAGAATCTAATTAAAAATGTGCATTTTAGTGATTTTCCCTTGTGAACTTTGCATATTATTTCCCTATTTCAATTTTTGGAGTGAACTTGCTTTATATTGTGTTTTCTTTCTCTTTGCAAAGAGCATTTTGTAAACCAAACCTAGTGTTAATTCCTTCATGATCTTATTGATTGTTTTGTGAACTTTCTTCTTGAAGTTTGTAGATTGTTGCCCTTACCAAACTCAGCTTTACAGATTTGTTATGGTAGTTTATTATTTTAATGCAATATCTTTGCCTTTTATTGTTACAGACTATGCTAAGTCTATCGTCCGACCCTTTTCCGGATGTCGCTGAAATGGCAAATAAAGTTAAAACAAACATCACTGTCAAGGTATCATATCTCATTTTGTAATCCATGCATGATATGACATTGAAGCAGTATGTATGTTTGCGATGGTAATAGTCCTCCTTTGCATAATGTAGTGCGATTATCCTATCTGAGCTTTAGCAGAACTTTTAACATACTGCCTGACTGGCGTCTCTAACATGATAATTTATTCATCATGTTTTGCGAATAGATATCACAATAGAATTCATCAAAATGTGCTTTGTATGCAAGCTAAGGGTCGACTGTTTATATTTGAGTTTTGTTGCATTCGCATCCTCTTTATTCTTTGAACTAGATTACTGTATTCCTACGTCCCTTTGAGCACAACTAAAGGATGGAATATAGACATTTGGTATCGGTCCCGTATTGTAGCTAATGGAACTGTAGCAGTCACGTGAATGGTTTGTTTTCCTTTGTTTAGGCAACAGTGACAATGAAAAGTGTGAAGCTGAAAGCCGCCTTTCGATCTCAGCCTTCTTCACCTGTCTCGGAGCAGCCATACCTCCACAAAAAGTAAATGAGTGATGATTTTTGTCTCTTACGATACTGTAATGTGAATAACCGAAAATTTCAGCAGTATGCTTATACGCTTTTTTGTTCCTTTTATCAGAGTTTGAAATTGAAAGAAGGAATGTATAGGTTGTTGGTATTGTCTGTGAAAGAAAGTAAATAGCTCCTTATTTATAGATCCAAGGTTTTTCTATGAGTCACTGAATTGAACATCGTCTTCTTTCATAGACCCTCAACACAATCAGCTGTAATGGATAGGGAATATGGTGGGCAATCTAGAGTTGCAGGAAAATTTTACCTCCAGCCTTCAACTCCAGAGCCTAGATTTCCTTCAAGAGGGATGAATTCACCTCCCGGAACTGTACACACACCACATTCCCTAGAGTTTTCTACGAAAAGAAGAATATTTGACAAAGGACCTGAGGTATTCGAATATATTTGTCTAGTTGAATACCTTTAAGGCTGAACTTTCATTCATGACAGGCATGCTTTATGATATACTATTCCTGTATAAATAGATTTTAAAGGTACTTTTGCATAACAGAGTGTTGTTAACAATGTTCTTCGTATGTTACTGTTTTGTTTGGGTCTATGTCTAATACCTTTGTAAAATCCTGTCTTTGTTTTACCTTTTACTGCATTTGACAACATGGAAAAACTGATTGCTTACCGATTCCTTGACTAGTCATCTAATTTCTTAGTTTCTTCGTCAGTTCGCCCCTAGTGTGAATGTCCTCTTGTATGTAATGGCCGCTGGGTGTGACGTAGATATTGCGCCCAGTGGTATCGTTTGCAATGTGTTGTAGATGTTCTTCAATTGTTATTGATGTTGTATTGATAAAAGTGCATAGACAAAAAAACAAAAAGAGCTAGTTGATTGATTTGCTGGCTATTATATTTAGAGAATATTTCGATTATTAATAAGATTTCCTTTTACTGTTTTTCCATCAGTGTTACGAATACTCACCTCAATATAAGGGTAGAATTTCCATTACGTGTTATCTTCACTGTAACTACCACCTAGTGCTTTTCAGAGTAGCCTTGTTTAGCGTTCATATATATATATATATATATATATATATATATATATATATATATATATATATATATATATATATATATATATATATATATATATATATATATATATATATAAACTGACCCTAAGCCGCATCCACAACGTATATAATTTGTATACATAGAATGAAACACAAATATACTTTTCTGTCAGTAAACGTTTCGATTAGAATCTTCATCAGTACTGATGAAGATTCTAATCGAAACGTTTACTGGCAGAAAGTATATTTGTGTTTTATTCTATGTATATATATATATATATATATATATATATATATATATATATATATATATATATATATATATATATATATATATATATATATGTATATATATATATATCATAGAATGAATTCGTTTATGAGAAATAGTTGTTGTCTTCCATCGTCATGTTTTGAATGCTGCTCTTTTGATTTTTCAGCCAAGCAATATCCCTTTCGATATGGAGTCAGATACTGAAGAAGAAGATGGCGTATCACCAAGACCGGCTCTCGTTTCGACTAAACTATATGAATGGTTTTGCAGTTATTTTGCGCAGTCTGTTATGAAAGTATGTATAATTTAGCAATTTTTTTCTTATAGAAGTTTGATTTAGCTTTTATCACCTAGGAACTGTTGATATATTTTGGAGTTCATAATTTTGGAAAAATTTCAGACAAAAATGTTCTGCCAGAGACATGTCTGAAACATTTTTGTCTAAAGCCTTTCTTCTGTCAAAGTTTACAGTGACCAAAATTCTTAAAACTATTTGTATTATCAGAATCATTTTTATGGGAACTGAAGTAACCGGTAAGTAGACACAGGTAATGAAATGGTGATCCATTTTAATGTTTTTCTCCACTTTTAATATTTGATGAAACATTGATCATCCTCAACTGAAAATGGTATTTTGGGTGCTTGAGAATGAAACATTTATTGTCCGCCGAGATTGGAAAGGCAAAATTTGGTTGTTTATCCAAGAAGGAAAGAATCTATGACCTTTTATTAGGCACAATTCCATAGCTATCCTGAAAATATTTGCGTTACAGCTAGTATCTTCACTTGCAGGCTCATCGATTTCGTACCGGTTGATGAGCAATCATTGCTCGTTTCTAGGCTATCAACAACACACATCAATAGGTATCAAGAGGACAGTGTTTTGTGGACCTTTAGGCTACGATTTTTATTATTACCTTAACTTTACCATTAGCATTTATTTTGTTAGTTTGACTTATGTTGCCATTTTTGCTTAGCCTCCAGATGATCTAGACCAGAACAGTACTCAATATATCCAGCGAGAATGGAGGTTTCTTCGTAATACAAAAGTGAGACAGGAATCGATGAGAATGCTCCAAAGTCGATGTATGTGCACATTTTCTCTCTTCTGTGGTTTTGCTTATTTCACTAGCTCATTTCATGTTTAATTTGTGAAGCAACTTTCAATTCCAAGTAATTCCAATTTGTTTTTTCATTTCTCAATGGGATTTGATGGTTCTAATACCGTTGGACAACCCTGTCATTGAAAAATGTGTCACGTGAATTTGCGTGCTATAATTTCAGCGATTGCCAGAATGGATGATCAAGTGTTTGTCAATCGAAATGCTCATTCACCAAACTGCATACGATTCCACCCTTATGAACCGCATTTTGTCGCAACGGATGTAAATGGGGTTAGGTAAGCCTTCTTCATAATATTTCTAATTGTTTATACGTTGTTTCCTTGGGTATTTGGGTATTTTTCATGATATTATTTATTTTTCCCATTATGTCTCCCAAGAAATAGTAAATCAAACATCTAGGAGGAGTTTTTAGGTTCATAAATCTACGACGCAAGGAACATAAATCTACGACGCAAGGAACATAAATCTACGACGCAAGGAACCTAAATCTACGACGCAAGGAACTTTAGCGCTTACTTTTGTTAGATTGGTGATGTCTTGTAGACCATAGGTAGCTCCGCAAAGTCAGTCAAATGATATTGTAGGAGGACTTTTGACAACCATTGTAGGTTGTAATCTTGTAATCCTCTTATACTCTCATGCATCTGAGGACCTCTTCATGGTGTGAAAATTCTGTGAGATGAGGTAGAAAATGTAGATTACTTTTTCAGTACAGTATGATTTCCAATTATCTGTTCTTTCGCATTTTTAACAGTGTATTTTTCTGAAGTATGGGATAAATTTTGTGGTTACACATGTTACACTAGCTAATATGGTTAGAGAGTTGTTGTCTTAGTGTATGTTTAAAACAATTTTAAACTGTCCTATGATAATTTGATCTTTATAATATCCCATATTGAAGATTCCTCAATTGTCAATAATTCTGTATATTTTCACAAAAATAGAAAGACCGTATCTCTTTATCGAAGAGAAGAATTCCCAAGGATTTTAGGGCGACTCCTTAGCATTTTTATTCCTTTCACGCTTGTGGTTTATGTACCAATAGCTGTATCCAAGATTCTATTGGAGTTAGTAATTTTATGAACAAGATCATCACACTTTTTTCGCTTTCTTATGCCATTTTTGCCATGCATAATACAGTTAGGCAGTATGGTTTATACATGGTATGATTTTTTGCAGCATTTGGAATTATGAATCTGGAATGAAAATGAATAGCTTTGACAATGGAAATCCTAAGAAGTCAAGAATAACATCGATTGATATTCTGAATTCACACGATATATCACTTCTATTGACAGCGTCAGGTACCAATTTCACGTTTAATATAGTAGGTTTGGGTGGCCATCTGTCATTCTTGATATTCGAAAGTTGATTGAATCTTCAGAGCTGAATCAAATTTCCTTTCTTGCTCTTGATTTTCATTTGAAGATGTGAAGGAGCAACAGCTCCAGATTGTCATAGTTGTTAAGGAATATCAGACTAAGCCTATGACGGTAGGAACAACTGATCAGTTCGTTTATCATGTGTTTAAATTCTGCTACATATGATTTTTGTTCGGAAAAACACTTCAATATTAGTTTGTATTTGTTTACCAGTTTTCCTGTTTTGTTTTTTGAAAAATCTCTTCTGTGTATGTTAATCTTGTCTTTGTTAATTTAATTTTAATTTGATGTATTTAGCGGTCAACAGTTTCTTTCTCAAGAATGAGCATATATGCAGTATTGATGGAGAAGTGTAAAAATCAGTAATTAGACTTCGCTTGGACTTTGCATTAAAATTTAGAAGCATTTTGTAGAGGGTTTATAAGTACTTCCGTTATCCGAGATCCCTCCGAATATGAAACATTGGATAAAGACAGAAAATATTACAGGAGTAAATAACGAGGTGAAAATCGAAGCTCATGAAACGCACTTTTCCACCTGTTATATGAGGTTGGATTTTCATCTGGTAGTAGATTTGCTTATGTCCTTTGTTCAATATCCAACGTTTCATCCTCGAACAGGTGTGGGACGAATGGGTACGTTCAAAATATTTCCAATATATCGTGTAGCATTGAAGCTTGCAGATTGATTGAATGAGAGGATATCCATCCAATACATAGCCTTACTTTTTTTGCATAGATGACGGTGCAATTCGTGTTTGGAGAAATTATGTTGGAAACGAAGATGAGAAATTAGAGTTAGTTACAGCTTGGCAAGCATTATCTGGGATGATTCCATCAACTAAAGGTGAATTTAACGTGTTCATTTGTCGCAGAAAATGTGCTTTCATTTTGAATATAATTTAAAGCCTAGTAAAATTGTTATTATCTTTAAATGTATAAACACTAAATAGAAATGATATTCATGATTTAAGGTTGTGAGCGTGTAATATTTACTAGAATGGTGTTAGATTTTGATTTGGTGTCTTGTCAGGAATAGGTTTGAAGTTGTATTACATCGAATGTCTTCTCACATAGAGGTCGTGCTCTTATGAGAATATTCAGAACTCTTAGCTTCAGTTGATAGGTGTATTATGGTATAGTTTTCCTGATTCGCAACCTCAACAATTGTAAAGAATATGCCTTTTGCTCTACTATCGTTTGGTTGATGCTGTTGTAGCATATGACTATTCACGTCCAGTTTTATGCTCCATTGATATCATTTATTTTGTAAAGGTGACCTTTCATCATATGCTGATTTCAACAAATTTTCCAGACCTGTTTTGTTATGAAGCATTTGCAAGTTATTTAGCCATCTAGATTTAGACATTCAATTATTGATGGAATTTAGTCAAATGTCTGTGTAAAAGGGCTAATAGAATGTGAAATTCGATAGCTTGAGAACATCACTGGATGGTCATTCTAGGTGATTTCTAGCCTTCAACTGTTCCAACAGTAATTTCCATTCGTGAACAATGTGCCATAATATTTTTGGATCATGTTGAGGACTCAAGGTGACTGGACTTTATTGTCATGATCATGTCAAGCTTAGGGATTGGTCATTAGTTCTTCCAGGGGAAGGGGTGGAAGACATGAAGTAGGGGAGCCCAAAATTCTGCGCACTCAGATGGAGGGGGAATGAAATAAAGAGTGTTTTAAAAAGGAGAATATGCAGTTTCTTCAGTAGTTCTGGAGTGGGGACCAAAATTTTTACATAAATCTGAGAGGGGGGATGAAAATTCAATCAAATATATGAGAATGTCTTCCACCCCACCCCCCCCACAAGTAATTAATGACCCCTTCCCTTCGATCAAGTTGAATCTACTTGCAATGCGAGACTATTATAGTTGATACATGGAGAAGTTGTCATGTAGTTGGAGGAAGTTAGGAGAGAGTTCTTTTTCACAGGATCTGGTCTGATTACCGACTGGGAACAGCAATCTGGTACTCTTTTGGCGTCCGGTGATGTCCGACTGATAAGAGTGTGGGACACTCACAGAGAAATGAAATTACAAGTGAGTTAAAATCATGCTGTATTGTTGATTGTATCTACTCGCTCAATAGCGTAGATTGTTCTTTTACTCATGGTGAGCCTTTTTTGTTGAGCAAAGTTTAATATCTTATAAATAGCATAATAACTATATTATTAATTTACTTTCTTATTTATTTTATTTATAAATATTATAAATATTACCCCAATGAATTCATGTTGATTTATGTTGATTTATGTTGATTTATGTTGATTTATGTTGATTTATGTCATCCGTATCTGCATGAAAGATTAAAGATTGATCATCTTATAAGCGATACCCAATTGAGCATTCATTATAATTTGCAGCATCCGTCATGCTGTTATATTGTGGAAGATATTAGTACAACTTAGCCCAAAGAAAGGGTTCAGTCATATCGATTTCGTCAGCGCTTAGTGTCATGTTGACGCTAACTTTGAGGTTCCCCGCTCCCCGCCCCTCCCCCCCCCTCTTAGTGTCGGTAAATGAAAACTGAAAATGGGCCTACAAGCACAACTATTGACACACCGGGCAGAAGAGATAAGCTAATTAACAAATTTCTGCAACAGTTATCTGTTCAGAAGTTTGTTCCTTCCGAAATCAATACCTATTTGATGACACGTGGCAATTTCATCTGGAGACATTATCCTCACTTCATAATCTGATTTGAAAATCGATGTAAAAAGACTTTTTTAACATCGTGGGTGTTGACCCCCCACGCGCATTATTGTTCAGATAATTGTAAGCAAGGGCGAAATGGATGTATGACTGACCCGTAAAAGGATTTGGTTTTTCCATTAGAAAACAAGTTCTCTTTCTCCTTATGTGGCTTGCTTCTCATTTCATTTCTTTTTAAGTAGATTTTTCTTGGGTCTTGGAAGGTCCTATGACAAATGTCTTACTCCAGTTTTCAATTTATTTTTGCCATTGTCGCCAAATTTCGTTGCCTAGACTTGGTAACTTGTTTTTTCTTATCTGGATCATCCACTTTACCTAATACTTTGCCAGTAGTTTATTTACTATTTTCGTACTTGCTTTTTTCATGTTTTGTTTGTTGTTGTTTTTATGTTAGTTATTTCCATCTTTTCCCCTTCTATGTCATGGCCCAATCAAGGGTAGTAGTAGTTATCGTTCCCCAGGGGTATCACTCCACAAGTAGTATTTAATGTAGCTTATAGTTGATTGTACCGAGTAGTTTGTGTTGTAACTTTTATGGAATTTTAAAAAAGAGTCATCCACTTTTATCTTGATCTATGTTATCCGATTTGTAAATATTTTTCGATATGTTTTCTAGGATTGTTTTACGTTTTGTAAAATAAATGTTGTTTCCCATAGGATATACCTACAGGTGCTGATAGTTGTGTTTCAAGCATAACATGTGACTCTGTCGGGAGGTCTTTACTGGTAGCTGGGTTGGGAGATGGATCAGTAAGAATTTATGATCGAAGATTACCACCATTGGATTGGTTAGTTGATTTTCATGTTACTTGCATTGTGAGATCAGTTGTTGTATTATACTAACTAAGGGGGTAAAACAACTGGGAATGTGGGTGTTGCTCACCAAAGTTTTCCAGAGATTAATGTTTTGAAGTGTCCAACAACAATGATAAACAGTTGGGGGCAATCCGGTATGGTTGGCATGGATGGGTGGGGGATAGTGCACTCCTAGCTATTGAAAAATGTGGAGAATTGGATGGAATGTGTCTCTTTTGTTTGTAGCCTTTCTCGAATTTGAACTACATCTCTTGCACTCTCGGTTGCCTCTCAGTCGCTAGTCATTCAGTACGTTTCACCGGAGTCTACCTACATGGATGCCATCTGCTGCAAAGAGCTTTTTGGATGTCTATCCCTTAAAGTTGTTTAGGTGCTGGAATTGCCTTTTGGAAGATTGTTAGTCCGTTTTGATGGGCATAGAGGCCAAGGGGGCGGGCAAGCTCGTGTTTAGCGGGCTATGAATAAACGGCTGTTAGCTAAATAATCAACACAGCATGCAATCAGAACATCGTATATGCTTCATAGTGAGATTTTCAACAACTGGCAGTTTCAATAGATGAAAGCAAACTTTTAGCTTCAAGGGTAAATTGTTGCTGTAACCAGGTGCTGACAAATAGAATAAATGAGCCCTCAGGGAATTGTTTGCAGTCAAGGGGGGATTCAAAGTATCACGGATTGCCCCCAATTGTTTATCATTGTTGTTGGACACTTCAAAACATTAATCTCTGGAAAACTTTAGTGAGCATGTTCACCCAAGTTCACCCCGTCCTAACATCCTCTCTATCGGTAGTCCGTTCATTAATACTAAAAGTAATGCCAGGGAGGGGGGAAAGCTGTATTTCTGAGAATTTCCTACTCTTGTAGATATTGAAGACGAGATTGCTTTTATTTCCATTATTCTCTCACAATACGAATACGCTGCAGACTATTTGACGTCATGGGTGTGCGAGTCAGTTTGATCTGATAGCCGTGTCACGAGGGACAGTTGTAATCAACTTATTTCAAAGTTTGGGTAAACATCGCGTATTTGCTTTGAGGAAAACACAGATCAAAGGAAGACTGATATTGTTTTTGGAAATGACAAAACGTCGATATCTAGACAATATTTTTATGCTTTGTATTTTTGTATTTTATTTCGGAACCCTTTTTTCATACATAGTATGAAGAATATTTGCAAATTTGTTACAGTTTTATTGCAATTATTGGTATTATTATGCACATGTCTTTTCATAAACCGATTTCTTTTGAATTTCAGTTGTGTGATAACATTGCGAGAACACCTTGGTTATATTGTCAAAGTATTTTTGCAGAGAGGAATAGATGGGCATATTATTAGTGGAAGGTAATTACCCAAAACTAATATAAAGTCTATAACATAATCCTTGTTATCTGTATATACCGTAGAGAGCAGGCATGTCCAAAGTCCGGCCCGCGGGCCAAATCCGGCCCTCGGTCAAATTTTATCCGGCCCGCAGCCTAGTCATGAAATATATAACGCTTGTATACTGTTATTTGGCTAGCAGTATTAATATTCTTCATTTACCTACTAGAGGCCAACAGCACTTTACACAAGACAACCCCCAACCTGCTAGAATTTATGGTCAGTGGTTTTCCACCATTATGTCTCAACAAATAACAATTCGTATCCAGTCCCTGCAGTTGGCTCTCCTAAAAATTTAGTTGTTTTTCCGGTTTTTCAGCAGCGTAGCATGTATGAATTCAGTGTGCGATTTGTTGTATAGTAGAGTGTGATTTTCTTGAATTATCGTTGCTATATGTAAAAAAGGTTGGCCCCCACCACTTTTACAATAGAAAATCTGGCCCCCGTCGCAAAAAGTTTGGACACCCCTGGTATAGAGGCATCTGGTGATGAAAGTCATGGATGAATTCCCCTTTGGTTATGGAAGGGATTAGGTTCTGTATTTTACTATCTTGCTTGGGACCATATGAGTGAAAGTCATTCCCTTTGTCTAGCGTTGAAGAACACTGTTCTGAGTTGATGTACCTATTACCAAGGTGCTCTTTGAACCATAAATTTTCTTTGACCAGGATCTCTCGTTGTAATAAGCAAATACCACAAATTCCTATTTATTTTGGGGTAGAGACTTTATGACTCGTATTTAGGGCTAAATTGGTACAATAGTGAAAGGTTTTAAATGCTGAATACTTGAAAGATGAATGGGAGGGAAGGTTCTCGTCATATTTAGAACATTAGCTTTATCCAATTCCATGCTTCCTTCATTGTCGTACGCGTGAAAGTGTTGCTTCTGTTGAGTCTCCTTGAAAGCCGTCAAGGCAAACTTGTACTAGCAGTGACTACCCAAGGAGTTAACAGTGTACAGAGTGGCATCCTTCATTTCGATACTGCTTTGCAAAGGGACACAATTTGCTGAACTTACAAATAATTGTTTTGCTTTAATTAGTCAGTCAGTTTAGGCATATCCCAGTAGTCACTCAAGCCCTTTATTCACATTGAAAGCTTATTTTCCGCCCAGCAGAAGTGTTTCCACTTTTTGTATGTGGTTTGTTTGAGCACAGGATGTGATTGGTGGCAATGCTTACTTTTAATGATGAGTGCTGATTGCGATTGATCCTTGATCAGCAGGGTCTTCCCTATTGAATTTTGGGACAGGGTGTGGTCAGTTTGGTTGCCGATTGGAGTCAAAATCTCGTGTAAATCACGAAAGGATGTTGCCAGCTGACGTAACATTTTGTATCGATTTGCTGACTGAGCCTTTTTAAGGAGTATCATACACTTACTCCCCAAATGTAGAGACCACCCTGGAGATCAGTTATCATCATAATCAATCATTTTTCGTTTTCCCGTTCTATTTTCTCGTAATATTTAATCACCTATCATGATGAAGGCGGTATTAATGATAATCAGTATCGATTAGTTTCTACAAGCATGAGCCATCATCCTTGTTATGGCTTCATCATATTTTATTCTGATAGTAGAAGTCATTGTATTTACCAACCATTGTTGCACATTTTTCATAAGAAACAAGTATATAAAAAACATGAGGTGCAAGTCAGGTCGAGATTAAGGAACATTCAGGAAATGCAATCAAAGTAAACTTAAACAATAAATGTTAAATAAACTGGTTTTGCTTGAAGTTTTTTTTCACTAGACTGACACCAGAATACAAACTACATCCTTCTCTCAAGTGTTTCTAACTACAAATCCTATTTCTCTTCTCACAGTTGCATTTATATTAGAGAAAATTTCCTGAATTTTAAGAAACCTTTAAGAAACATTTGAAGATGGATTTCAGAAAATATTAGGAAACATGTCAACTGAAAGCAGAAGACGTGTATTTTATTTTTTTATTCTCATATTACATCTTCATTTGCAGATGGATTATTATGTATTTACTTTCAGCATTGATGGCGATATCAAACTATGGGACCCAAGATCCTCCCAGTCACTTTACACGCTAGCAAACACAGTTCCAAATATGACTGCATTAGATGTACATCCACAGTCTGAGCTTTTTTCAGTAGGATCAGCCAATCAGATTATCAAAGTTTATAATTTGAGTGGAGATAACATTAGTACAGTACGGTATCATGATGGTTTTATGGGACAGAGAATTGGACCAATCAGTTGTTTGGCATTCCATCCATATTGGGTAAGATTATTAAGTTATATTGATTTTCTTTTGGGTAATGTTGTAAAATATCAGCAGGTAAGAGTATGCATGTTCAAGTGTTTGTTTTTAAGTGGATATGAAAATTACTGTATTTCTATGTGTATAAGTCAACTTGTCGTATAGATTGAACACTTTAGTAAGTTTGGTTTTAACAAATACACCTTTTAGTAATACTCAGTGTATATATGTCAACCCACAAAGTTTGCTCTCATTCATTGTGAATAATTGAAAGTTTATTCGGGAAGTTGAAAGAAAGAGTGACTTGTGTACTATGCTGGATGATCACACATCTTCAATACCTTGAAACTCATGGTCACTATCATCCTAGCTGCCAAAAAGCTTGACAAACTTGTGAGACATTACTGTTACTAGGATGAATGTCAATCTCTAGACCATCATGTATGAATGTTTTGAATGTTTTATATATTTATTTTCACTGTGGCTGTAAGGGCAATTTGTAAATGAATGATGTGCGCAGACCCACCAAGAGGGAAATCTGGACCCCAAACCTGAGAGTGATCCCCAACAGCCATGAAGTGATTTTTGGTGACTTTTGAATTTTATGGTGATGTCATCAAGGGCCCCATTTTTCCATTTTCCATAGGCCCCATACAGGCTTTTGCAGGCCAGGCTGTGCCCCCCAATTGTCACTTATCACTTGCAAATTGTGTCATATTCATGTTTGCTGAACATTTACTTATTACCTAATTTATTCGTTCCATTTAAAGCTGTTTTATTTTCAATTATTTTAACAAGTTGTGTGACCAGACCTGGCATGATGTTATGGTGTTAGCATAATTTTGGCTGAAAATTGCCATTCAGTACAAAATTTGGTATAACACAAAATCTAGCATGATCCTGGTGTAGTTTTAGCACCTTTCTATCAAAGTCACTATAAAGTAGTAAGGTCGTTAATGATGTCAGTATCTGAATGGACTTAGTTGGTCACTTTGCCAGTCAGAAAAGATAGTTTCATGTAATACCTCTCAAGTCTCCATGCCAATATAGTGCTTTTTAAGCACTGTGTTTTCATTTACACAACCATTAATTATAATCCTTTGGGAAACATCTGAAGAAATTGATAAAGGGAGGTCAGCCAAATGTGTACAAGCAAAAGCAAGTAGTTGTTGGGTGCAAGTAGACAAAAATGGCTTGGTATAGCAATGATGAATAGCATACACTTCATGTGGTGATGTATGCAGTAGTGCTAAAATGGTGTCATAGCAGAACATGAAAAATGCATTCAATATCGAGATGGTCTGTCAAGGTCCTCTAGCACCAATAAAGTGGAATAATATTCTTTGAAAACTTGGTAATATGATTCTAACTATTTATGAACTATTAGAGTTCATGCTTATAAAGCTTCAGTATAATATCATATTATCAGACATATTGTTGCTTGTGGTATTCTGTATATGCCTCCAGCCATGTTTTTTAAAAAGTGTAGCCTCAATTTAATATTCAGCATAATTTTGATGGTTCTAGGATAGTGTTATGACACTTTTGACATAATTTCTGGGTTGAGATCTCATCACACTTTTAACAGCATTTGATTCTTTACAACACTTGATTCTTGTTTTCTGTTAAGTTCTTGGCTATTATTTATTTTTATTCCAGCCGTACTTGGCAGCAGGAAGTATGGATTCATTCCTGTCCATGTATTCACCAGAGAAGCCTGTTGTCTTACGTCTTGATCAAGTTGGGCTTTAGGTCATCTATTAAATTCAATTTAATTTACCTTTACTCTTGTCCAGTTGGTGTAAAGCTGAATTTTTATCAAGTCTCTGAAATACAACTCTACGGTAGGCTTCAACAGACCTTGCATGAATTTTGCAATGGAATAGGTTATGTTGGGGCTATGAGATTTTCCACATCTGAGGTCAGAGAGGATCATATGGAATCAATCAAAACATTATTCATTAGTGAACCTAGCTCATAGTCATTTTCCAACATTCACTTCCTCATGGTCCACAACCTCCTATACATTATATACATTTTACTTTATTCTTTCATCTGCTTGTTTATTCATTGTTAGATTACTTACACATTCATTGGTAAGTTTGTAAAGAGATAAGCAAGTGATACACTCCAGACTAGTGAATGTATGTCAGATATTGTCTCAAGTTGTGCACCAACTTTCTTGGAGACCTAGTTAGAATGGTTGATTTTGTAAAATGGTGTATTAGGTTTGACAATGAAAAATTGTACAATGTATATAAGATTGTATTGAGTTTTATTGTAGTAAAGTGTTTATCCTGATTATTTATCAATTATTTCATGAAACTTTTAAGGTTACACATTTTAATGCACTTTATTCATGAGTGGGTTTGTTTTCAGCTGTATTTTTGTTTGGCATTAATTTATGATTAAATACAAGAGATCTCTAAGAGATTATTGATTTTTTGATGGAGAGAAGGAAATGGAGAGATTTTGGAATAAGTTAAGACTACATCATAAACCTCTTTCATAGAAATAGGTTTCTGTACAGTTTGCCTACCCAACTTCACCTCAACATTGTCTTCAGAACAAAATTACCTTGTGAATTTAATCAGCAGAATCCATCAGAAAGCAATAAGGTATTTATGCTCTTGAAAACAACCTATGGTATTTTGTTGCATGCAAGACCTCTGTACTGGTCCCATAGATATCAAGCTCACAGACATGCTTTTCAAATATGCAAAAATTGGTACAGGGTGATGTTATGAATATTATATCCTGACATGATGAGACCATGTGTCCATGTAGTAGTTTTCATAATGTGAATAGGAGAACTTAATGACAATAATTGTGTTTTGTATATTTCAATGCATTTTCCTAGACTTTGTACAGATTATTTTCATCATTGAAATAAAAAACCGAAGTGGCTGAATCTCTCTATGTTTTCTTCTTAGTATCAAGCAGAGACATTTTCTTCTTATTAGCTAATGTAAAACACTCTACTTTGTCCCCCCAATCCTATCTAGTATATACTCAATCTGTGACTTCATAACAGGCTGGCCCTTCTTTGTCCTTTTCCTTAAGGCTATACTAGTTTTCTTTCGTTTTTCAATGTTCTTCATTATTGTTTCTCTTTGCCGTTGTTTTGCTTCTTGTATTTCCTGTAACATAAAAGCTAGAAAATGAGAAACTATATTCAAATACTCTGTTCTATCTAGCAATATTATACAATGCAAACTATTAAATATATCTGTCACACATGGGTTATAAAGTTCTATGATGTACATGACTTTACTAGACCTCTAGCACGTTTCTCAGACAAGTGAATTCAATCAACTAACCTTGATTCGTTGTTCTTTTGCCTCTTTCTCCAACTGATATTGTTTACGAGTAGAAGATAAATCATTCAACCTTCTACGCTTTGTTTTATGTGTATTACGCTGATCTCTATAGTCAATATCTTTCCCCGAACTTTTCTTTATCATTTTCCTGTATTTCTTCAAGCATTTGTTTTTCCTCGACTGTGCGAATCCATGACCTTCAAGAAAATTCGATATATCACAAATGGTAATCCGAATATTCAAACAGACCACTGACTGAAGAAGGTTCAATTTTCCACAATCTATGATGTACTAACCGGTAAATGAATCACCAACTGTCTTGCTGTTCATGAAACTGCAATTTTTATTATTACTTTTATTATATACTTTATGCTTTGGTTTTCCCATTCTTCCTTGAAGCTACACTGTCGCAAAACAATGATACATATAACATGAGGTCTTATTTGTCAATACGACCGACGCCATACTTCATGGGTAAAATCTAACATTGAAACGAGACTGGCATTAGGACACGTCGAGGATGCATTAGGGGAGCAGACATATAAACACACATCAATATTTGCTGGAAAATTATCAGAGCAATTTACTTCAGCACAGGCCATGTTAGTAGATGGCTTCATGTTAGATATAACAAAAATTAAACGCTTGTTGCACGAAAGCAAGTGACGCTTGGGAGGTATTTTGTAGTCATCCAAATACATAGTCACACAAACAGGGGAGTAGGATTGGATATTTCTTACCTATTAGAGGTGTTTTTGGAAATGTTCCAATTTATCAAAGCAGCAGTCGGTGAGATTGTATCCAAGGTAAGTGATGGTGAGCCAATTAAGAATCACCTAGAGGGTCCTGGCATTAAAGAGGAAGAAGTACTATTTTGCAAAAACAATGTATGTGTTCATCATTCAAGATCGTCAAAACATAAGGATGATTTTCAAATCAGCGAAGATGAGCATATTCCTGGATATTTTAGTTTAAAGCGAACTGGAATCACTGGTATTATATCTGAACTTGTGCTCACTTGGGTACCCAATTCATTGCTTACTGTCAACAATATTGACAATTCAGTTCAGGATTGCGTGGATATCACCACATGCAGCGATGTTGATACGAGCTGTGTGTCTGCAGGTGATCTCAGTCTTACAGAGGATAATGGGAATGAATCTAGGGAAGATGAAAAAAGGATGGGTTCGGAGGAATCAGCAGGAAACCTGAAGAGTGGAGAGTTACAGGGAAATAAAACTGGCAATAGCAACCTAGTATACACGGAGTGTGCCAGTCAGCACAGTTCAGCATCAACATCACCTAGGCACGAGTCATCAGAACATTTTAGCATCACGTATGGATGTGTTTTTAGCATTAATCTCACTGATATAAAAGCTTTAAAGTTATTTCTTTTGAGCAACAAAGGAACAAGTGGACAACTAGTCATAAGCAGTTTGGAAAACCAATATAAAGTGTTTCATTTTCACCATAGTGGCATAGATAAGCTGAGTGCTATTTTTAGTGAATGGGAAGGATGTCAAGAAGAAAGAGATGACAGTTTTGGCGAGGCACTACAGAAGGTTTATTATGTGTCAAAGAATGTCAAACATAGTATGAAAACAGAAACTGGAGCAGATATGCATCCTGAAGATGGGCATTATCTACCATTGAATATGGCTACATGGAGAGGTTTTATCAACTCTTTGGGGCAGATTGAAGATGTAAACAATTTTAGAAAAGTAAGAAGTTCTTTATGGCTTATCTTTAATAAAATTTTATCAAAAAGCAAACTTTTCATTGTGCATCTTTATGTGCACAGATTGTTGTTATAGAAGTGCAAGGCTGTCAAGTTTTGGAAATTGAGATGAGGGACAAACCAGGCACATCATTGGTAGGGGGTAGGGTTGTTGTTATGGAGCTTCAGTCCCCCCCCCCCCCCCACTTACTGCCAGCCAGCAGTTTTTCTAGCCTGTATCAAGCAATTTATTGTTTGCAGCCTCTACTTTTATGTGTAGCCTCCACTTTTTATTTGGCAATGCCATGCCTGCAAACACACATACAGTTACAAAATAGTAAATGCACAAGGCTTATTTTGGTGATACACAAATTATTATGGACTTCTGTAGCACTTTCTGCTTTCCTACCATCTAAATACTATTGGTAGATTGTCATCTAAACTAAAAACCACATTAAAGTAGATTTGGACTATTTCATGACAAATTTTGAGCACTGAATGTATCTGTTACATATACAATGGCAATGCTATTATAGTAAATTAATGTTGTTTAAATGTTCTTTGCTGTACTCCCAAGTAACTTCTTTACTTCTCTTAAAAACTTGATCTGAGGGTTTTAATTTTAGTATGCTCCTACCCTTTTCAAAATCAGCTAAGTACATTTACATACATACATTTTTTATTTTATAATGCAGGTGTAATGTTTGGCAACCTCTTGTTGGTTGATGTGGACCTGCAACTGAAAAACTCTAAGTAAAAAAAGTTTAAAACCTAATCTAATTTATCTAATTTAAAACCTAAATTAGATTAGGTTTTAAACTTTTTTTTGACAAACAGTAAAGTAGAAGTAGAAGTAGAAAACATAATAGAAAACATAATAGTAAAAGTGCCACAAAACCATGAATGGAAAAATGTGGGACAGCTGGCCTATTTTAGAGCAAGCATGTGGGAATGCGGGTCTGACAGGGAAATGAGTGCAAGTCCCACAACATGCAGGACACTTCACTGGCCTGGAAGTGTTCTGTGCAGTTTCTGCATACATTCTGGAGGTAGGTGTAATGTAAGTTGGATTTTACTGTTTGAAAACATGTGGCCTTTCAAATAGAACTATTTTGTAGTATAGATGACAAGTGTAATAGTGGCCTCAAGTAGACACTTAAAATAAGATTAATGTTATGATGGTATTACAAGGAACCAATTATATTTTTAAATGGTGGAATGTTCTGTAAGACCTGGATAGACTTAGGTATAGAATCACTCAGGTAAATAATGAAATACTTGTGTGAAATTGCTGCTCAGTGATTTTTATGAGATAAATTACTTTGATATTGTTCATTAGCTGATCATTTAATTACTTCATGTGCTTATGATTCTGTTGTGGATCCTATCTTAGCATGTGTTCTTTGCTGGCTTGCATCAAGAAGTTAGACAAGAAGCATGGAAGTTCCTGTTGTATTGCTACCCAGTTCAATCAACTTCATTTGAAAGAGATAGAATGAGAAAGGAGAAAGAGGACAGTTATTATGCCATTCACAAGAAAAGGTATGTTGATCTTATCTACATTTATGTCCACATCTACTGTTGTATTGGACAGGATCTAGTAGAATATTATGCTCAGAGGCCCTTGACTTGGATAGGAACGATGGTACATGAAAATTTGATGCGTGCAAACAGGGATTTGCATATAAAGAAAGGGTCAAGATTTCTTAATCTTTTTGTCTTTGCACCATGATTTTTATTTTGTTTGTCTATATTTTTCTATAACATTATTTCTCCATGTTATATGCATTACAGAATATTCCTTATATGCACATGGTAGTCTTTGAATGAATTGTTGGAAATAAGAAGTAGGGATGTACAGCAAAAATCATTTTGACTCCCCCTGCTTACTCTTGAGTGCCGAATATTTGGGGGTGAGACTAAATGGGGGTTTGGAAAGTGTTTTAAAACATAATAATTGGGGGGTTAGAAAGTAAAGAACATGGGTATTTGCGTGGAACAACTTAGAAAGACTTACTTATGGTGTCTCTAGAAAGAAACACAGTTTCACTTCGAAAATCCTCCAATTTGATAAATGGAGAGTTAGAAGAAATTGATTTCGTTGTTGGAAAACGCAGCTTGATGATGAAATTCAGTTACAAGAAGTGCGACAACAAATAAAGGCATTTTATTGTCTTTATAGATGTATTTTAATTTCGACAATTCCTTTCTAAATACGACATAATCAGTAGACCTAATCAGCAGCTAAGACCTAACAAGATATAATCAGTATAAAAGACCTAAGACATAATCAGACGTTTCGACTCAATCATGAGCCATCATCAGTAAAGGGATGGAAGTAGCGAAAATATGGCCGTATATAGCCATGGGGGCGTGAATCAGGTCACGCACTAAGTCAATAACTATGGGGCGTGAGTAAGCTTACGCACATATGTCAAAACAACCTAGAGGAAAAAACCAAACAAATATAGAAAATGAACTAGCTATTGAAACGGAAAATCAACAATTAGCAAAGGACTAAGGGAATGGAAGACTGTTGGGAGTTAAGGTTAGGTCTATCCTTTTGAATGAGAAGGCTTTCGTAAATAAGGAGATCAAAAGCGTTATCACTTTTGGCAATGATCTTAAAGTCTTCCATGGTACCATTATGGGCTGTTTTGGTGATATGGTCTCCTATGGACGATTGAGTTAGAAGAAATTTCAAAAACCCACTATCGGGGGAGGACAATTATTAGGTACTCAAAAGTATTTAGTTTTGAGAGATTTTCCAGCCCCCCACCCACTTATTTTGGCCTAAAGGTGCCTACCCATTGATCCTCAAAGCTTAGGTACTTTCTGAATGCGCCATTTTGCTTATGCAATGATTCTATGGTGGTTTTCTAAAAAACTGTTAAAAGCTTAAATTGTGTCCCTGCAGGCTTGCATTGACAGATGAGGATTATGAAAAATTCTGGAAAGACATTCAATTCACAGTGGACAAAGATGTTGTTCGCACAGACAGAAGTCATCCTTATTTTTTAGGGCAGGATAATCCAAATGTTGCAAAAATGAGGTGAGATTTCATGATAAATATTTTAACCACTTTTCAACAGCACAAATGATGGCCAGCTGTTACAGAGACTCCAAGTTGTATTTGTGGATATAAGTCATTGAAACTGTGGCCTGGTTGATTCCCTCCTTTTTGCTATGTTCTATGAGGCAGTGGCTGTTTCGCGGGATTTTGTTGAATCATTATAAAACCACCAGGAACCTCACACTTAATTTTCTACCCACATCCTACCAGTTGGTAGCTTGCCAATCGGTAAACATGTGATTCTCATTTTTGTTTATTTGAAGTAAGATATGCAATTCCCTTCCATTCTGTATTTCCTTTTTTAGGAATATCCTGCTTAATTATGCCATTTACAATCCTGACATGGGTTACACCCAAGGAATGAGTGATCTGCTGTCCCCATTGTTATCTACAATTCAAGATGAGGTTGATACATTTTGGTGTTTTGTTGGCCTCATGGAATTCAGTTTATTCACAACAACTCCAACAGACAAATCCATGGAAAAGTCCCTGGTTAGGTTTTGTTTCATTGACCCATCTAGTTTCTTTTACTTCATGTTTTCTCAAATGTTTTCAGCTTATCCTGGCTTCACAACCTAGATTTTTGTCGATAGAATTTTGTCAATAGATGATTTACGATAGACTTTCCCAGAAAGATTTGTTATAGAATTTTTGTCTGTCGCCGGTTCAGTGCATTTAGGTTAAAACCCTAGATGCACTGAAGACTACTTTGTGAAGCACTTAAGACACTGATTTCTGGAATACTTTACGATCTGCTTAACTACGAGAACTATTTTAGGAAAAGCAAGATGTAATTTTGATGCGATTTGAGTAATGCAAGATCGTGTTACTCGCTCATCAAACGCCACCCTCTGCAAACTCTCTTATTTCTCAAAAAGAGGCAGTAGGCAGTCGATTTTGTCATTTCTTGCTGTTCTGAAGTTGATTTGGCATATTTTTTGTGTTCTTTCTTTGCCACGTGACTCCGTATTAATGCGTATTATCTTAGTAACCTTGATTCTATCATTCAATCGACAAAAATCTACGAAAGGTAGAACACGTTCTACATTATAGATAAGCGAGCCATAGCCTTATCATCACGCGATTTATTTATTCACGTTTGCCGACTTTCGTCTACTGATTGATAACTTGCAAATCTATGGACAAAAGTCTATAGTGTAGACCAACCTTTAGGCTTCTTTGGGTGCTTTTATTCATCAGAATGCCATATTGTGACTTTGGTTAAATGTTTGTGAACATATGTATAAACGATTATAGTCTAAATTCATGAGAGGGATAAGGGTAGAAACCAAGGGCTGCCGGGATAGTTCCAATGCAGCACAGCCGTCAAATATTTGAGAGCTATGATCAGATCTATTTTCTCCCAACCTAATTGACCAATAATTATTCAGGATTCAGACCCATGTGTTCCACAGCTAAATTTAGGCCCGTTTTGCATGACAGCGGGTCAATTAGGTTGTGAGTAAATAGACCTGATTACAGCTCCCAAGCATATGGTGGCTATGCTTTTCAATGCAATGTCGTTACTATTGGAATAAACTACTTGCTCTGCTCATTTTGTTAAAGTATTCCATGCTCGAAAGCTAATTGTAATGAGGAGTAGCGGAGCAGATTTCGATAGTTTCTTTTGTTTAAAAGTGAGAAAGTAAGTTATTCAGAGGCTCGGTGGCACACCCTTGTGCATTTTGTCAATGTACTGCCCTGTATTGGGAATACTGTATGTTTATCGGACAGTTTTTGTTCATGCATATCAAGGCATATTTGACTAGTGCTTTAGGGGATTGTACAGTGATGCAATTATATAACACGTCAGTATGTAACTTGCATTTTGCGGTGGGATACCCAAACTGTAAAAGTGTAAGTTTTGCATCGTGATGAGCCTCTAAAAGGCCTTATTTTGATATTCCCACATATAAGAAACTGCACTCACATGTAAGTCAACAAGTTTTAAGTCCTTAGTTAGATTTTTTTTGCATATCATTTGATCAGGAAATTATGATTGTTTTCTAGGGGTATCTACGAGAGCTCCTTCGTGTGGTGTACCCTGAGTTCTATATTCATTATTTGATGCAAGATGAACAGCTTGACATATTGTTCTGTCACCGTTGGCTTGTTCTCTGTTTCAAACGGGAGTTTATTGAAGCAGAAGTGTTAAGTATGTGGGAAGCTTGCTGGTCTCGGTATCAAACGGATTATTTTCATATTTTCATTTGCGTTGCAATAATCTGTCTTTATGGGAATCGTTGTATTGAAACGAAAATGCGAGTCGATGAGATGTTACAGTACTTTATGGATATGGCAATGCAATTTGATGGGTCGGCAGTTTTAAGAGAGGCAAGGAGTCTACTTTATAGGCTACGTAAATTTCAAGTGATACCATGTACACTGGAAGGATTCTTGTCTGGCCCAGGAGTCTGGGATGGTGGCATTGAGCCAGAAGTCGAGTGCATCAGTCGGCATCGAAAATGCTGCATTATTGAATCCAGCAATGAGTTCAAATTAAATGAAAAGACAGGGGAAATGAATGTAACAGATTTTCCGCATAACTGTGAACTTGAAAAAGAAAAGTTAAATGAAGAATTGTCTAAATCTATAGAAAAGCTAGGGGAACAGAAATGTAATAGAGAGTCGTCTGAAAACGAGGAATATGTTGCAAAGGAAGCTGGCCTTGAAGACAATATTGATAATATCGTTAGCTAGAAGGACAGTACAGTAAAAGGATTGGCGTACAGTAAAAGAAATAGCTCCCGATCAGACCTGAGTGCTAAGAGCATTACTCCTTCAGAGCAATGTATGTTTAGGCACTGAAATTGTCTTATGACGTGGACATAGTGTTAAAATAGCTTGAATTGTGCCCAATACACCCAAGGCAAATGATTTACTTTAAAATGAAATGGTTTATTTTTTTATCTGTTTTATATTGAAATTGCTCCAAATCTTATATATCAGATGCTTATTAAGAACATTTTTTTAATGGTGTAGATAATAACAGCATCTTGCTTTTTTGCAGCAATGATGTGATGTATTCCCTGCATGGTTTTATTGTAATCTGAAAGCAAATGCCCTTCTGATAAGAACGTATTGTGCGTCATAAAAGAGTTATTGAAAAGCAACTATACTGCATTAATCATCCACTCGGTTTCTTATTGATGGGTTTTGATTGGAGTTGAATAGATATAGGGTGAAAATTGCGATTTGATTTGGCACTGATCAGCATCCTTGTCAATGAATACTCAAATCAAACAGGCAAGATTTTAATTCCTAGAACCATATCACTTTCCATTAAGCCATTTGTTTTTGTATCATTTTGTCTATGTCGTATTTTAAGCATGTTTGAAGGGAAAATGCGACAGATGGCCGATTTTTGATACAGAACATTACAGTGCCAATATAGTAACACACAGAACTGGATGGCATACATGGAAAAGCCATCAAACACAGACCAGACACTGCATAATGCAGCGATTAAAGTATACTGATTTTGCTTGTATACCTATTGCTTTCACATATACAGGGACGTTGCGATAACCCTTGAGTTGGGGGGTGTAGTTTTCAAGTCCTATGGTTGGGGGACTGTAGCTTTCAATTCCTTGAAAAGTACCTGATTTCAAAGATGACACCCTTACGCCCCGCAGTCGCTACGTCCCTGCTCATATATAGATAATAATTATTGAATGATATATGTATTGGTATAAATGTATCTACGTTTATAAATATCTGAATTTAAATATGAATATATGAATATGTATATATATATATATATATATATATATATATATATATATATATATATATATATATATATATATTTATATATTTATATGTATATGTATTTATATGTATGTATAGAACTTAATAATTCGAGCAGTACGGTATAGGCTACCAACGCTGTAGGTTGCTACTACTTTAAGTTTCTTACTATATATATATATATATATATATATATATATATATATATATATATATATATATATATATATATATATATATATATATATATATATATATATATATATATATATATATATATATATATATATATATATATATATATATATATATATATATATATATATACGTATGTATGTATATATATATATAAATAGAAAAACTAATTCTAAGCCCCATTCACTAAGTATATAAATTGCATAAAAAGAAACAAACATAGATACACTTGTCTGTTAGTAACCGTTTCGATTAAAATCTTCATCATTTCTCTGGCTTTGTAATTCGGCTCACCTTTTGGTCGCTATCCGACGTTTCATACTCTGACGAGTGTCGTACGAAATATAGATATGCATATGATGTATGTATGTATTTGGTAGTATCATAGTACTAAGACTTTGCTGCAATTATCCACCTTCAAGTGGGTTTTGAATGCATGTGTAATTTTACTTAGCCTTATCCGACGTGAGGTTTTGCTTTTGAAATAGACACAGATATTGGATTTATTTTGTAATATACGTTCGAACGAGTTTAAATGGGATGATATAACTTATCATTATGTTACTTTGGAACATTACATTTGAGCATTTTTTATGTACGTTACCTACTGATGTAGATTACCTTACCAGATGTATTTTCGCAGGAAAAAATTTTCGCAGACTGTTTTGGCGGCTGACGTATCTGAAATGGGCAAATTTCGCTGAAGTACTTTTCGCATTTGGCAGTCCATGTTTAATACAGCTGATTTTTTTGTGGTCTAGTACATTGTGGTAGTTGTGGTACATTGGCAAATTTTATGGAGTTACGAGTTTGGTTTGCCCGTGATGAATTTAGTTGGAGTTGCAAAACTTGTAAAGGAACAATTTAATTAGGACGAATCAGTAAATTAAAACTGCAAAATTATAGGCGCATTTATATCTACTTTCTTTCACTGTTTGCGATGAATACATGAATACGAGAATCTTTTTCAGGAATGTTTACAAAATTTCGTCCATTTCCACTGTTTATGTGACTTTTTGTATGTTACGACTGTGCCTTATGATGAATCCGCAAAATGGAACTGCAAAGACGCGATTTCATACGTTGATTTGCTGCTATGGTAAGAAGGTTTTCTTGCAAGAACAGCCCCTGGAAACAACTTTTTTGAGATACTTGAAGTGCTGTTCCCACCGCTGCGACTGCCTTTCGATGGTTGTAAAGCCCGGTATCCATAAATTCGCCAACTGTCGCTACCCGTCCCTGAGTTAGAAACAGTTCTAACTCAGCGACAGGAAGAGACAGCTAGAGACAGGTCAACCACACTAAAATACGTTATGGAAACGAAAAGTCTCATTCTCAAACCAGACCATTCTCAAATTGTTGGCGAGGATGTATTTTCACAAGTCATAAATCTTCAGAATTCATAATATAGTAAATAGCTTTTGTAACTCTCAAATGTAATAGTATTTTCAGTATTTTGCTGTGACAAAAATAGGTACAAAGACTTCCTCATCAGCAAAGATCTCATTTTCAAAGATTTCCATCATAAACAAGCATGAATCAAAATATTTCGACCATTGTTATGGGATCATTTGAAACCATCCAGAAGGCCATTTGGGTCATCAAGGGAATCATCTTGGGTCATGTAGAGGCGTTTGGGTCACTCTAAGCATCATTTGGGGTTTTGTAGGGGGTCATTTGTGGTCATCTGGGTCCTCATTTCAAGTAATTTTGGAGTTATTTTAGGGGTCGTTTTTCATCACCCTGAGGATAATTTGTGGTCATCTGGAACCTCCTTCTAGGTCATTTATGGGTCAATTTCGGGTCATTTGGGGCTATATGGGGTCATATGAGGGATCATTGCGGGTCAAGTGAGGCCATCCAAGGGAAATTCCGAAGTCATCCAGGGTGTCTTTGGGTCAACTAGGGGGTCATTTTGGGTCAACTAGGGGGTCAATTTGGAGGTCACTTCGTGTCATGGAGAACGTCATTTGAGGTATATGGGTAATATGGGGTCATTTTGACGGTCATCTAGGTAGGTGAGATTTGGGTTCACCCAAAGGCTCAGTTGGGGTCATTTGAGTTCACTCAAGAGTCCTTTGTGGTCAACCGAGTGTTCATTTCAGATCATTTTGGGGTCATTTGGAGGTAGTTTGAGGTCTTTTGCGAGTTATTTTGGATCATTTCTGGTGTCATTTGGGAGTCATTCAAGGGGCCTTTTCGGGTCAGAGTTGGGGTCACTTAGCGTCCGTGTACAGTTACCTGGCTGCTTACTTCAGGTCATTTTGGGGGTAATTTATGGGTAAATTGGGAGTGATTTAGGGATCATTTAGGGTCATGTTTGGTGTCATTTAGGGTCATTTTGGGGCCCATTTGAGTGTCATATGTGTGCTCATTTTAAGTCACTTTACGGTCACTTGGGGGTCTTTCTTGGGTTATTCTGGGTCATTTGGGGGTGATTTATGGGGTAATTTGAGGTTATCCTGGTGTTAATTTCAGGTCAGTTTTTGGGCTAGTTGGGTTTATCTGGAGGCCATTTGGGGTTACTTGTTTTATCATTCTGGGTTATGTTTGGGGTCATTTAGGGGTTATTTACTGATGCAATACTATACCAGAATGATACATTAGCGCTACTGCAAACCCAAAGACGAAATCGTAATTGGTAGCGTCCGTTCGATTTTGATGTGCAACGGAAAGCAAAAACACAAAGAAACTGAAAAACTGTTCATCAATCCGAAGGGTGCAAAGACATTTGATTTTACTCCCAAGAATCAACTCTATAGAGATATATTTGATTTATGTACCTGGTATTCTATAGTGAAAAATGGAAAAACCCGTTTTATTCTTAAATCTGCTCTTTCAAATTGTCGGGAGTAGTAAATTTTCGTAAACTGGCTTTCTTTTAAATCCTCCCGAGGACCTATTTTCGTGAACTTAGCCAAGGTTCATAATTCACGGTGAAAACGTATCCTCGCGAAAATTAATCAACTTATAGATTTGCTTTGGTGCTGTTGGTACATGCAAGTCGCCTTCAGCTACTTTGCTCTTACGCCCTCCAAACGTTTCTCTGGCTAACAGACAAAAAATTTTCGACCCAAAAATAGTGGATTCTCTTGTCATTACATGAGTTCGTCAGCCCCTTGATAATCGACTCATAGCAACGTCTGATTCTAGGGTGTTCAACTCAGATCTTTGATTCGGGCATGCCTATTAGTGCACAGAAAGGGTCCTCAACAGAAAAAACTCGATGATAGAGGTCCTATCAAAGAAATATCATCTTTAACTCAGTAGAAATCATGATGTGATACCTTGTCAAATGAATAGTTGTAGAAATAAGGTGCAAGATGATACTAGGGTACCACGTTCTATTAGAAATAAAAGTTCCCCCCAAGAAGATTACCCTCTATCACGCCACTGCCTCTGAGCACAATTATCATTTTGAGAGGTATTAATAAAGGACATTTTCGGAAAAAGGAGTTACATTTAGTCCCTCAAAAAGGACATCCCAAACAAACATTTCTAAAACACGTTAAGAAAGAATAGTAATAAAGCTGTGTCCATACTACATAAACCAACCTACGCTCGCCCCAGGTTTGAGCTAACACAGGCTACTCTTGAGTACCGAATAAACCGAGGGTGGGAATAATCGGGGGGGGGGGGTTGGAAAATGTTCTGAAAAATAATAATGAGAATGAGGGGGTTAGAAAATATAACATATGGATACTGCGAAGAACAACTTAGGAAGATTGAATAATCATATATTGTCAATAAAAAGCGGTAAAAGAAATTATAGTTGTATTGTAAGTAATTATTAAATAAATTTCTGGTTCACTATAGCATCGTAAAGTGGGAACATTCTTTAAGCATACTGAAAAAAGCTTTTCTGTATGCTTAAAGAATGTTCCCGCTTTTTCGTGCTATAGTGAAATTCTGTAGTACCAACAGATTTCTGGTTAATCTCAAAGTAAATGAAAATATTCCCTGGGAAAAGCAATTTCACTGAAAAAATCTTCAAAAAGAACAAATGGG
Source organism: Mastigias papua (assembly GCA_964019165.1). Classification (NCBI taxonomy): domain Eukaryota; kingdom Metazoa; phylum Cnidaria; class Scyphozoa; order Rhizostomeae; family Mastigiidae; genus Mastigias; species Mastigias papua. The sequence continues at coordinate 11,020,216 of OZ025275.1, read as the reverse complement.
GGGTTGGAATAAGTGTGGGAGCTGGAAAGTCTCACAAACTAACAATCGGGGGACAATTATTCGGTACTCACGAGTAGATTTTCACAGCGTGGACGCAAGTAGCCTAGGTTCGCCCCGGCCATTTGTCTTGCTGACAACGTAAATCGCAGTGACCAGTGGCAAAGATCTGTAAAGTGGGCTAGGCTTGAAATAATGAATTTGAAAAGGAAAGCAGCGCAAGAGGTTCCAGGTAGGCCTAAACGTATAATCACTTCTTAACAAGAGTACAATAGTAAAGTTGCAACCAGTGGTGTAATCAAAGTACAATAGTATAAACATTGGCAGGATATAATTCAAAATATTAATAAACTTTAAAGTAAAGTACATGGGTAAAGCCTTCATACCACCGAATTTCAAGGAGCATAGTTTAATATAAAGTCTGTACGGTTGTAAGAATTTCAACAAGCTACTTGTGGAGTTTTGGAGTAATTTCGTGTCCATGTATGACGATGTCCGTAGCTAAAGGCATCATCCATAATTCAAGCCGTCCGTAGCTGAAGGTATCCGTAGCTGAAGGTGTCCGTAGCTGAAGGCGCCCGTAGTTGATGGCTATAATACTCATAAGTCAAAATAATTATCAGACTCTCTGCGACTATTTTTGCAACAAAGTATTATCACAGTCCTGCCATAGTGTAACTAAAAAATCAATAATCAAACATTCTAATATGACAAAGTCATACAAAAAGTCATTCGTAATCCATTCTTTGTCATGAAAAATAATGCATTTGTGCTGCTGCTCTCGTTGTTGACGTCATCGTTGGCTATTTGGTTCATTGGTATAAATCACGATACTTTAATATGAAGTACTACAAGCACATCAAGAAGAAACATCAATGAACCTTTGCTCTATAAAATTGTGCTTAATTCCTTCCACCTCGTAAGTGAAAAACCTGAAAATAAACAGAAAATACAGGGTGAAGAACAAATAGATATGACTTAATCCTTGTCAAACAAAACCATCTTTGTTTGTTGATAATGGTATACATAAAGGACGTCTAGCAAGAAAGATTACAACGAGTTGCTGTATCGTAAACAAGAACCCTGGATTCAAAGGGCTTTCTCAACTTTCCACCTACGATGCCGGCTATAGGTATATACTTTCAATGTAAAGCACGCGGGGATTACTAATGAGAGACTAGCACACAGGTCGGTCGACTTAGGTGCAGTTTAACCAACAAGTTGGTAGTGATATCAACCAGAATGGATTCTGGGCACAACAAAAGTTTCGACAAAAATCAACAAGGAGCATAAAACATTGAACCAACCTTTGATGGCTGCTTTTCAGGGGCAGATGTTGACAATGAGTCATGTACGTCTCTTGAAACAACACATAAATACTCGGTGTGTTCCTCTGGCCCGTAGTTGTAATTACTGCCAATGTTCAGTAGCTAATGATAAAGAAAAGGTATTTATTTAACTAATACAACTGAGGATTAAACAAGAAATCGAGTAATGACAACAAAACTTCCATGGGAAAATAACCAAAGCTTTTCAAGATCTGAACGACGAAAAAGGGAGAAAAATTTTCTAAATATCCCTTGGTGACAAATCTGATATGAATGACAGTTGACAAGTTTAAGATACAATGACGTCCGAGCACAATTGACAAATTCAAGTTACGTAAAATTCAACTTAACAAATTTCGATTCATACTTGAGTCTTCTCAGTTGGGAAAGGAAAAGTTCACGAGGTTCAGAAAGACCAAGAAAAATGCTAAGATGAAAACAGCATGTGATACGACCATGGACGTACGTGGAAGCACTATGGTTATAACCAGAACGAATCACAAAGCACCATGGGAAGAAAAATTGTACAGAAAATCGAAAAATAAGCAGAGGTGAAGGCAAGCAGACAGTCAGTAGAAACGAAACTAGAAAAGAACCACAGAAATAAGAGCTTTTGGAGATAAAGAACTTGTCCATCCCTTTGAATGAGGAGATTCTAATGTATGGGTAGGCCATGGGAGTTATCAGTCCTACTAAATATCTACAAATTATCTATTCACATATTCTCACACTCAAACTGAACACCTTTCGTTTCGCTAAAAATCATATGCTATAATACACTAAACATAAAATAGGACGAATTAAAGCTGAAAAAAAGATTTTCTCGACAAAGCTACCAACGCCTTTCATCCATAACTTACACATCTGGTGAAGTGCTTATACAAGCACGACCATCACGAATGCATTAATTGACATTTTTTATTGCCACGATGACAAATTTATTCGCCATCTTTTCACTAAAGCCAGAAGGGTAATGAAACATAAACAAAGACAGAGACTCTGCTGTGAAAAGCGGCGGCAATTCCTATTAGACATTATGCGATATTCCAACAATCCAATCAAGACATAAAGTTATATCTTTAAAATTTATGAAAGAATAGGCCGTGATTCATCTTTGAATAACAAAAGCTCCAATCACAACAAGAGCCTATTCTTATCTAAAGATGAAGTAATTCGTTGACCAGTTTTTCTAACAATCAGGTGACTACGTTCGATAATGTCAGATTTCTCTGTGTATTGACCAACACGCAATTATCTTTAACAAATCAAAACCAGATGGCATGCTCTGTTTTAACAATAAAATTTTAAAAGCTATGAATAGAGCAGGCTCTAATAGTAAAAATGATAGTCAACTCAAAGCTATGGGTTAACAAAAATTTCATGCTAACCATTTAATTAATTGGAGCGCTCTTCCCAAGATACAAAATAAACAATAAAAATGAACAGGGCCAGGGGCAACATACAGTCAGCACTTTGTACAAAGATCATTGGATCAATATTACCCATGAACTATAGAAATCATGTTTGGGTATCTAGAAGATTATGTTATAGAATTCAAAAGCTTCATTGCAGATTCAAATATTTTCTCATTGAAAAAAGGCAAAAGTTCATTTGATCATATTCAGTATATAGCACAGCTTTCAGATGTGCACAGATTCTTCGAAAAGAGAAGATTGCAAAGTTGTATGAGAAAATCATAAACAAGAGTAATTTCTTCTATACCAGGTTAATTGGTTGAAGAACAATTACATTTGTCTAAGCTATAATCAGAGAAAAACATTACTTCAAAACACTAACTGCCAACTTAAAATGAAAGAAGCTGTGCATATTTTTCAGTCCACTCTGAACTAGCAGGTTCAACAGTTAAATCCTTATGCTTCTATCCTTTATCCTTCACTCTCTATAAAATGGCTGTTGTTCCTTTCCAAACCATACTTTACAGTGCATTTTGTGTTCTAACAATTTAATTTGTGTCAGTTCTGTCCAACCAAAGACAAATCCAAAGTATGTCTCACAAAACTCATAACACTGCAGCACTTTTTAGAGCACCAACAGGCTTAGACCATCAGCACATTCACAAGAAGCAATCTTGCTATACAATAAAACTGTGTGCAAATGATGATTATATTTCAAGTGAACACTGAATTCAACACCACAATTTCAAGTCACCTTGAGCAATTCCTCTTATTTCTTGTTCCATATTTGCTAAATTGCACTTACTCTATGCAATGACACATCAGCTATATGTAATGTTGTGTTATTATTGTTTAAGTAAAGAAAATTGCTTGCTTATTTTAAATGAATATACTGTATGTAACTTAATAATGTAGAAATGAAAATTCTGTTTCTTATAAACTTAGCTACACCATAAAAAATGAGTTGTCATGTCATAAAATGTATATATAGATGGCAGTTCTACTGGGAAATTCAAACAAGATACCCCAAACTAAATAGGAATATATATATTGTGGTGATATATTGTGGTGATATATATATTACTAGTACCCTATATATTGTGGTGATGAGGAAGCATATACACCAAAGTGGACATACACCAAAATATATGAAAATTTTGCTTGATTACAGCAGTAGTGATTAAAATTGCAACGATTGGGGCTAAGCATCCTGAAAATCCTGATAAGCGTAGGAACCCCTTGAGCCCCCAAGAAACAACTGAAAACAAACCTGTTCAAATCTCCAACCATCTGACATATTTGAGATAGTATGTGCAAGTTCCTCTTCTTGGCATTGCAAAACTCTGTAGATGTGTTTCATTGGCCCCTATAAATGGTGTAAGTAAGCCTAAAGAAATATCTTCCATAATTTTTAAATTTCTAAGCAACATGAATATTCATGGAGTCCATATCTTCGACATTGGATATTAACAAATTAATTCTACTATAAATTTGAAGTGGTGAAATACTGCATGAGTTAAAAAATTCAATATGATTGATTTGATATGATAAATTTAATGTAAAGAAGATTACTTAGTTCTAACCTTTATTCACTAACATTTTTTACTTTAATATTACTCACATCTAGTGAGTCTACCTAGCAAATCTTGCTATGAATTATATAGGTAAAACAGCCTCAACAAAAGATACCTTTGGATTCTTCTTATCATTGACATTTATTCTTTCTTTCAATATTGTTACCAAAGTTGGAATATTGTAGAATTCAGCTTCTTCTAATACACCTTAATGCACAAAATTGGGTGAATTCACTGAAACTAAATGCGCCAATGTGAATGAATGTTCTTTATTCTAGCATATAAGTTGCAGGAAAGAAGATAAAGCTTTCATATTAGCCACAAATGAAAAACAGTTGTAACTTGTGAATGATAGAGAATGGGCATAACAAGACATATTTTTAAGCCACAGTAGATATAATCTGGTGCTGCTTCTTCAATGGTACCACAGTTAAAAAATAAGTTATTGAAGCAAGCCCATTTGAAACAAAAAGGATAGTTTTGAAGTGTATCTTATTCCTAAAGAAAATGAGATGGCAATAATCACAAGTTTCTAGAAATTAATAGTTACTTGCATTATCAATTTTATGTTACTGATTGAATATCACATTAATAACACTTTCATGCTATTAGAATTAAACAATTCAGCTAAAACAGCTGGTGCTGCCTCAATATTGAATTTATTTGTATTAGTCCAAATAGTTTTCAGCATCTCATGGGAGAACAAAGTGAACAAGTTCAGTAAATGCCACTATAGGTCAAACTTCCATGGTATTTTAACACCATTTAAATGTATGCAATCATCTATCATGTATGAAGGCAATAATACTGCAAAACTTTCAAAATAAATTCATACCTTCTGTTGACAGATCATTGTCGATTATGACCTTACCATGCCTCAGATAATTTAAAATAGGGCTAAAATATCTTGGATCCCTATCAATCAAGAATGCGCCATTTTCATCCTAAAATAAGAGACAAAAATCACCAATACAGATCATCATTGTAGGGTGCAGCATCTAGTTCTTGACATTGCTGGATCTGCTTCATGCTAAAGCTAAATTTATACTTGAAACAAACTTTTGAATTTGGGCATTCTGTTCATGAATAGGATGTTTAAAATGTTATATTGTTTGCTTTTGCCACAGGATATACATTTATCTATTTCAACCTGACACAAGTCTCAATGCTGATCCATGATAGGTATTATTTGAAAGCAATTAGCTCTTCTAAATTTAAAGGTATAATTGTGCCCTGTAAATCAAACCTATTATAGCAACCCTACCAAGACAATACTAAAAATGTCTAGCTATTACTTGTTATGTACAATAACTGAGGTCAACAAGATCTCACTGTTATATCAGGTCTGGTTATACCCAATTGCTATACTTTTTATGAAGTGTGGACCAAGAAAATAGATAAAATTGCCAAATTTGTTAGTCTTTACTTAAATAAAAGCAGGTCTGATCTGTGGAAAGTGGAATCCAAAACTAAATGAACTGAACTAAATTGATACATTCATTTAAAGATCAGCCTTCAATATCTTGCAAGGGGACTTATGAGTCATCTACCTGATAAAAACTAACTACTTCATTCATCTATCACACTGTACAATACACATAATTACAATAGATCAGGGACACTACATAAATCCATATAAATATTTCATTTATCAACTTATTCAAACAAATTAATTCTATTCATTCAAAAAATTCTCTAAGAAATAAACATGACAGTATATCACTGAGAATGACAACATAGTCTACAGATTTCATGACTCTTAAAGGGGCAATTGTCAAACTGGGGCAATTTTCAAACTGGGACAATTCCACTAGGTCATCAGATGGTCGATCAAAATTAAAATAACGTACTCCATCCGGAAACCCGCGATCTTTAACCTGTTCATTATGAGCTTTCAAGGAGGGCTTTACGCAATTTCATTATAGTAAAAACATTGATCAAAACAACAGCAAACCCCCCTTATTGTAACATAGACACAAAACGAACAACAAAGCTTCTTATCAAACTATTAAGGTTGCGTGGCCTATAATAAATTTTCATAAATAGGCATGTAAACGATTTATTGCAGGAGATTTAAAACAAACGATTAACTCTTCCCTACCGATTAATAATTGTCGAGTGAATGGAACAAATATAACCAAACCCGGTTCTTTTCACAAAATAGAAATTAAAGTAATTGCAGCTATTTAGTACAGGAAATATCCATTTTAAACGGGCAGGTTTGAGCTTTTCGATGCGAGAAGGTGCTTCCTCCTTACAAAGGCCTAGATGCAATAAGGAAGCTCTATTTTATTTGGTTGCATTCGGTATACGTGTATTGTATGATACTATAGCACAGACGTACTTAGCACAAACTGAGAGGTTTTATCAGGGCAGGAACTAAGTAAAACATTGTATAGAAACGAACACAATTATTCATGCTACGCCACAAATGTATCAGAAACAGAAATCGAAAAAATACATTTATGTTTACTGAGCAAAACAATATTAGATATATCTACGCTTGACTCCACACCCAACGCAAAATCCAACAACAAACAAACCTTATCGTACACTGCAAAAACGCATGTTTTAAGAGGGAGATTGGCAACCACCATTTCACAGGTCAGCTGCGAGTGAAACCAGAACGTCAAAACAATCCGTAATGAAATACTTACACGATCTGTAGGAAGGTCTGCCTCTTCATTGCATAGACGGCATAAGAAATTACTTGGTTCTTTTGTTAATGTAGTTTTAGTTGTAAGAAATATCTGTCCTCCGACGTTTAGCTTTACCCAACTTGCCTGGTTTGCTTTTGACTTCAACGATAAGTCATTCCAGTTTTCAGCAACGTTTGCAGCAGCCATCTTGCAATTATCATAAGATGACAATTAAGGAGGGGTATTCAATAAAATTTTCTGTCCGCGGGTACACGTACAATGTCCCGCAAATAGCACTTTGCTGTCATTTCGGAAGGTTGTGCTCGGAGTCGTTCATCATCATCTGTCTGTCTGTCTATTCCCGTACGCCCCTTACGGGGCCTAGGCTGACCCTGAGGTCAGTGTCGCCTTCAACTTGTTTAGAAGAGGTGATTGAGTCGGCTACACTCAATCCACTCTGTTATCCCAACAGTTACTTATCAGAGCTCCAGCCTGAAGCTGCTGTGCCTGACGTTCACTGAAGGGGCCTGGTTGGACAGTTTGCCACAGGTCGTCAACATCTACCCCAATTATGAATCTTCGTGAAATGAATCACCATCAACGGGCAGAGTCTCTCTGTGCCCGCTTGCCACCACGAGGAGGTCTCCAACCATGAGCTAGCCGTCATCATCATCATCATCATGATCATGATCATCATGATCATCATCATCATCATCATCATCATCATCTTCTTCTTCTTCTCGTTACGCCCCTCACGGGGCCTGAGACTAACCCTGGGGTCAGTGGACCGCCTATCAATTGTTTAAAAGAGGTGATTGAGTCGGCTACACTCAATCCACTCTGTTACCCCAACAGTTACTTATCAGAGCTGCAGCCTGAAGCTGCTGTGCCTGACTTTCACTGGATGGGCCTGGTTGGACAGTTTGCTACAGGTCGTCAACATCTGCCCCAATTCTGAATCTTCGCGAAATGAATCACTATCAACTTAAGGGCAGAGTCTCTCTGTGCCCGCTTGCCACCACGAGGAGGTCTCCAACCATGAGCTAGCCATCATGATCAACATCATCATCATCATCATCATCATCATCATCATCATCATCATCATCATCATCATCATCATCATCATCATCATCATCATCATCATCATCATCATCATCATCATTTCAAGTAATTATGGACGTTACACAATGACTATTGGGTGATTCTATGATAGAAATTATCAAAGCAGAAATGCAAATCAGCGATAAGTCCCTTTTATTTGATGCAGTTACCATCCATACCTTTACCATATATTTTCAATGATTTCAGTAACTTAACCTAGTCTTTATTACTAGTTTCCATTTCTAGTACGCTTTTTATATTAGCATTTATATAGTGTAGTGAAGCGTCATTTATTGGTTGGATACCTCATCGTGCCTTGCATTCAAATTTAGATAGGCCTCACATCATTACGAATGGAACCAAAATTATAAAAAGTAAGTCCAATTTTTTGCAGCCGTACTACACACTCTTTGTATATTAAAATGGCTTTTAAAGGAAGGTAGTACCCGTCTGCTCAAGAAGTTAAGAAAGTTTAGTATTGAATTTCTGAGGGCCTAAGAAAGTTGATACGTTGCTGCACAATTGAAATTCCAATTTTCACGTAAAGCCCAGCATCTATTTGTTTGATTTGCATAACAAAATCTATGTATTTCAGTGTTATGGTTCGATTCAGTGTCCAGTCAATCAGAGTCACTTCTTCGGAGCCGAAGGTTATTCACTATGTTCTGCCAAGACAGCTTATTTTCAGATAATTAATCTTTTGGTTACTCCTACTGTCCCACATTTGGACAATTCTTAATTGCATTTCCCCAGATTCTCCTCGGTCTACCACGACCTTTCAGTGTCACACAAAGTCAAATATTCTCGTTAAGAAAGTCTTAAGAAAATTCAAGTACTGAAATCATGAGAAAGCTAAGAAAGAGTCAGTACAGGACTTGTTTTACAAATTAAAGAAAGGAGATGATATGATTGCGTGAAACATGGAATTTCAAGTGCATAATGACCTATCGACTTTCCTAGTCTCAAAGTCCAGTCCTGAACTTTCTTAACAATTTGAGTAGCCGAGTACTGCTTTCTTAAAATCCATTTTCTTATGAAAACAAAACATGTGATTGATGACTTCCTCACTGTGCACATCAATTTCATCTTTCAACTAATTCTAACACAGAATTGAAGGCGAATAACCAGAAAACTAATGGTATATATATATATATATATATATATATATATATATATATATATATATATATATATATATATATATATATGTATATATATATATATATATATATATATATATATATAGACCCTGGTTCGATCCCAGGTGGTGGCAAATTCTAATTTTATCCTGGTTTTTCTGAGCACTATATCAACCTTTCTGTCTGCACCGAAAAAGGAGAAATCCTGGTTACTCGCTAGCTACTGATTGTATATATATATATATATATATATATATATATATATATATATATATATATATATATATATATATATATATATATATATATATATATATATATATATATATATATATATATATATATATATATATATATATATACAAACTAAACCTAAGCCGCATCCACAACGTATATAAATTACATAAATAGAATAAACCACAAATATACTATCCTTTAAGTAAACGTTTCGATCAGAATCTTCATCAGTACTGATGAAGATTCTGATCGAAACGTTTACTTAAAGGATAGTATATTTGTGGTTTATTCTATATATATATATATATATATATATATATATATATACACTAGGGGGACAAAAGTATTGCAACACCCTGTCAAAAATGGCGGCTTTCTTCGGGCCAACGGCCTAATCTTTGAAATTTACATAGCGGAATTATCACAATTTAGGGGCTTATTTCATCTTAACTTTGGCTGTAAAATATTCTTCATTCATTGAATTTCGAATTAAAACAAACTTTTTAACTCTATCGAGAATCATTGACAGAAAAATTAAAGAAAGTGTTGAAGGAGTGCCGTTAAATATATAGGAAGTAATTTAGGAAGGTTGTAAGAAGAAATAACGTAACAATACGCATTTTCTGACAAAATACTATGGTAATTCATTTCTATTAACGATGAAATATATTGGATTGACAGTTTGTACAAAAATGTTTGCTGTGCGGGTTCTCTTCATTTAAATATTTGCTATCTTTGTTCCGTGTGCAGTTTAACGCGAGACACGCTATGCAATGACAATAAGCATGTTATTTTTTAAACTTTCTTTCCTGCAGTTACTGCAAGAGCACAGGCTTTGCCATTATTCTTGTACGAATTGTCTAAAACCATTCAAGTCGGATATACCGGGAAAGCTCTTAAAGCAATGCTATTTTTAGTTTCTTCCATGCTTAAGTTATTTCATATACAAGGAGGGCTTCTAAAGATGACTCACCTAAAATTGCTTTATGAACTAAAATCTTTTCCTTCTTGATAGCGAGAGATAGTTTAACAAACAATTCAAAACCAAGTCTAGGCCTGAACTATGCTGGCCTTGAACCTTTTAAGTATCTCACTCTTGCTTTCAGCTATACGCACTGTTACGCTAATTTCTTCTTGCCACCTTCCTAAAATTACTGCCTAAACTTTTAACGTCACTCCTTCAACACTTTCGTCAATTTTTCTGTCAATAATTCTCGATAGAGTTAAAAAGTTTGTTTTGGTTCGAAGTTGAATGAATGACGAATATTTTGCAGCCAAAGTTAAGATGAAAGAAGCCCCTGCATTGTGATAATTTTGTTATGTAAATTTCAAAGAGTAGGCCATTGGCTGTAGAAAGCCGCCATTTTTAACAGGGTGTTGCAATACTTTTGTCCCCCTAGTATATATATATATATATATATATATATATCTGTAATAAGTCAAAACCGCACAAACTAAGTATATAAGAAAAAACATAGAGAAATTAAAAATATACTTTCTTCTGTTGTAAACGTTTCGATATATTATCTTCATCAGTACTAATGAAAATAATATATCGAAACGTTTACAACAGAAGAAAGTATATTTTTGAATTTCTCTCTCTCTCTCTCTCTCTCTCTCTCTCTATATATATATATATATATATATATATATATATATATATATATATATATATATATATATATATATATATATATATATATATATATATATATATATATATACATATAAACTTCAAAATTATTTCATGACGTTGGTCAAAATGGTTACGATTGATAATCAATAAGCGAAACATTTCTCTTGAACTTGTTCGTTGGAATAACGTTCTTGACTGAAAGTGACAATCGTCCTCACACTCGTTCGTTCTATCCGGTTCCCCTCGGTCACATCAGTCACATTTCCCACAGGGAGGATATATCCTCAAGCTACTTTTATCACTTACTTTTATCATGAGCCCCTCGGGTACACCTCTGAAGGGGTTTCCCTTCAAAAAAATATGGATCAGGAATGCCACTAGGAATTTTTGAGTGCATGAGTCTAATCAACACACAAGGGCATACTGAACATTTTCTAAAGAGAACATATCTTGAAATCGCATTTTTCAGAGGTAGAGGCAAAAGAAATTGTATTGGAAGCTTGAGGAATTTTGTTACTTTCATATGTAACAGAGATAAGCAGATTTACTTAACAAAATACAATAGACAGTTTCAAACTCCTGCAAGACGAAGGGCACTTTACCTTTCTGAGAAAAAGTAGCCCGTAATTATGCGCCTGTGGACGCATAATAAAAGTCAGTCCTCTATCCTTTGAGAAGGCAAGTCGATTTTCTGACTTTACTTGACTGCTTCTTGTCTTAACCTTAGTTCCTTGTGTCATCGTAAGGGGCGAGAACGTCACTTTGCGCAGTGTCTCTGAAAACAAGAACACTTATAAGTCGGTTACAAAGATATATAACTCAAGTTTCGCGTGGTTCGGTGCTAGTATTTTGCATATTACTTACAAGCATGATAATGATATTCTGAATGTGTTCTGTAGTGCTTTAGGATAAATGCTACCTTGTGAAGAGGAGTATGAATGATCATTAACGAAGAGAGCAATAGAATTTGTGGCGAAGATTATTCGTTTACTTTCCATGGGTCTCGGAACTATTTTTAGACATGTAAACGTAGATAGTCCTAGAACACTCTAGCCTTCAGTTCGAAGTAATGGCTATTTTTGGAGAATATACAATGATCTACAATATTCATATGTACTGTAACGATAAATATATATAAATATATATATGTGTATATATATATATATATTAATATATATATATATATATATATATATATATATATTAATATTAATATATATATATATATATATATATATATATATATTAATATTAATATATATATATATATATATATATATATATATATATATATATATATATATATATATATATATATATATATATATATATATATATATATATATATATATATATATATATATATATATATATATATATATATATATATATATATATAGGAAGAAATATTAAAGGAAAGATTGGGATACAGTAAACTCAGCCTGGTGGATGTACAGGTCAGTGCTGCCACCAGCCGGTCCCAAGCCCGGATAAATGAGGAAGGTTGGATGGCAGGAAGGGCATCTGGTCTGTAAAATCTTAGGCCAACCTGTATGAGATGCGGATAACACAGGGACAAGACCATCCTAGGGCGTTCCCCATAAGCGACCCGCAGCAACACCGCCGTAATACTGTGACAAATGAGCGACGGCTACCTTATCAGGAGCGGATAAGGCTAAAGGAGATAGCTCAAAGGGGGAAGAGGAGGGAGAAAATTGAGGAAGAAAGATCATTTGTCATTGCAACACTGAATGTGGGCACCATGACTGGAAGAGGAAGAGAAGTAGTCGATGTAATGGAGAGAAGGAGAATAGATGTGTTATGTGTACAAGAAGCAAGATGGAAAGGACAGAAAGCGAGGGAACTAGGGGAAGGATATAAATTGTACTACATGGGAGTGGATAATAGGAGGAATGGAGTAGGCATTGTACTGAGCCCAGAGATGAAAGAGAGAGTCATACAGGTGAGCAGGGAATGTGATAGGTTGATTCGGTTAAAGATTGATTTGGGGGTAGCACCAGTGAATGTAGTATGTGTATATGCACCACAGGTGGGATGCACAGATGAGGAGAAGGATGAATTTTGGGATCTCCTCTGTGAGGTGACAAGAAAAATACCATATGAAGAGGTACTGTGGATAGCTGGTGATCTAAATGGTCACATTGGAGGAAAGAGCCTTGATGAAGGAGTGATTGGAAGGTATGGGGTCGGGACACGAAATGAAGGAGGTGATAGAATCGTAGATTTTGCCATAGCAAGAAGTATGGCAGTAGTTAATACCTATTTTCAGAAGAGATTGACACGCCGAGTAACTTTCATAAGTGGAGAACAACGCACACAAGTGGATTACATCATTTGTAGAAGGAACGACCTGAAGCAAGTGACAGACTGTTTTGTCCTACCAAAAGAAGCTGTGGCCAAACAGCACAAACTGGTGGTCTGCAAAGTAAGAATGCAGCAACCGAAGAAAGTGAAACCATCTGTAGCCAAGCAAACACGCTGGCGGAAATTGAACGAAAAGGAATATAGGGAAAAGTTTGTCCTAAAGGTAGAGGCAAAGTTACGAGGAGAGACAAAGAGAACATGGAGAACACTGAGCACGGTAGTAAGAGAAACAGGAAGAAATGTACTAGGACGTACATCAGGAAAGAAAGGGAAGAATAGGGAGACCTGGTGGTGGTGTGCTCAGGTACAAGAGGCAGTGAAAGAAAAGAAAGAACGGAAGAAGGAAAAAGACTTAAATAGGTGTGAAGAGACTATAGCAGCTTACAAACAGGCAAATAAAAAGACAAAAACTGAGGTGGCGAAAGCCAAAAGTAAAGCATATGAGAACTTGTATAACAGTTCAAATGAAAAAGATGGGCAAAGAAAAGCTATTAGGATAGCAAAGCAGAAGAACAAGGAAGCACAAGACATACCAAGCAAAAAGAGTTAAGAAGAGTGGGGGGCAGATACTAACAGGGGAGGCACAAATAAGGGAAAGATGGAAAGAATATTACCAACAATTGATGAATGTAGAGAATCCAAGGGTGAAACGAGAAATGGAGGAGGCTGAGGAAAGAGAGGTAGATAGAGTGAAAGAGGAAGAGGTGGCAGCCGCTATGAAACGGATGAAGAGCGGAAAGTCAGTTGGGCCGGATGATATACCAGCAGAGGCATGGAAGGTCATGGGGAGAACTGCGGTAGAGTGGCTAACCGAAGTTTTCAGAAATATTATGGGGACGGAACATATGCCAGACGAATGGAGGGCCAGTACCCTAATCCCAATATTCAAGAATAAAGGCGACATACAGGATTGTGGAAATTACCGGGGCATCAAACTGACCTCACACACTTTGAAATTGTGGGAAAGAATTGTTGACCAAAGGTTAAGAAGTGCAGTGGAGATATCAGAGCAACAGTTCGGTTTCATGCCGAATAGAAGCACAACTGATGCAATATTCGCACTCCGTCAGCTAGTTGAGAAGTATAGGGAAGGGCAGAAGGACTTGCACTGCATCTTCATTGACCTTGAAAAGGCTTATGATAGGGTCCCACGGCAAGAGGTATGGAATTGTTTAAGGCTAAAGGAGGTAGAGGAAAAGTACATACGGATAATACAGGACATGTATAAAGACAGCAAAACACTGGTAAGATGTGCAGCGGAGGATACAGATGAGTTTGAAGTAACGGTGGGACTGCATCAAGGCTCAGCTTTGAGCCCATTCCTTTTCGCAGTTGTTATGGATTGTATGACAAGAGAAGTACAGAGAGAAGCCCCGTGGGATATGTTGTTTGCAGATGACGTTGTGGTATGCTCGGAAACAAAGGAAGAAGTCGAACAAAGGCTGGAGATGTGGCGAGAGGCAATGGAAGTTAGAGGGATGAGAGTCAGCTGACAGAAAACTGAGTACTTGAAATTGAGAGCAGGCGATAGGCAAGATGAGGGAACGGTAGCAATGCAAGGTGAAGTAATGAAACAGGTGGAGGAGTTCAAGTACTTGGGGTCTACGATACAGGCAGATGGAGGAATAGACAGGGAGATTGCTAAACGAATACAGGCAGGTTGGGGAGCATGGAAAAGAATAACAGGAGTGATGTGTGACAGGAAGGTTTCAGGCACTGTGAAAGGGCAATTATACAAGACAAAGGTACGGCCGGCAATGATGTATGGGATAGAGACATTAGCCTTTTACAAAGGCGCAGGAGAGAGAGATTCAAGTAGCAGAGATGAAAATGTTAAGATGGTCACTTGGATTTACAAGGAAGGACAAGATTAGGAATGACGAAATAAGAAAGATTATGAAAGTAGGGGACATCACAGACAAGATGCAAGAGACTCGATTGCGGTGGCTAGGACATGTAGTGAGAAGAGGTGATGAATATGTGGGTAAGCGGATAAGAGGAATGCAGGTGGGAAGAAAGAAGAGAGGTAGGCCAAGAAGAAGATGGGAAGACTGTGTAAAGGAAGACATGAAAGAGAGAGGAATCAGTGAAAGTGAGGCATGGGATAGAGGCGAGTGGAGGAGGAAGGCCCGCACCGGTGACCCCAATTACATTGGGATTTAAGCCAGAAGAAGAAGATTGGGATACAGTATAAGAGTTATCAGAATACTTACACTGACATGTTCAGTTTCTGACTAAACATTCTAGACCTACTTCAAAACAAAGCGGTATACGCTTTTTTGTAAGGAACCTAGCTCGAGGCCTAATTCCAAGAGTTCCTTGTTTTCGGAACTCCAGTTATCAAATTGTAGTACTAAAAGTTCCTTAACAGGTCCTCGATTTTCACTCCTCATTTATCGCCAGACAAATGGTACAGACACAAGTAAAACATTGAAATTGTTAATTTGCTTTTAATTTAGGCTATAACTTGAGACCAATGAAACATGAAACACTTGACACAAGCATAGCAAACAATCTACGCTGATTTTGGCTGCAAATGAATGGAACCGGCTTCCGAATTCTTGACTGTTTGCTATTATAAACATTTTTCAAATTGGAAAGTTCCTTAAAGGAGTTTTCCTCTATTAGTATAAGTTCTTTAAATATTTGGGCATTCTACATGTAGGTTCCGTATAAAGTGGTTCCTTATAAAAAAGAGTGTATATCACAAGAATAGATTTGGAAAAACAGAGCGAATAAAAAAGCGATTCTTCAGTATCACGGGAACGACTTAGGTACCCGAAATATTGGATTCCCACAAACTTTTGTAGTGATCTTTAATATCCTGGTGGCATTAGGAATATGAAAATGGTGAGCAACAAAATGATAATGGAAGACCAATTCATTTCATGTTATTTTATTTTAAATCCTTTACTCATGGTAGCCCGTAAATTCTAATTTTCTTACATAGTTATAAAACTGAAAGATAAATGCTATGTTTACTTGCAATATATGCATGCAGAATCATTAGAGAAACATTAAAAAGAGCCAAGAATGAAAAGCAAAAAACTTTCAAACTTTGGTAGCTCTTCTTAAACTGAACAGGGAGCATTGGTATTTAGTAGCAAGTTGAGGATCATTTCACATATGAGCACCACGATCAGAAAAACTTTCTTAGCCATTTTTGTTTTCGTATATTTACAAACAATAACAGCAAGATGCCACAGGGAGCATGGGGCTTGGATGTCATCCTTGTGGCCATTACAAGTTGACTAACATATATCACTGATCAGTGATATAGGTAGAACAAAAACATCAATGGCGAACACAGGGGTGTTGAACAGTGAAGGGGAAAGGGAAAGGGGCAAAGGGTAATGGGAGGTCATCTCCGTTTGAGTATTTAAATCGCTGAGGAGAGTTTTAATGTCAATACAGACAAAATGATGAAGCTTGTACTGAAGTAGATGGTAACCATGAAAGGAGGAGAAAAATTTCATAAGAAGCATATTAGAAACTAGATATCGATAAAGACATAAAATGAAGAAAGAGATTATTAAGTGACGCTTTTATCAAACGTGAGGAAAATCTTTTCAACAGATAAAGATCAATAAACTGTAAAATCAGGAAAATCGTATTGCATTCATATGCTTAATTGATAAGCATTATGTTAACAGACAGAAAAGACGCAAAGGATGTTTATATTAAATATTATATTATGCACTCACATGACAACTGAAAGTCAAAAAAGCCTTTACTTTGGATTTGACGCAAATTAAGGCTACCAGATAGAATATCAGTAAAGTTAGCTTACATGGAAAAATGAAAAATAATCGAGAAAAACCAATGCAAATATAGATCAGAGAAGTAAACAGCGATTTGAAGCTTATGTACAAAATATTAACTGAGTTAGCAAAGAATTTCTATGAACGAAATAATTTCTGCAAAATTGGTTCCCACTTCAAAATGGAAAAAGTCAATATAAAGACAAAGAAGATGAAGAAAGAATTGACTTCATTCTCATTTAATTGACTCGCCATTCTTCAATTTTCTTGAAATATAAAAGATATCAAATAAATAACGAAAACATTAAAGTCATCAGTCTTGCCGTCTGATCAATGGATAACATAATTGTTACACCAGATACTTTTGCGTTAACAATGTGAATACAATATCTTTCTTGTTGCCTTTGTCCTTATAGGGCTTTTCAATTTTCCATTTGGTTGTTGCATTCTCTTCTCCGATTAAATGAGATCTTCAGACTTATAAGAAAAATTGAATGTATTCAGTTTGAAAACATCCTGATGTTAGTTGAAGCGTCGAAGATAGGGAATGAAATATAAAAGTAATTCCACTGCTTCAAGTACAAAATATCCTTTCTACTCGAATTTAAAGTGAGCAGCCTTCTATTCTAGAATGATAACCAGGGTTGGAACTCAGCATTTTAGAATAAGGGATGGACGTCAAATCCAGTAAAATTTGTACGTGACCAAAAATATCAATTCATTTCTACAAAACCCTAAAACAAAAGGAAAACTAACAAATAATTGTGAATATCAGTGGGCTGTACTACTTCGAGGGAATACAACAAAATCAAATTTCAAAACTTCAATACCTTGAAGTATCAGACCTCTGTTGTAAAAATCTCATAACCCAGAAATATCGAAAATAAACAATTTCGAACTAAACGTATCTGACTGCCGTCCCCGTATGCTATAATACTGAGTGCCACCCCTCGAGCTTTCTCTTTTCCAGCATGGCAGACTTATACGCCATAATTGATTAATGAGGGTAGCAAAAGGATTTTCTGAAGTGTGCTTCAGTTAGCTTGATCCAAAGATGATCTGTTTTGTGTATTCAAAAAGGAGCTGAAAAAGTTGCGATTCTTCCTTTTCAATGGGAAAGCCGAAAAATGTGTCTTTTCGAGATTTAGATTAAATGAGAGAACATTCATTGAAAGTCTATCGCTAAATATTTTGTTAAATAGTGGAAATTGGGTGGAGCCTTTAGAAAGCTTTGTTTGATCAAGCCTTGGTTCATTGTGAGCGATGGCATATAGCCACAAATTAAATTGAATGAACATTGTGTATTGATCGTTATTGATGTGGCAATGACATCTCAATCAAGGGAACTTTTGCTTGAAAGGTCGTGCGAATACGCTTTTGAGGAGTTGATACACAGTTTTATCTCTTTAAAATTTTATTATTTACCCTCGCCGAAACCATTTTATCACTCTACAAACTGCTTATCATTTCGCACCAAAATTATGCATGCATAAACATTACAATAGGTTTACCACTGTCAGTTGTTCAGTGGTTTAGCTCAGTTCAAAGTTATGTACCAAAGTGATCTACTTTGTCACCCAGAAAGCTTTTACGACAGCTCTCTTCTGGTATAAGCTCAAGCAGACCTTGAAGTTGATTCACACATTTAAATTTTACAGGTGTACTACTGCACGTCAGTCCGTCTTTTAGGGGTTTCCTTTTGCATGCAGAGAAGTACCTGCTGAATGTTCTTTTCTCATAAAGTTTACAATGTTTTGGCGATGATGATTGGTTCCAAGGGATAAAGCGAAATGAATAGTATTTTTTGAGTCCATGATTGATCCTTGCATTGAAATTTGTAGGACCGTTTGTTTCTTCCTTATTCAATATGAAAGTTTACATATCAAAGCTGCTTCCTACAATACGTGCAAACTACTTGACTACACTACAAGGACGGTTCCATGGAGTGCAAGGTGCCATGGCAACTCCACAGGCATTAACATTAACAATACGTAACAAAACAAAATTAGAACATAGCTGCATAAAATACATATGAATACTCATAAATGATCCTGATAAATACTTAGGTTCGCTTCATATTGTATGACAGATTAACTTAAGGCAATACTTGGTCCTTCAATTTGCTCTGCTACAGCAATTCAAGTTGCTTTACCAATAAGAATACTCTTCTGAAAATATTTAATAATTAAAGCTAGCATTAACAACGTTGTTGATATATATATATATATATATATATATATATATATATATATATATATATATATATATATATATATATATATATATATATATATATATATATATATATATATATATATATATATATATATATATATATATATATATATATATATATATATAGAATTCAAGAAATAAAATTACTCCATTTCAAACGTTTCGGCACAAGCCTTCATCAGTAATATAATGCCAGCCATATTTATATATATATATATATATATATATAAATATATATATATATATATATATATATATATATATATATATATATATATATATATATATACATTGATGATCGGCTCTGGAGACGTCGAGGAATATCCGTTGAGACCAAGTTGAAAGTATATAGTGCCTGTGTTCTTTCTTCCTTACTGTATGTATGTGAAACCTGGGTTTCTTATAAGAAGCACATTAAATGGCTAGAACGATTTCATCAACAGTGTCTTAGAAGAATACTGGGAATAAAATGGCAAATGTACATATGAGATGTAGACGTTCTTGATCACAGTGGATGTAAAAGCACTGAAGCCACCATCTACCAATACCGTTTGAGATGGAGTGGCCATGTTGTCAGGATGGATGATACACACCTCCCAAAACAGTTGTTGTATGGTGAATTATGTGGAGTTAAAAGGCCTCGGCATAAGCCAAAGTATAGATATAAAGATTGCATCAAAATAACACTGAAGAAGTGCAAAATAAACATCGACTTTTGGGAAGAAGATGTAAAAGATAGATCGCATTGGAGACAACTTGTGAGTAGAGGAATAGAGCAGTAAGAAAAGGATCGGAAAGAACATGAGAAACTTAAACATCAAGTGCGTAAGCAAGGCTCCAATGTATCATGCGTTGAAATTATTATATCACCTGAATTTGCTTGTCAAGAGTGTGGGAGAGTATGTTTAAGTAGGCCGGTCTATTGAGCCATGTACGGAGTCACAATATAAACCTACTTGTAGACAGCAACAATCATGATATAGCTATTTGTTATCAATGTGGCAAGCAGTGCAAGTCAGCTCCAGGATTGAAACGACACATGAGAACCTACGGTGCTTCGACAGCCTATCTGTCTACTCAAAGGACTTTCTTCTGTGACTTTTGTGGACATGAATGTAAATCAATGGCAAGGAAAATGAGTCATATGCGTGTCAAGTACAAATAATACTGCCAGCAATAGGAAAGAAGGGCATTAATAAGGACATATATATATATATATATATATATATATATATATATATATATATATATATATATATATATATATATATATATATACATATATATATATATATATATATATATATATATATATATATACATACATACATACATACATACATATATATATATATATATATATATATATATATATATATATATATATATATATATACATACATACATACATACATACATACATACATATATATATATATATATATATATATATATATATATATATATATATATATATATATATATATATATATTATTTATATATTACAAGCACATAGAAATATATACATGCACAACCTGTTTCTTATTTAGCTTGCTAATGAAACTCCCCAACTCCCCCCAACAACAGTATTAACGCCAGCATTTAGCACTAAGTTGCTAAATATCAACAGTTTATTAATGTCAAGTTCTCTGATTCATGTTAAACATCGCCCTTGATTTGGCAAATTATTTTCTCTTGATCAAAAGCAAAAGCAAAGTTATCATACGCCGTGCATTATGCTTTCATTGATTATAATTATTGCAAGTTGCACAAAAAGTGCAGTTATATTCAACGTTTGATTTTCCAATCAGAGTTAACATCCATTCTAGGTCAAATTCATGTTACATGATAGGGTTTGCAATAGAAAGGATCATTTACAACATTTTATTGTCAAATGCATGGGTGTGTTCAGCAATACAGTAAGTATATGGGAAATTTTTCGTATGGCCTGCAAAATGCAAACAAATTAACAGTAGGTTGTCAATAAAGTTCTTCTTAGCAACCAAGTGCTCGAGGTAGACTGCTATGCAAAGCAAATACTAATTGAAAGAACTTGAGGACTTCTGAATAGAAATCCAAAGACAAGATAGAATTATCAATTGAAAGTCGGGCTTCAAGTGGCTGGTAATTGTAGATTCTGTTGTATTTTAAATGGATTCCCCTCTTGGAAATCTAAATTTTTCATGAAGCTCTGAAAGAACTTAATCCTGGGTTGAATAACAGCCTGTGAATTAGAAATAGGTCTATAAATTTATTGAAGGCCTTTTGATTGGTTCATTAAACTAACCGCATGCGACCAAATTTCTTTAAACTGTGGCTATTAATCTCCAACTAATGAGTTTAGTAACACTGATCAAATGAAAGTTTCTATGGTGGAGGTGAGACCATGTGTTCTCACAGGCATAAACTGCACCAAAGAGAGTAAATCCTCGAAAATATGTCTAAACATAAAACATCATGGCTGTGGTCTCCCTGTCAATATGTTTTCAAATTTTAAATGGGAATTGCAGTAAAACTTGTCACTTCAGACAACAAGGATGTGATAATGTCCGAATAGAAGCTGTACTGAAGGATGTGAAAATAAATAATATAGCAAGAAAAAGCGGGAGCATTCTGTTAGCATGCTGAAAGCTTTCTTCGTCCGACACTTGTCAGAGCACCTTTCGGTCGTTGTCTGACGTTTCATACTCTGACGAGTGTCAGAAGAAAGCTTTCAGAATACTAAAAGAATGTTCCTGCTTTTTCCCGCCATAGTGAAGTTCTGTAGTACCAACAGACTTTAAATTAACAACAGAATGTTAGCTTAAGTAGAAGAATGGAAGCTTGACGTCAAAATATAAAGACCATAATTCTCCATTGCATTTTGGTTGATAAAAAGTAAGAAAATTGATTAGAAAAATAGGTAAATTAAGCCAGTAGCATTACTAACCCAAATTATCTGGAAATGATTGGGCAAAAATAGTGTTCGGTACGTCACCCAGTTACTGTGCCCAAATAGTGGTCCAGGGGCGCCCGCATTTAGGGGGCAAGAGGGGCAAGAAGTACCCTTAAAATAGGACCATTTGCATACGTTTAGTCAAAATTCTCCCTAGTAAAAGAATCTTAAGGCTAAAATCTACTCCTTTGGGCACACAAGTAGCTATTCAGCAATATTTTATGTAGCCCCGACTAACGTATTAGTAAAAGCTTCCACGATGTGGCCTCAATAGAAACCTTGTCCCCTATCCTAGTCACATGCACGCGTCCCTGATAGATCTCCACTGTTCTCTAAAAATTTACCGATTTCTCCCATTCTTCTTAGAAATTTGGTGAGTATTTCCATCTCCCCAAAAATGTGTGACTTCTTCTCTCTCTAGTCTTCTATTAAAGTTTGGTCATTTCTCTTCCCCTTTACCAGTACAACCCTACCGTATGGTGGTAATCGAATTACCTCAATGCAAGTAAGCTTCATGACTAGTTAACCTTTGGTGAGTTTGCTTGCCTTCAAGAAGGATGACAGCCCAAGTGTTCTATCAGCTACCTGTGGCTTACTAAATGATTTAACGAGGTCTCTTGCCATCTCTGCTTTATTTCACTCCATTTATGCCCTATCAAGGGTCTGACCAGTTCAAGGGTCTTGCTGAAAATGGAAGTTAAGTAGTTTTTATATATGAAAAAATCAATCCACCTTAAGGGAATATTTCAAAGTTCCACATTGTGTCAAAACTGTGATTTACGTCCATAAATTAGGGAATTCCGTCTTTGCAAATTCAACCCCACTTATAGCGAAAGAAACTATTAAACAACTTTGAAGACAAGAGGATTCGGGAACAAAATCTCATCATAGCTTCAAACTAAGCCAGAGTAGTTTAGTAGTATAGAAATTATCTAAAAGAGACAAATTCAAAATCTAAGACTTTCATATGTAGAAAGTACTGCATTAATCAAACGTTAACCATTCGATAATGGAAACAAAACTAAAAGATTGAAATGGTGAATCATGAAGAATCAAATTTTGATTGCACGTCAGTGAGCAAGACCATTGCAAATATCAAAATAGCATGTATGTGAAAAGTTTTATTGAAAGCTATATAGCCACATGCTTAGTATTTGCTAGAAAAGTTTGCTTGCAATAGAATGCTATAGCAACTTAAATGAATGAGTTTCTGTTGAAATGAATGTTGCTTTAGAAACAAATCTCTTATTGAAACCAGCCAATAATACACTTTCTCAACTGTGCTTCTAGTTGCTAAAAATAGCTGTGCGTCTAGCTGCTAAATATATTGAAAATCGCTTTCTGCGTTGTATTTGTCCACTATAGTTTTAAGATATGGACATTCCTTCTTTTACACCTGAATCAGCTAAATATTAGTTGCCCACTTTAGGTTCTCTTTCATTTGTATCCGGATAAGTTTATTGTTAATTTTTGCATTTTTATCTGCTCAATACCATTTGAATTGTACTGTTCAGCAATGCACTTATTACTGCTTCTTCCTCGATAAATATGCAAGTATCTTCTAAGGCCTAAACTTCTAATCTTGGACTCGAACCAGTTGGAATTCTTTGATTTACTTTTATCTTGCACTCTCACAAAATGCCCCAGATCAGCAGAGCAATTGAAATGGCTAACTTTACTAGTATTCACTAATATTTCCCTGCAATATCAGCATAATTTTCTTTTGTCTGGAGCAAACCATTGTTAATGGTCATCAGTTGTGTTGAAACACTGCACGTCTATCTATGCCACAAATAATCTCTTGCGCTGCCTCTAGTATACCACCAATGAAGCGTGCGCTTCTATCTTGATCTCTCGCTGTGCATATTGATAAAGCTTTTTGAGAAATCAGCAACTCAGAATCAAATAAAACAGGAAAAATAATATTCGTTTGCATTGTCATAGAATGCAAAGCCTATGACACACTGATAGCAAAATATGCAAAAAAGGATAATCATCTAGGGCTCATTGCACAAAGGTACCGTTCTCACATGTAAACAATATACGATAAATAAATTCAAATATATTCGATATCTAATCTATTTTGCTGTAATATGGATTAGGAAAGAATTTAAAAATTCCCAGGTTAAATTGGTTTAACTTGATTTCCATAAAGATTTAACACTTTAAGATCAAGTTAACATCGACTATCACCAACTCAAACTAACCAAGGACAAAGTAGTGATGTAATGCTACGTTTCAAAGGCAACCAAACAGCGAGAAGTGAAATCTCTCGTTGTGACTGATCCAAAATATTCACGTGGAACCTCTGATCTCAGTAATGAAAATAGATGATCTCTCCAGAAAATGAAGGATAGTCTTAGACAGTTTTATAGTTAAACATGACCCTACAGAATAAAGTCAGCTTCGAATATTTAAAGATTCATAGTTGAGTATCGCTTGTATTCTGAAGAAGTATTGGAGACATTTTTACTGTTTGAAAATCACTTGCAAAATATTCAAACGAAAATGGTATATGCAAATATTATTTTGTAGAGATCGAATGTGCCTATCTTAGTGTGAATATGATTGGCAAGTGATTGCGGTTTAACGTCGTTGTTTAATATGTTGATTGCATAATGAATAGCTAGTTACCAGTCTTAACATCTCTCTATTTTGTCTTGTCCATTTCAGCGTTGATCACCTGCCTCAATGAAATTTATTGATCTTTCTCCTTAGCAGGTGGTAAGATTTCGAAGGTTTTACGCCTGCATCTTGTTTCAACAGATAATCATTTTGCATCCACGTTCACACTTATGCTCAGCTAAGTAAAACTCACGGCTAACATAGACCCATTTGCAGTTGCAAAGCTTGATCTTCAGCCATAGACAAAGTCATCGTGCAGCAGAGAAGCACAAAGGGATATTTTAAGGAGGCAGAGTGCTTTGGATCAAAGACCATTGCCAAGCAACTTAGGATGTTGATGGAAGCTGTTTGACATTGAACCAACCGCTAGTAATCAAAATTGCGATAATAATGATGCACATAATTTGAATACGGAGTCAAGAACTACCTGCAAATACGTACCTATATTATTCTGCGTAATGCAGAAATGAAGTCAAAACCAGACTGAGATCAGGTAGAACCTGTATTTTATTGCGTTAGTTATACTGATAGACTGAGAACAGACTTGTGCGATATTGTTAATAAACTACTTGTTGCCCTCTCATAGAATCATCAACATAGGATATTTTTTCAAAGCTGTGATGTCTAACAGCAGTGGATAGTGCTCGGAAATAAATACTGCAAGTGATTGCTATATAGTGTTTTAACATTTATAGATCTAAAGACGCCTAATACTGCAACTATCTGACTCAAACAATATTATTCTAAAAAATCCAAAACTGTCAAAGAAATAGCCTTATCACCATGGAGACAGTTTCAAGCGGAACTTGCTCAAGCAAACAAAAACAGTCTAAGGGCGAACCCAACAAGAAAGGAGGCCAAATGCAAGCTGGGAGATCTCCTCAATATCACGAAGTTGACAAAACAGCGCCTGTGGTCGATGACAAGGTGCGAACTAGTTCAAAACAATCAAAATTTCCTTCGCTTTCAAAGTTAGGCCGGGCACACACGTTTTCATTTGGGCGTAAAAAGGATAAAGATAATGAAAAGAAAGCTGGCAGCAAATCTAGCAAGGCGAAAGACAAAGATATGGACAAACAACTAGACGAAAGTGCTTTTAAGAAAAGTACACGAAGCAAGTCACAAGAGAGTCAAAAGTATGATGTTAGGAAATCTGAAGATCACAGTGTAAAAAGTTACGGAAAATCAACAGCAAGAGAAGAGCAATACAGGCAAGACTATGAATATACTAGAGCTACAAGTGCCTCAAAGCACCATGAACTTACGCGTAGTCGAAGTTACGACAGTCGAAGTGCCAGTGGAGGTAAGGAAAACAGATCATTAGAATTCCAAGCATCGCCCAGTAAATATGTTACTAGTAAAGAGAGGAAAAACCCTAGACGAAAAGATTGCAAAAGGAAAGAAGTGCCTATTGACCGAGGATTTGATCACAATAACATCCCATTGTGGTTGCGAAATCCGCCTAAAATCCTCATCCAGGATTTCTCATCAGATTACGTTGATGAAACAACATTTGATGAAGAATATTTTGACTTAGTTCAATGGGCTTTTCGTATTCTAGAACAGCAATGTAACTACCAGATGTATTCGAAATATCTGGGTTTCGAACTTGAAGATAGCGAGCCAACACTGTTGGGTAATGCTCAGAAAGATCCACTTAAGGTCATAACAACAGAAACTGCTCGCGTTGGCAGCACGCTTGACTATATTCTGCATCCAATATCGACAGGTGCAGCTAACGTGATGCAAACGGGAGCAAAGTTTGCTGACTTCACATCACGTGTTTTTCGTGGGATCAATTTCGACTCAATTATTAGAAAACGCAATGAACCGGAAGCGCCAAGCAAAACTGATAGGAAATAAAATTGCACTGTTTGGAATATCGTCAATTTTTATCTCTAGTGTTTTTACGGAGTCGTTTTGATCTCGTAAATAAACATATTAAACACTATGTTAGACTCTATTCAGGATTATCTGAAATAATATGCTCATTGACTTATAATAATTAATAGTAAGTTATTTCCTGGTTTTAGATCTAAAGCAAAACGATATACTTTTGTCTCTAGTTTTTGTTGGTTTTGTCGTTTTTTGTTGCATATGCATGGAGTGCTACTTATATAGATTTGAATAGGAAATGAATTGACAATCATCTAAACAAATGAGTCAGATAAATAGATAAAAGACATAACAATGCACGGAATACTTTCGCTGGGTAAACAAGGAAGCCTCTAGGAAGTAAAACTAATGAGAAATCTTCAGCCACTGACTTCAAGGGGGACTTGTATGCATACGGCAAATGAGACAAATCATAATGCTAGGCCTTAGGGTTTGCTTCTGGATTTCAATTTTCTAAATTATAGAATCACAAAATGTTACGGATGCAAAGTACATACTGACGGACAAAGGGCCAAAAGCCTGGCATCACAGAGCCAATAAGCTTTGAAAATTGAAATGTCTAGGAGCTTCAGCTCTTAACTTTGTGGGAAAAAGCAACGTAAACATCAAGAAATAAACCAATGAGTTGTTTGAAATGACATATACCTTGTATGTTTTCTGACATTTGTATGCAAAATTATACACGCTCTTTATAAAGAATCTAGTTCAAGGCATTTGGACTGATTAATTTAGTAGAGTCGCTTTCTGTGAACTCTGATTGGCTTTATCCTTACTGATATAAAATCGACTACAGATAGTGGAAACTCTCCTGAACAGCAATTACCGGCCACGCTCGAAGAGAGCCGCTAATAGGTCGTTCTATGGAGCAGAAAACAAAACAGCTGCGCCCAAGAGAAGTAAGCTAAAAACCGCGATTGAATATGAATTTCACCATGTACTCAGACTGCACTGTTTACGTACCTTAACTGTCGAAAACATATGCTAATGACATATTTCTAGTTGAGTTGTCAGTCACTTGGCAATCCAGCTTCAGATAAAAATAAAATGATAGCTTCAGTCATTGTATGGACACGCTACTAATTATGATTTCATTATAGTATATCGATGATATCATAACCCAAAACTGCCCAAAAGCTTTCTTTTCTAATATTGTTACGGAAGGTCTACTGATGGTTCAGATAGCCGCACTTTTGATGCTCCTATCAAGCACTAAGAAATTTGATGTGTAGGCCAAAGAAATCATTTTAATGGGTGATATTGTGATTATAAAAAACAAACGACAGTAGAACTGTATGGTTAAAAAGGATCTATTCAGAATATTAGTTCTGGAACAACTCATAGGAGAGTTAAAGGAGCTTCCATGCACAGTAAATCTATAGGTGATATCGGAGCTACTGAATCAATAATAGATCACCTTTCCACGAACAGACCCAAGGATTTATTCAAGGCATTTGTTATGAAAATTGCTTTTACCTATCACTATATGATACACGGCATTAGAAAGCTAAAATATTAAAAGACTACGTGTGAATACTGTGAAGCTTAAAGGTGGAATTTTGCAGTCTAAGAAACTATTGAAAGTATTCCGAGGGGGGCTAATTCGAAGGAGGGGGCTTAATCGAGTCTTTACGGTATATGGCCTGAGGGACACTGACAGGGAGATGGCTATGCACCTGCAGAATGGATTTTCCCTAACACGGGGTTTGAAATAAGGTTGGATCTGATTCACTTTGTGGTGCAGTAAATTGAAAATATGGAACTGTAATTGGGGGAAATAGTGAAATAGTTTGTGAACAGGGAATATCCATTTGTTGACATTTGGTCATCAATGCTCACATAAGTCAACAGGTATGCTCCTTATAAATGTTTGGCCTGTATCAAGATTTCTTAGCTTTGTAAACAAATTAAGACTTATCATCTCACCATTTAGATAACTTATAGTGTTTTTTATTCGTATAAACAAGGCAGCTACAAAAATGATACCGCAGGGAGCATAGGATTACAAAGCAACCCTGTGGCCATTACACAAAGCATAAGAACACAGATAAGCACAAATTAATAAGTAAATGGGTCATTCATCTGTTACAGAACTCCTCCACCAGGGAGGGAGGGCACCTCAAAAATTAATAGTGTTTAATTTCAGTTACGTCCACTGTGCATTTCCAAAGAAAAGACTATACCCACTTCTTGCCAAAAATCTAAATCTGTACAAAAACTCTTATTTCAGGCTCTGCCTCAACATCAAGAAAGTAATGTACGAGAAAGAGGTCGTATTAAAAAGAAAGGTTTTATGAATCCTGCATAATAGCCACAGTAAAAGCAGCTTCGAAGGCAGCCCTATAGACACGGGGAGCGGGGTAGTGCCCCAAAGAATTATGTTTTGATATTTTATAACTATTCGTTTTAACTCGTAGCTTGATGTGATTCTGCAGGCTAATCTGGAAAAAAAACAGATAAGACATGTGTACCACTAAACCGGCACCATAGCAATTTCCTTAACGTTTATTTATTGAAACATTTGCTAAAACACTTTTTGGTAGCAATTTAAGCAACTTTGATGAACTTAAGTATGCATCTCATCATTAAATAGACATCAAACTGATTTTAGTAGAACGCAGTCTTGATTCCCTTGGAGAGATAGATCTCTGGCTCAACACTCCATTTGTTTTCTATGTAGTCATTTAAACAAAATTATAGTTTTGATTCTGTCCCTCGCACTCAAGGTCATTGTGTTCCAACTACGAGATACACTTGCAACAGACTAGCCATTACAAAGGAAGTATAAATTATGTAAGGTCCGCCGGGACAAAACGAGCAATCGGGGCAAAGCGAGGAAATGATCACACTGTACAATTGGTGACCCATCGACTGGATGTACCGATGTGTAATGAATGCCCCCAGCTTTTTGGATATGTGGTAAGTTACAATCGTCAAAGAATTCCACAAAAACTGTTTACGTATCTCACACATACCAATGAATTCATTTGCTGCTTTTGCCTATAACGAGGTATATCTCTATGTTTGCAAACGGCATTTCCCTAATGTATGTAAAGAGCAATGCTTTACAAATTTTCCCGGTGTCTTCGCCCCAAAACCCACACTATTCTTGGCTCCTGCCCCCCAATCCAGTTCAGCTGCCTAATGAAGCCAAACCGTATTGTAAAACTTGAGGATAGTAACGAAAATGAGATTAGTGATGATAAATTCTTTAATGTTCAGGAAGTTGTTTCATATCAAATAGAACAAATGCAGGAAGAAAATACGATAGACGAAAGATTACAGAACATAAAGGATATTTTTATTATAGATGAACAAGTATGATAACCCAGGAAACATTATCAAACTTTACCTCTTTCTCCAGTTTCTAATTTCGCGCATTCCATTTTTCGCGCGCCTTCTGAAATGAAATATTTCGCGTACATCAAAGTGTAGAGCAGCAAAATGCGCAAAAATTAAGCATTTTGCCCAACCATTTGTTCGCGAATCAGCTATGCGCCAAAATTAGATCTGCACGAAATTGTCCTGAATTCAGGTATCTTGGTAGCCATTCATTTTTCTGCTTAGGGGTCATTTCAATCATTTCATTTTCATTTCAACTTATTTTTACACCATAACCCTTCAGCTAACTTAAAATTTACTACATACCACATAAGTATAGTTTAACTTATAACCTATATTAAGAAAGAAAAAATATACTAATACTAAAGCTGATCTTCCAAGGTGTCGTGTTTGATTTATTTTCAGCTCATCAAATACATTTTCAATTGTTATTTGAAGTGGCCCAGCGAGGGAAGTTCCCGTATGCTTAAGGGGATTTCATTCCAGATTTTTAAGAGCTGATTATGAAAATCCTTTCTTGGTATACTCTAGATTATACTTAGCAATCTGGATATTTCTGCAGAATCTTGTATTGTATCTGGAATAGTGAGATCTTAGATTTGTTCCATAGATTTTCTAGACAGAGCCTGTTAAATATCTTATATACCATAACGGCGCTATCAAATGTAATAAGCTGCTTAACTGTTAGGAAATTTGGTGTCCAGTTATCTTTTATCCTGGACGCATGAAGAATAGAAATGGCCCTGTCCTGGAGATGTTGAAGGGATTCCATTTTTGAGCTTGGTAGACCACCCCAGATTACATCACCATACCGCATGTGGCTTTCAACTAGGGCTCGGCATACATTGCTTAGTGGAGACTGAGGGGGAGTGTTTTTCAGTCTTTTCAGAGACTCAAGGCCGCCATGACTTTTGTTGTGAACAGTTTCGAATTGTCGTTCCCAATTTAATCCTTCATCCAAAATGATCGCTAGTGATTTGGTATTTGTCACCCACCAGTTTTATATCAGAGCCTTTCAGTTTCAATCGTTGGTGTATCTCAGCTTTGTTTGTTATACGAGGGTATCCAATTATCTGTTTTTTTGGGATTGGCACTTAATTTGTTTACCCGCATCCATGTAGATCTTCGACATTAGTAGATACAGCGGTGACATGAGCATCATCAGCATAGAGACCTGCCTTAGAGTCTATCAGACACATTTCAAAATCATTCAAGTACATTATAAAGAGAAGAGGGCCAAGACATGAGTCTTGTGGGATACCACAAGCTACTGTTTTAGGTCCCGACTCAAACCCATTTATGGCACAGTACTGTTTTCTATTCTCGAGATATGATTGGAACCAATTCTTCAGTATCTCGAATCCCGTATTTCTTCAATTTTCCTAGCAGAATTTTATGGCTAACGGTACTATATGCCTTTTTCAAGTCGATGAATATTGTTAAATTGAGTTGCTTGTCGTCAATATTCTCATACCAGTTGTCAGTACTATCGATCAATGATGTAATTGTTGAACAATATTTTTGAAAGACTGACTGACTCATTGTTAGGACCTTGGTTAACTTCAAATATTCATAGGTTTGATTATTAACTATTCTTAATTTGTAAATGAACATAATTTGTTCCAGGCAAAAGATGAAGGCAATTGTGTTCTCCATAGCAACTCACTTCGTTTCAAGATAGGGTTACAAAGAAATTTTGTGAAAATGGAAACATCTTATTGGATAATGATTGACTGTAAGCAAATCTGATGGATCGAGAACAAAAAGTGGAGATCTATTTTGAAGCTTTATTGCAGCTATAAAAAAATTTGAAGTTCTAACATGGGCCATATTTGGGGGGGGGCTTCTTTGAGAGGGGATTAATGTGAGAATTTAACGTAGATCAATTCCAATTATCTTACTAGCAGCAACAATCCTCGCCAAAATTGTTGGAACACCTACTACATTGTCACAGAACTTTTCTCCTCCTCCACCCCTCCCCCTGATTCAATGTTGAAGTATGACAAGATTGTTCTGCTTTGACAGGTCTTTTCGCTAATGACTGGCAGATGGTCACTTCCTACGTAAAAATCAACATTGTTCATGGGGGGAGGAGGGGAGGGAAATAAGAACAGGAGAGTTATCCACTGGCAGTAGAACAGGAATAACGTTGTTCTCCTGGATGACTAAATCGTTGGTGTTCCAACTAATTTTGGCGAGGATTTAAGGTTGATAATACTATTCTCAGGCAACATCTGGAATATGCGAATAAAAGTTTCTTAAACTCTGGAGATAAGAAACGGAATGAAATTCCAATTCATAACATCACCTTTTATTCCGGTGGATGGTATGTCTCGGTGGACAGGACCACTTGCAGTCTGGAACTACGTCTGAAGAATAACGAGTACTTTCATCGCGGCAGACGGGCTGTCTCAGTACAACCGTTTGGCAGTGTGCGACTGTGCTTGCTCACAAACGAACCTCAACCCGGTTGTAGGGCTGGCTGGCTTGAATTGATGTCACATGGACAATTCTGCTTACAACTAAGTCCGGAACGCGAGACAGCTATCGGCTTAGTCGGAAAATTTTCATATAATATCTAGCTCAGTTTTTATGAGATCATAAGATAAGGGGAGACAGCCCGGATACAGAAACATGCCAGACTACTAGCATGAAAGGTGCTCTTGTAATTAGGCCCTTAGTCCTACAATCTAAGTGTTCCAGAGAAACTTGAAAGTATAGCGTCAAAGTCGACAGATCCCCTTAAGAATGGTCCATAGGTAAAGTGGCATCATTTTTAATTTTCATTTTAGGAATAGGAACGCTATTACAGATATAATAGTAAATCCATAGTTTGCAATTTCATAATTCATAGCTTGCATCTAAAAACACTGAAAAGGTATTGAAGGAGTGAAGCATGATGATGGCGATGATGATGGTGAAAAGCTGTGAAGCATGTTGATGGTGATGATGATGGTGATGCTGTAATGATCGAACGACTAACAGTCAAGATAAACTATTGCTATTTATATCAAAGCTTAGAATATAAAATAGATCAATTTTCATTACTTTCTCCCTATACTGATATCTTGAAGCCTGTTTAATGCCACAAGTGTTCCATTCCATAGGACTACAGTATAACCCACTATTTTTAGGCCCGATTTGTACTGGCACGGATTCAAGTGGCTACATAATAAGACTAGCACAGATAGGCTTTCCAGTTGAACTGACAGACTTTCTGTTCACATTAGACCTGCTGGATGCAAACACAGTTTGATCTGCCATCTGACCCAGTTTGGTATCTCTAACCCAGGTATGATCCGTTGGATCGGCTCCCATTAGGTCCAGTGTGAACGGCTAGAGCCGATGCATGCAAATGCAGTTCGGCTACGAAGTACGGAGGTTCTTCCTCAACAGACCATGCTGCAGCCGAAACTGCAAGAGCCCAACAGTCGAAACTCAGAAATCGGAAAGGTGACTGTAATTCTCAACAATAATTGGTTACGGTCCAACCATTCATTCGTGATAGTGCAGACTTAGAGCTTGAGGATCACAAGCACACAGGGTGCGAGAGAAGAATATCACACAGGTGAAGAGTTGTTAGCCAATTTGTTCCAGTATTCTGTAGCCGATGACGACATAAATTGTTGAAGTTTCCAATTTGCGTAAATAAATTCTCCAGAGCCAATGAAATGCAATCTTGGCATTTTACCTGTACCTTCTAAGTATTAAGCTTTTTTCTGCAAACTAAAGTCAGAATCAAAACTGTTGCAAAATACAAAGTTCAGGGAATTAGTACCTTACAGTTACCGGAAAATCCTTTCCGTATTATGAAAACTAGCCAGTCTGTCGGTTCTGACTTTTTACTACATATTTTATTGATAAAGTTTAATACTTCTTGCATATTAGGCCCGTTCCTACAGTGGAGTATGGGGTGTAATATCACCCAAGAAAAAATTTTGTCCACAAGCAAGCAAAATTTGATGTTTCCGTCGTCAAATTCCCTTGATGTTTTGTATTCTAGGAGTCTAAGAAGAAGAATTAGGTGCTACCGAGAAGAAAAAGCTCATGGATATGTTACTTCATAGATTCTCATAATTTGCTGGCAAATTGAATATACAAACTTAAAATTTTTAAGTAGTTCAGTCCTTGGCGCCAAATTGTAGGCCCTACACCCAATTAAAGAGAGCTTCTGGGAACCGCCTTGTTGTGTACCTCACTGTTTTGGTGCTGCTTTGAATTCGTAATGGGACTTAAGGCCTGCTCATATGAGCCCGCTTACCGAGCCAGCTCACTTAGCGAGACGAATTTCAGATTCATTTTCATTTTCATTTAACATTATTTACACACGAAACAAAACCCTTCAGAAATTAATATACAAAACTTACAATCTTAAATCTAAAAAATTAAATTCCTAAAAAGCCTAAAATCTTAAATTCGTTATCTGCTGTTGTTCCAGGGAGTCGTGGTTTAAAATGAGTCTAGCCCTTTCAATGCGTTTTTAGTCGTTGTTTAAAACGATTTAAAGTCGGTAGCTCACGAATTGTGGAAGGAGTTTCATTCCAGACTTTCAGTGATGCATAATGAAAACTCTTTTTGAAAAACTCGGTCCTGGATCTAGGGATTTGAAGATCCTGAGAATGTCTCGTATTATACGAGGAAAAATATGATCTGGGCAAGTATTTATCAAAAAGGTTTTCAGGACATAATCTGTTTACGATCTTGTAGGTCATCACGTCCCTGTCATAACGGATAATATTTTCTACATTTAGCCAGGAACTAGACCAAAGATCTTTTATCTTTGCATTCTCTATTATTGACCATGCTCGGGATTGAAGACATTGGAGAGCAGCTAATTTTGTTTTACACAAGCTACCCCAAACAACGTCGCCATAACGCAGATGACTCTCGACAAGAGCATAATACACACTGCAAAGCTGAGATTGCGGTAAACTATTTTTCAGTCGTTTTAGAGCTGAAAGACCAACACTCATTTTGCCCTTTACATGCTTGTATTGCTCATCCATCCATGTATTGCTCATTAGATTCTGTTCGTATGAGGAAATTCCATTGGATGGAATCTGTCACGTGAGAAGATCAATAACGTTTGGCGGTATTCAAAATGGCTTCCAGAAAAAACATAGTGATATGTCACCTAACTTCATGTTTTTCAGCTGTTATTGCCTTAGCTTCCATGATTCATGGAGTGTTTCTAGCCTGGGAAATCAATGAAGTGAGAAATAATAGCTTAATATCGGCTTTTCTTTTTCGAAACCGAAACTATCTACATAAAAAATTCAAGAGACAGACAGAGGAACAGAAGAAGACGTAGCAGATGGTATGAACCCGGTCGTACGGACTTATGGTGGAGAAATAGATTGACTGGAGTCTCCCGTGAAGAATAGTATATGTTGATGTAGCAGATTCCGCCATTTTGTTTGATGGAATTTTGTTTTGTTAAAACTGGGCACGCGCAGTAGATACTTTTTCAGCCCGCTAAGCGGGCTGGAGTGTTCATATGAGAGTATTTCCAGGCCGCTTACCGAGATCTCAGCAGTGGGCCAGCCCGCTTTCTCAAATGAACAGAAACCACATTTTGTATAGGATATGAGGGTTACCGTAAGTCCTCGATTAAGCCCCCACCCTAAATTATTTTTTGTGAAATAAGCCCCCACCCTCGAATAAGTCCCCATGGGGGGTTATTCGATTCCACCCTCGAATAACTGTTCAGTGGATCTTGGATGCTTGGCAGAAGCTGCCCTTTGAGCTCATTCGAAACTCATTTACATCATGTGGGTTAACAACTGCACTTGATGAAAGTGAAGACGATAAAATTCATTGTTTCAAAGAGGGTCAACCTTGTAGAAGTGGAAGGGGAAATGTTGTCTGAGCAAATGAAACTCATGCACGAGACAGAAGAAGATCCTTTTACACCAAGCAACATTGAGATTTGCGCAGCAGCACCTGAGGATTTACTCATCGATTAAGATAGCCAGGACGAGGAAGATATCAATACAACTGAATGAAATGTGACAATAACTCAGTGTTTAATAACTTTTGAAAAAAATTGTTCTGTTGGAGAAGATTGTTGTAATTTCAGTAAATGTTGTAAATACATTTAACTCCAATTTTTGACAGACTTTCCTCTTTTTTCAACATACATTACTTGGACTCAAATATCGCCCCGAAAACAACAAATATTTATGACCATTTTTGGTTGCGACAGAATAAGCCCCCCCCCTCGAATAAGCCCCCCCTCGAATAAGCCCCCATCCTAGAATATTTTTTGTGAAATAAGCCCCCGGGGGCTTATTCGAGGACTTACGGTAGGCGGGATCTCGCTAGGTGAGCTGGCTCGCTAAGCGGGCTCATATGATCAGGCCCTTAGTGATGGAGCTAGTGATGGAGCTAGTGATGGAGTTTAGTGATGGAGTTTAGAGTGATTGATTCGAGATGGATTCGAGATGGATTCGAGATTGATTCGGGATTGATTTGAACATTTAATTCTAGAACTATCTATCTTGTTTTGCATATGAGACACTCTACTTGCTTCTCAAAACCAAACTGAGATATCCATCTGTTTTCTATCAGTTTAACTCTGCAGCAAATTTAAACGATTAACTCTAATTTAGAATAAAAGTCACCAAATAGGTGCAAAACAAGTAAATATAGCATCAATCAAGATCAGGGGTGAAAGCTCAACTTAAATCTGAACTTTGATTGCATGAAATACTAAACTTTGATAAAATTGAATATCAAATTTGATGACATTGTCGATCTATTTAAGTGTACTTGTGATCATAACTACCATCAGTCATTACAAAGGAGTTCATGATAAAGAGATGGTTACATCTAAATGAAGTCATGTGATACCTTATGCCATTTCCAGTTACTTATGTCATCGGCACTCTCAGTCTCATTATCGGCCTCTGCTTTTGACATCTCTTTAAATTCAGTTGAAAGGTATTGCTTAGACCTGCAAACGAACCCTTTACAATTCACTTAGAAATAATTACAAACATGTATAATGTAAAGTAAATAAGTTCAAATGAGCCTTAACTCGTGTTTGAAGAAATGAGAGCAATTTAATTAGTTGAGTGTGACAAAACAAGATAGCTGTAAGAAAAGGGCTTTTTCTGTGCTACAGTATAGGGGTTTTGTCTTAAATGACAGAAAAAGCCCGTTTCCATCAATTCTTACTTAGATTTTGATCGACATACTTTACTCACTTTCAGCTTTACTCAGGCCTGAAATAATCACATCAGAGTGGAAGCGCAGGACCAGTGGAGCATATCTTACTTTAGTGTGCAGCAAAAACTAATCTGTCCAGTGCAGTGATAATAAATGGTTTTGTGTAGCGACTAACAGCTAAAGTCTGTAGTACTAGAACCACTTAACTTCTCAAAAGTATGTTCATATGACTTTTTTGCATCAAAACGTGTTTTGATTAAGGTAAACAACTTCGATATCAACAACAGCTACTTATCAATGCAATGTGCATTCAATAAACTTGTAGAAAACTAGTGTCACTCATACTGGAAAACAAAGGTGAAAATTAAGGGCTTGATCAGAAAAATTTCATAAGAGCCACAACCAATACCACTAGTTTGACTGAAATATTCTATGATCAACTTTCCAAATAATTAGGTCTGCAATGGAGAGTAGAAATATCTTAACGAAGATGAATAGTTAATATTTTCTCTACTACTTCAAGCACATAGTTGTCAGCCGTAATGAGATAGACAAAGTGAAGGAATGTTTACGACTAATGGAAAGCTGATGGAAGATTTCCAGATAAACGCGACAAACCTCTTATCATAAACTTGAGGAAGGTCAAATCTCTTTGCAATACCAGGCGACGTAGCAGGCGATACGAGAGGTGATACATTGTAGCTTCCTTGTCCTGAATGACAAGGGCTTAGTACTGGAGAGCTATTAGGAGTTATGGATCGAGACAATTTCAAGATCGGCAGACCTTTCAGCTTCATGCGGCTATTGATTGCATAGGGTGAAGTAGGAGATCCAGGGCTTGACATAACATGAAGCGCCGAAATATCATTCTCTGAACTACATCGCTCTATTTGATTGGCTGGTTGGAAGAACCAACTTGTGTTACCAATGCTTCGACTGGTAATCTCTTTGCCTTTACTTTCTGTATGGAAGTCACTGCTGCTGCGATGTAGCTTGGCGTGCTGCTTATGGTTATGTGAAAATATGTCACCTAAACTGGATCGACTGACGAGTCCTCGTGCCGCATTGAGAATTCTAAATTATAGAAATATGCATTT
Source organism: Mastigias papua (assembly GCA_964019165.1). Lineage (NCBI taxonomy): Eukaryota > Metazoa > Cnidaria > Scyphozoa > Rhizostomeae > Mastigiidae > Mastigias > Mastigias papua. The sequence continues at coordinate 10,981,706 of OZ025275.1, read as the reverse complement.
AAAAAAATACCTGTATCATATACGACTGCTGATGTAATTCCAGAAAATATTTCAGTACCGTAAGAGTAAATTTTAGTGATATATAAATGACTTCCTATGTGTTAAATTGAGCATTCATTTCACTCGTTTTCAAATATACTAATCTATTTTATATATACCAGTTAATTAACAACATTACAAACTACAAACTAAAACAAAAAAATCACAACACAATTGCATATACCGCATTTCCTAGAAAGAGTGCTCATTTAAAAGTCAGCTTTCAAGAGGGGATACGCATTTACAAATCAGCAAATAAAGTAACAACATTTACGGATTTCATTCAGCATGACTGTAAATCAAACTATTTTACACTGAATGACTACGACCATAAAAACTTGTATTATCAACTATTTAATGACTAAAGGTAATTCATATGCAGCACAAATTACACAAAACCAACAGAATGATAACAAGATGCAATGGAACTATAGGGTAATGGCATAAAAATGTAACACACCAAAGAAAATATACTAAGCATAGAACAAGAAAATGTACTAAGAATTATTGCTATTAACAATTTGTTTTACAGTTGGTAGCATACAATTATAGCTAAAAGCTAATTAACGCCAACAAAACATAACCAAATTTACAATTTTGAAAGATAAAGAATAAAAGATAACTATAAAAGTCTTACATTTTTGACAAAAGTTGTGCATAATCTGCAGACGCAAGAATTCTCATTCTATAGTTTTATTTTTCCTTTCAATTCAGATAGAGTGTTGGAACCTTTTATTTCTTTTGGTAATGTATACCACTAAAGGCAACCTCTGTATTGGATATTTTCTATTCCGTATGATATTGTGTTTGCCGTTGGCATTTGCAAAATGATTTTCACTTCTCAAGTTGTACTGATTATTTCTCTCAGTAAAAACATCCCACATAAAAGATGGATTCAAATCTGCCTCGTTTTGTATATTTCAATCATTAGCAACTGCAGATTATGCTGATGAGTTGTTAAAGTTCTCTTCATGAGCTTTTCAAACTCTGTTTCACTACCTTTGCATACCAGTCGCAATGCTCTTTCTCGGGTGAGATTTAACTTCGAATTTACCACCCAATCATGGAACATCCATACAAGGGGACAACAGTTAAACTGTGACTTGGAAATGGAAGAGTTTATTAAAATTTCCAGTTTGATAGGATCTACATAGGTGGACAAACGAGCAAGTCCGTGGAACTTTTCTTTGGCCTTTTTGCACAAATCTTCAACATGCTTTCTGAAGCTTAGTGTCTTATCAAAAGTTATGCGTAGCAGTTTTCCATACTCACTTTCATTGATTGTCGAATTTCTAAATGTAACTGCTGCTTTGGAGCATTTATCACCAAATATCATAAGGTGACACTTGTTATCATTTAGTTTCAAATAATTGTCAGAAAACCATTTTGCAACAAAAGTAGCGTCTGGTTCTAATAGTCTAACAATAGTTTCAAGAGCTGAATGACATGCATAGATAGCTGTATCATCAGCATAGTTACAGATTTGTAGTGAACGTTAACATTGTAGCTTAGGCCATTTCTCAGTCAATACCGATTTTCCTTCTTTTCATTCATTCGCATTCTCTAATCGCACACCTGGGACATCACCACACGTCACTCCTGTCATCACACACTTGGTCATTCCTATTCTGTTGTTCTCTATGCAATCATCACACCATGAGCCTATTCAACAATCCTCTAACAACAACCTAACCCTTCCTTTACGTAAATCATGTTTATTTCGGGTTGTTCAATGTTAATGTATATATCCATGTTATCTGTAATGTATAGTCAGTCAGAGTAGAGTCAGAGTACCGTCAACAACATCGTCTCCTCTCTCTGCCTCCGTGTTCTCAGCACGTTAAATAAGGATACGCAACAACATGGATCAACGAAGGATGTCACTGAACGAGCATAGCAGTCTATAGGAAGCAACAAACACACGTTCCTATAGATTCTAGTGTACCTTACAAACAAGAAAATATCATGTACAAATACATTAAATAATAAAGGCCCCAGAACTGACCCCTGAGGCATGAAGGGGCTACAGGATGAACTATTGTGTAGCAATATATATAGTGCATACTCATTGCAAATAGGAGGTGGCACTCATTCGACGTGGGTGCTCAGCTAAAAAAACATTTCTCCAGGGACGCGCTCATTCGGGGAGGGCGGTCTTTCGAGGAAATACGGTCTAATGGAGTGACTAAGGAGGAGCTCTTTTAGCAGATATACTATAATATAGAATCTGGAAGAGGAATTGGTAAAGAGATTTGGGGACAAGAATCAAACAATATTGCATTGCTAACGCATCTACATATCCGTAAGCAATATAAGCTGGATTTTCATTCAGTGCTTTATACTATAGGTGTGACTTTTTCTATGGTATTATAATAATCTGGGCACGTGTATTTTCTAAAAACTGATTGTCTGAGCACGATCGCAAATAAGGTAGAAGTGCATCCGACTTTCTGCGATCGATCGAAAGCGCCGAAGCCACTTGCTTTGAAACCAACGACATCATAATCGCTATCATGACAATCATTTTCAGCGACCAATCACACATCATCAAACTCATTACCATAGCAATAATCTTAAGCAACCAATCATAAGATTCTAACTCGAATCTTTTCTTGACTCACCTATTGTTAGATTTCCTAGTATTTAATGCATCCACAGATTTTGCCTCAGCTAACAATTCCCTGTAATCGTTTGACTTCAAGAACCTTGGGTAGCTGTCAGTGCTCATCAAGTTAAAAACTTGACCCTAAGGACAGACAGAAAGTGAAAAAGAGGAGAATTAGCAAGCTTCTATAAGTTCAAAATCAAATTGCGTTAATAAAGCCGTCAGTGACTAGTATCAGACAAATTCTCCTGAAATAATCATTCTGTACTAAACGGAATGATAACAATATTTTTCTTGCACGTTTTATGCACTACTGGAGAATACTTGACAAAGTAAGCTGAAATTAATTCAACCCAAAATGGCGCCATAGTATAAATTGTTACTGCAGATAAATAATTCCTTTCGATATATCATATCTAGTTTACTTCAAGCATGTACATGCATTTTCACAGATGTATTTTCACACGATTGCAATTTGAAAATTGAATGCTTAAAGAAAGTCTCAAAACGAACATTGTTTTGTTCATTTGTAAGCTTCTTACGGCCAGCTGTCATGAGATTCAATTCAAGTGTAAGCGAATCTTGAAATGTTGTGTCTGCAATATTTAACAACGACGTAAAGCAAAAATGAAACTACAACATAGGTTTTGGGGCCATAAAAAATATACTGCTTCCTCGATTATCTGTTGCTCGATTATCCGCTCCTCGCCTTTCCAGTCGCCGACACTGAACCAGAGCTAATGTTTTCCTTTGTCTCGTTTTCTTTACTTTTTTATTAAACGATTGTATTAGGGCTACTTTGTTTGTAATATTATATCTATTAATTTGCTTTTAACACGTCAGTTTGGAAAACAGTATTTATATTATACTGAAACTTTTTACGTTTTTAAATATTATAAAATGAAATGAAATGAAAATGACTTTCGGGGTGCTGTATTGAAAGTTTTCTGGAAAAAGCTACTAAACCACTTATAAGCTCCTTATAAGTATGCAAATCGTACACACCTTTTTTATAAGGAACCTAACTCGAGGTCTAGTTTCAAAAGTTCCTTATTTTTGGACCTTCAATTGTCAAATTGTAGTACTAAAAGTTCCTTAATTGTCAGCGCACAATTAGTGCATAAAAACGGTACAGACACAAGGAAAACGCTAAAACCTTAAATTTTGCCTTTGATTTTGACTGCAACGTAAGGTCAATGAAAAATGAAGGACTTAACACAAGCATAGCAAACAATCTAGGAGGGCTTTGACTGTAAATGAATGGAACCATCTTCTTAATTCTTGAATAAAAATTGTTCAAATTGAAAAGTTCTTTAAGGAAAGTTCTTTAAATACCACGGCATTCTGCATGCAGGTTCCTTATAAAGTGGTTTCTTATAAAAAAAAAGCGAGTAGTCGGCTTTCTCATCAACTACTTTGATCCCTAACTACTGGTTTATACTTAAGCTTAAACGTGTCACTTATGATTTTAACGCGTTCCCAGTATACGTATCATAAGGCTGCTCACTAACAGGTATAATGGCTCAATCCATGTCCGGACTACTGCTAAACTTTCATTTAAAATCTTTCATTATGTGTGAAGTCCGTGGAAATCTTCAAGCTCAAGAGCAGATACGCCACCATTAACATACATAATTCTGTTTCAGCGGCATTGAACGATGAATTTTTAATGACATGGACAGACACTAGGCCTGCCTTGGAGTTAAACATTATGGATAAGAGGACGCAGACTTTTAAAAAACAAAAAGGATATGTAACCAGGGGCGAGAACAGCCACTAGAGATTTAGGGGTTTTAGCAGACCGCACTCTTTTTGGACCATTCTTTTTGGTACACTGTACAACTAAAAAAATCCAACTAAAGGATGACGCACAGCAATACATATGTGACATAACATAGAATCCTACCTTGCCAGAAGTATCCCACCTGGTCATACTTTTATCATCCAATTCGGAAGAATTACAAAATTTACCAAGACGAAAACTGGGGGGGGGGAGGGGGGGAGGAATCCAGAGCTCTCAGGCTTCATGCACTAGGTGTGAGGTGAGAATTACGCATTTGAATCATTGCTCATTCTCGCAAACAAAAAGAAAAAATTCACGCATTAACATTTACTTATAAACTCTGTGGCACAGCCACGACTTAGGGAATATGGGGAGGTGATTTCCTCTCCATACTTTTATCGAAGAATGATCCTCGGGCCCAAAAGGTGCATGGGGCGTGCTCCAAAAAATGTTGCTTACAGCTACACCCAAGATCCCTTTAAGTCTTCTCCTCCCCATTTCATTTACTCTCTCCAAGTCGCCGTGTGTACATGAAGACATTTTCTTGAATCTTGACAAAATCCACTTGCCTGCGCTTCTGTAAAGCCTCCACCTTCGAGCAATGAATGATAATGTATTTGAACCAATTTGAAGATGGCAGAAGAGCTTATTGGGACAAGACTGAAATAAAACCTCACTCATATTCAGTTTTGCAACAGGAGAGATCTGCAAGTCCTCTTGGTCCCACGCCCATAGTGCAATCACTGTTTGCGATGATGGCGATAAAGTTTGAAGGTGGGTACTTTACTTTTATTGATGCAGAAAATGACACACCATCTTCCTCTGTAGAACAGCGTAAAGCAAACATAGGTAAATTTTTAGTCTGGAACACTCTCAATTTGTTTGAAAGGTGCAGTAATCTGCGATAGAGTGATATAAACATTAAGCATACTGTTGCGAGAACTTTGCCTTTACTGTGCTTAGGTTGCTGATATATTATGGAGCTGAATGACACTTTTGCATGTACCAAGCTTTGGAAAATTATTGGAAAGTCTATTAGCAAAATCAAATTGGAATGTAGTAGCAAATTGGTGACATGAAAAGTTCCAATACACGGTGAGAAATGATTTAAAAGCAATCATTTAAAATTTTTTAAAAATGAAAGCAGGAAGAGAAATTTACTTCTCATACATTACAGAGTTTTAACACAGAAGCAGAACACATGACTAAACACAAGGGCCAAGTATCATGAACGTCAAAATATTCGATGTCATTAAAAAGCATAAACCATTCCCATTTCCAAACTGGTCGATGATTATCAGTCGTAAACGTGCAAGTTAAATTGGATTTCTAGCCTTTGATAGGCGTTTTTCGTAGGGAATTATGTACTTATAGCTTTTTACCAAAAAGATGTCCTGATCTAATCTTTCCATTTTCATAGCAATCACTCTTTCAATCTACCTCAAAATTTAGTCACAAGATACCATCCACTGGATTAACAATGCGGATAGCTCATTAAAACTGATCATAATGTATTATATCCGCTGCAGTATACAAAAGGAAATTAAACCACAAAGTGATATCGTCTAGCTTCAGGATTACAACCTTAGTAAAACTAATACTTATCGTTATTTATATCATTGTTAGATCTTGCTTCATGCAATTTATAGCCGCATTAAATTTTTTTGAAAATGACGGAAAAATTTTACGGTGATTGCACATGAACCAAATACCAAGAATCTAGCAGCCAAATTTACAAACATTTATAAACACATATATTCTTATATATTTCAATGCATAAATATATATGTATATATATATATGTATATATATATATATATATATATATATATATATATATATATATATATATATATATATATATATATATATATATATATATATATATATATATATATATATATATATATATATATATATATATATATATATATATATATATATATATATATATATATATATATATATATATATATATATATATATATATATATATATATATATATATATATATATATATATATATATATATATATATATATATATATATATATATATATATATATCAGTGGCGTAGCGTCAGGGTATTCAAGGTATTCAGTGAGTACCCTACAATTTCCAGTAAAAAATAATAATCTGCATTACGTTGTGATAACAATACTATTTCTCAAATGCTCATTCAAATGGCAAATTTAACTCCTTTTAACGAGTTTACCTGCCTTAATATTCAAGCTGTGTAAGTGTGTAGACGTGAATCGTTTGGAAGCAAGCAGATCTGTGAAGATAATGCAGAAGACCGAACAGGAACTTCATGTTAAACTGAAGTTCGTCACGAATACGCAGTGAATCCCGGTAGGGTGTTTCCACCAATCAAAATGCTCCATTTCATGAATAAATTTTTCCTTAATGAGCAAAAACAATCTCAAAATACGCTGAGAAATGGCCAGCGTCCAGCCTCATACTTCTAAAACCTCACATAGAGGCTAATAAACATTGAGCTTGAGTACTTGGAGTGGCGGAGTTGTTACCAAATACGAAGTAAATATGACACGTGTAATTTTTAATAGGAGTTGAAAGGCTGTTTTTAGCAAGACAGTTCTGGTCAGATGTAAATTATGTTATGTGGCAGCAGCAGCAAGAAAGACAAGTGAAAGGTAGGTAGCTCATAGAGGTTCAGTCGCACGTAGGCCAAGTTCCCCAATGTCTCATTTTGTAGTGTTAGGAGGAGCCTATAGCTGTTTTAATTTCGTGAATATTATAACGATAGACGTCAAACATTCCCTATATATTTCTAAATATATGTAAGTTCCCTAGCTTAGTTTCTTTCTGTTTACATAATGTGTGCTGCTAGCTTTGCACAATTCAAAGTGCAGAGCCATGTGATGTTGTCCCTATCAACATTCTGACTTATACTCTGCTATTGTCCAGTTGCTATTGTAAAGGGTGTTGTTTTATCAAGGCTTCGAGAACCTTCTAGGCTTTGTTGTTATAGGCCCTGTTCATGACTTGCTAGATGGATTTAACTTGACAGTGGGTGATATCATGACATCGCTGATTCAAAACTCATTTTCAAAATTATCACTCACGGAAAAAGAGGATTATTGAGAAGCGGAGGCCGAAGCCTTGCAATAACATCACACAGTCTAGATACAGTGTCTAATATTAATTTTCGGTTCTTTTCTGTTATGTGACCACGACCAACTGATGAATACATTTCATTTCATTTCATTTCATTTCATTATACTTCCTTTAAGGAGGGTTGCCCTTCAGCCAGAGCTGATTTGCAAGGGGCCCTCCACTTAAAAACTATAATACAATGAATATCTTAAAGTGCAGGAGATTGAGTTTTTTACTAGATATTTATGTTCAGGGTGATAAATGCCACGGGACGTTAATTAGCCACACCCAGCCACACCCTATGATAGAATACCCAGTCGAAAAAGTCGCGCTACGCCACTGATATATATATATATATATATATATATATATATATATATATATATATATATATACACACATATATATATATATATATATATATATATATATATATATATATATATATATATATATATTTATATATATATATATATATATGTGTGTGTGTGTGTGTGTGTTTGTTGTTATTTACCTTGATAATGATAGGCTGACATCACATGGTCGCTCAAAAGCGTTATTAATGCTAACTTTTATTATTAAGTTTTATAACATAAAATTCGTATTGAAGAAACAAGAAGAGATTTTATGAAATTTACAACCCACAATTTTGGGTAGGTCCATGCAAAACCTCTGTTTCGCGTAAAAAGCAACTTTCGCAAATTTGTTCGCATTATGCATACTGGCATCCATATCAGTTACTACTGATGCTGATTTTGATAGCAAACTCTTGTCCAACCTAATTTCAAAGACATTGTTAGAAATCTACAGCTGAAAAGCTCGCTTTAAAGTAATTTGTATTTGGCTGGTATACTGTGTTAGCATAATACATGTTCTTTAAACTAACCATTAAAATAGTCATATATCTACCTTACACCAGGAGATTAACGAGGTACAAATTTAGCGCGAATGTTCAAAATCTGCTTTCAGTAAATATGCTTTAATCAAATAGAGAGTAAATATCAAGGACAGTTTAAAGTTGAATCGTAACTTAAAGCAAATTATAATGTAACTGTGTGATAATGAATCCGCTCTCATTCTAACTTATCATTCACAAAATTTATCTGCAACTTATAATACGCCAAACATATTCTGCATTTCAATTTGTTCATTCTCGAAAATCAAACCATTTTTGTAAGTTACTATGACCAGTTGCGTTAAACTCCTTCCTGGTAATTTTGTACTCCAAAATTTTATGCTTTGTAAATTTCATGGAATATGGCAATAAATATCTTATGCTCATAGCCATTGCAGTTTATTGTACTGAATGCTTGTAAGCTTAAAAAGAAGAATGAAAAGAGTAAAAAGAGTTAAAAGCATAGGGTATGTTGAATTGACTTTGATTTCAGATGTTCCGCACTTATCAAAGAGTATGAAAAAGCAAAAACTTTTATTTCAGCAAAAAACTGCCGGATCCTTCTTCAGTGGGTATTCTCTAATGATTGTCGTTCTGGCCTTAGAAACGACTCAATAACATGAAGATTGAATTGAACATGTTATGTGTCCTTGCTTCAAGAAAATCGTTCTTAAAGTAATCTCAATATCTATAGCAATCAAGAAAAACTTTCGTTTGTCAACAGGATAATGCATCTGCTCACAGAGCAGAGTTAACTCGAAACTTCTTCAGATAGCAGAACATTAGATTTGACATTCGAAGCTGTCAAAAAAATGCGTGGCTACCCATCAAAACATCGATTAAAGATCTGTTCTAGCAAACGTTTTTCGCAACAATGTTTAACTTTTCGAATCTTCAAATTATAATTTTTTCATTGACCGTATTCCGACTTCCTGTTTTTTTATCTGCTGTTGTAATTTGCATCTAATTTGCATAACCACGCACCTGGGTGATCTTTCGCCATTACATAATTTTTAGAAGAATTTCATAGATTTCATTAAATTCATTCGAATGTAAGTGTACTTATTTCAGTCACTTCAATTAGTAATTCAATTAGTAATATATTGCTAAAAACTGCTGAATGAAATGTCTCTTACCTCCGCCTCTTATCATTTAAACACGTAACTAGTAGATGAATATCTTCAAGAGTTATAAACATAGAAGATAGTGTCTCATTTTGCCCCATATGTGGGGCAAAATGAGACGATATACCTGTTGTAGAAAAAGCTCGAAATTTTCAAATTATCAAAGCTAGGGAAAATTGCTCTAAATCTTGAATAGTTCATATGTTTAAGTAAGTATATGAATGCTGTCCTCTTTTATTCACGTATTCCTGGCTGAGCATGAGTAGGACATTTGCTTAAGCGTCTCATTTTGCCCCGAATTACCCAACAAAGCAATTAAAATTTTTTGTTCTAAACTTGAATTGTTCCTCTGTATTGGCGCTTTCCTAGTGTCTTCACACACATCTGATGAAAGGAATTGCAGGTGAACTGTATGTGGAAACATTTTATAACGACAATGAAGTAGACAGTTCGAAGAAGAATGAAATTGGCTAAAATTGCTGGATGCAGGATTTCATGGCAACTTTTTGAAGGAAACTCCATTGATTCAGTCTATGAATTTATGAGATACGATTACATCAAAAGCAGTTTTGCTGTCAGAATTGGTCAAAATCGTGTGGAACATTAAACCAAAACAATTCAACAATCAAAAGTTGGCCTAATTTGAAAACAGTCGAGACACTTCTCTTTGACGATACAACTAAGTGCTAATATGGATGACAATCCAGGTTCAGGTATATCTCCATTTCTTATCTACAATCTGCAAATATCAAAGCAATTTTCTTAGTGGTCCAGCCATGGAAATCAAAGTGATAGGGACTATAGGTAACGGATAGTATCTCAAGGTGTTCCTCAAGGTTCAACCTTGGACCCTCTTTCATTCATCTTAATAATTACCCCAATCTTTTTAAATAATCTCACGACCATGTGGACGATTTATAATCTTTCATTCATTGAAGAAAGCACCACGAATACACGGTAAAACTCTATTTAGAAGAAATTCTTAGTAAAAGTAATCGGATAGGGGAATTCTACAGCTGTTTGAATTATAAACCTATTAACGGTTAAAAGACGGAGATCTTCAATGATAAAGGCCACCAATTACCTACGGACAACAATAGCCCTACTATATTGCCAGCTATAACATAAAGTTTGGGAAAGAGCGTATCACAGCTGCTACATATGCTACTAAAGGATGGGCCTGTATTACGCCTGATATGGAGGCATTTCTTCTTTAGTTCAGTTTGGCTGTTGATTTCAAAAGTCGAAATAGCTTCGGATTCCCTTACAGTACACACACCGGGCTTCTTCAAGATTTCATTGTGAGTATAGAAGTTGCTACTTTTGAAAAACGGCAAATGTCATTTAAGGCACTTCAGTTACAAACTGAAAATTCCTAATGTCTAAAACCACAAATTTAGTACTAAAAATTTAATATAAATATTGCAGGGCATTCCACTCTTCGAAGTGAGGTTTACCTAGATTTTAAACAGTTGCTGATCGTCATATTGTTTACTATGTAAGGAAGTTATAAGATTACTGGTTTCAACTGAAAGTTAAATAATCGCTAAATTAAGCGAATTTTGCTGCCTTCTGATATATTAATTAATACCTATATTATTTGAGAAGGATTGGCCAATTTGAAACAATCATGCAGTTAAGAGTACACTATTATTCTAACATATACAACAGATTCCAAGTCATTGCCATAAATCTCTTTGATGCACAAACCCAATATTGGTATAAAGTCAGTGCCCTGAACGAAACTTGCCGAAGGTGCCTAAAGGGATGAATTTCTTTTGGCAAAAATTAAACTTAATTCTTATAAACTATTAAGATATTTAAACATTATGATGTTTAAGCGTTAGACTAAAAAACATATTGATTTGGTTGTCTGACACTAATATCATATTTGAATCGTGAAAATTGTTGTGTTTTGGAAATGAGGATTTGCAGACACTTAACAAGGCTGAAACAATCAGGCCATGGTTCTTCATAAAACAGCAGGTTGACGCAGCTGTGACATGAGCATAATCCTATCATAATTTCAATTCAATTTGATATACTCCGCTTCCAACTCTAGTTAATTCCCATGCATAATTATATCAGCATCTCAACTCTGGTACACGAACGTCGAATAAATCATTTCTCACTATAACCAATATCTCTAGTAATATCAAGTTTGAACAAAATGTCTACTTTTTCCATGACTGTAACTCTATTCGACCGGCGTTCACAACATTCATCAATTTCCAACTAATTTTCCCTGCATAATTTCTCATTACTTCAAGTATATATACTTAAAGATATCACTTTCAAACAACATCCGAAAGACTTCAGTTTAGTACCTTAGCTGTTGCTAAAGCTAGATAAATACTAATGGAATGGAGATGCTTCTTAAATACTTACAACGGCACAGCGTGATCGAGATGTAACATCTATATGTCTGTACGCAACCGGACTTTGATAACCTTTATACCATATCTCTTATACAATATGTTTGATTTACCTATAGTTTTACATGAGTTAATCATATTGAGAAACTCAGCTGGTCAACAATTTTCCGTCAAATTGGTAGTAGCGGATAAAATTATCTTTTTGGTAATGGAAATGCTTGACAGTATCCTTTTATATTCCCTTCCACCGACACATAGGTAAAACGAAACCGAATACTTTTCATTGAAGTAAAAACAATTACATCAATATAGTTACAATGTCCTCTAAAGCATCCCGGTCAGAGCGTTTCCTCAAATCGATGGGGTATTTAATTCATCCGCTTTCAAAATATACGCTCTCTACAGCGGTTTCAAAAATATCTCTTCCACAATTTTAGTGGAAGCGCAAGGTCGATTTGGATAAATATTCATCCATTTTCAATTTCATCCTGACCAGTGGAAGCGGTGCCTAATTCTCATGATTATTGACAGTAGTAAGCATGATCCTAACATCCAACTATCCACTTAGTGAAAATCTTCAAGGAGCCGCTATGAGCTATGATCCATTCCACTTTTAAGTCAATACACCACTTTGGCCAACCGCGTTAGCATCATCGATTGCGAGACTGGACCTAGGTTTGGGGTGCAAAGCTAATATTTTCTTAGCAGTCGCAACCAGGAATCCTACGAAATCTGTTCGCGTACCGCTAAAACTGCGCAATTAAGTAACTAATTGTTGCATTGGTCTCGAATTTATGAAAATTTTCTAATGAAGCTATACGCGAAACGTTAAACAGTCGTTTTTATTATGAAAGTCTATTTAAATTTGTAAAAACTGTAAGTCGAAAGACTATATATATATATATATATATATATATATATATATATATATATATATATATATATATATATATATATATATATATATATATATATATATATATATATATATATATATATATATATATATATATATATATATATATATATATATATATATATATATATATATATATATATATATATATATATATATATATATATATATATATATATATATATATATATATATATATATATATATATATATATATATATATATATATATATATATATATATATATATATATATATATATATATATATATATATATATATATATATATATATATATATATATATATATATATATATATATATATATATACAATCAGTAGCTAGCGAGTAACCAGGATTTCTCCTTTTTTGGTGCAAACGGAAAGGTTGATATAATGCTCAGAAAAACCAGGAGAAAATTAAAATTCACCACCACCTGGGATCGAACCAGGGTCTCTCGCATTCCGGGCAAGCGTCTTAACCACTAGACCACAGTGGCTTGTTTTAACTCCCCTGGTTTTTAGCACCTTATGGTCACTTTCGGCTTTCGCCTTTATCAAGCAGCTCTAATATATACAATCAGTATGTATACAATCAATCAGTATTTTCTGAGCATTATATATATATATATATATATATATATATATATATACGTGTCAAAAACTTAAGAAGGCATTCACACAACAACACTCGTTTTTTATGCGACTAGTTTCGTCTGATCATGCAGACTCTTCAGGCTAAACTGTTTAGCCTGAAGAGTCTGAATGATCTGACGAAACTAGTCGCATAAAAAACGAGTGTTGTTGTGTGAATGCCTTCTTAAGTTTTTGACATATATTTCTTACTTGCGGATTGTAATCATATATATATACACACACACACACACACACACACACACACACACACACACACACACACACACACACACACACACACACACACACACACACACACACGCACACGCACACTCAAAAGCTACACTTACTATGGAATTTTTAAAAGAGTTAAATAGGCATCAAGAAGATAAAGTTTCAAAATTGTTCAAACGTTTCGATTTACCTCTCTGTTACGTATCTATTCCAAAGAATGAGTTACCACAAGGGAGAGGAAAGACCTCAAGATCAAAGAAATAAACAGAAAAACAAATACAGAAGTATAAACGATATGAGTTGTTTCTTTCTAGTGGTCGTCGTAATTCTGAAGTCTATAAAGAGTCTACATTTATCAAAGAACAGGTCACAATAATGAATTGTCTTGTTTATTGAAATGATGTACAATAACTTTGATGTGATATTTCCATCACATTGTAATGCAACCGAGAAAACACGAGAAGCAGTTGGGAATACTTGGAAGAAACCTGATTGTCTAATAACACAGGGGTGCTGTAAATGTTTGATTGAATTTAAGAACAATAGCTGAATGCAGTGCTCCACCATTTGGTTTCAGAAGCTAGCGCTTCTCCAGTTCATTCTGGCAGCACAGAAAATATACTTAGAACTGGCCGCTTTTGGTTCTGGCTATAAATATTTGCTGAGAGCACGTGGAAAACTTTTGGGTAAATCTATCTTTTCTTCGTTATATTTCATAACGAAATCTCATCACTAGCATCCTAAGCGTCTCTGCTTCATTGTGTTGACTTTGTGATTATATCTACTGGGCAATATTGGCCTGCGGATATCTTTTCACCATGAAACTACATTACGACAATTCATTGTATTATGAACTGCTATTTCAACAAGCTTCTATGGTACTTATCATGAAAAACTTTATTCAGTTTAGCTTAAAGCAGCACAGAGCTTTGCTTGATTCAAATCTTTTTGATCACCAATGATTTAGTGTTGAAATTAACAACTAGGCATATACCTTATGGATTTGATTTCAGCTGAAAAAGCAATCAGCATGTTTTCAGTTTCTATTGCCAGAGTTTTATTTTGCTTACGTCGTTTGATAGACCAACTGGAATTATATATCATAATACATAAAACGATCAGAGGATATAGACTATAAAAGAGCTAACAATATTCTTGATTCTACACCGAGAATCCAATAAGTTTTCATTTGCCACGCCCACATTTGGGACTTTGAGGTGTGACTGAACGACGCCTGTTGAGTTACTTATATATTTCTCTAGAAATCACAACTGATTTTAGTTGGTCTATGGGGCATATGAGACATGACTTCTACCATCATATAGTAAGTTTAACTGGATATATCCCATTATTACAATTGTATGTACAATAAAAATAGTCCGGTTCTAAACAATAGAACAAGGATAGAGCAAAGAAATATTTCAAAATTAAAAAGTAAAAAGTAAAGCTATCGAGGGCTTGAAGATAGGAAACATCAATCAGTTCTAGACTAGATTTACACTCTGAATCCCTTACAAGTTTCCATGATTTTCACAGTTCCTGAGACCGGTAAAGTCTGTAATTTTCCTGTGATATATTTGTACTTCTTGCTCGTTAAAGCTTAATTTTTCCAGGTTGGTTTTCAATTCCTTAGGGACGTAGCCCAGTGTAACATAAGTAAATAAGTGAGATATTAAATAACAGAAGCTTATTGTCATTTTGTAATGGTTGGCAATTCTTTACCAGAAGGCTGTCCACCGAAGTTAAACTACCAGTGGAGTTGCGTATAGCACTGCTCTAACTTGCCTATCTGCCATCTAGGCCATCGAGCAGTTAGTCTAAACTTCCCAAGGGTCTAATGCACTGCGTTGAAAGAGAATCGGAGTGGGATTCGAACCATTTACATCCTGGGTGTTAAACAGAGGTATACACCACTATACTATCGTTACACACCATATAAAATGTAGAACAATGGTGTTTATCATAGATGTCCATACTTTATACCAAAGTAGCAAGATCTTGCAAATGATACATGTAAAGGTACGATAATGAAACGGAAGGAAAATTGATCTCAACAAGCTTGAGTTAGATAACAAATGACTCGCTGATTTCCTTACTATCATTGTCTCATTTTTTATTTGCGTCAACAAAAATTCGCTATCTGCGTAAACTAAGACTGAACTTTCCATGAAGCCTTTTCACAATTTCAGCGGGTTACTAACTGTTTGCATTTATTAATAGAATTTGATTACATTTTTTCAATTCCAAAAGCACTATATCTATTTTGAAATTTAAAACACAAAAACTACATGGTGTATGCACTTTGCAATAGGAATAAACATTTAAGATATAGAAAACAAAACAGGGAAGGAATTTAAGTAATCTCATTTGACAGAAAGGGAAGAAAACATCGTTAGATTTTCCGTGTGTACAACACGGATCTTTCAAACTAGCTGGACGTATTTGCTTTCCATTGAAATATCATGCCACGGTACATCATGGAAGTCTTGTTGGGTGGGACTGAAAATGTCGTATTAGAGTGATTTTACAGATTAGCACAGGGCTAAAACTAAATGCAGTACGTTTCAGATAAACGTCACAAAACAATGCTAGATTTGACGTATAACCCATGTTTCGTCTAATTCTACAATTATCTTCAAGTATAAATATACAAGTAATTACTCTCTAGAGATCTTGCAACAAAATTGCTACATTGAGATAAAATGTATAAAACGGGATATTTCTGTTGCAAGCCTCTAGGGAGTAATTCTTTGTCTCTGTATCTTTGTGCACATGTAATATACTTATACCTGAAGAGGATCGTGGAATCAAACGAAACATGTCTTACACGTTCAAATCTATATTCATTTGTGTGAAGCTTAAATAAAACAGCATTGTTTACTAACTGGCTTATTATCTTCTTTGCTTAACAGTGATTCTCAAACTGGGGCCCGCGGTCCCTTAGCCTGATGCTCATTAGACGATTATCACGATTATCATGACAGTTTAACATATACTGTACTCATTATCAATCTCGTTAATCGTCTATTCGATATGGCTGTTGATCAGAATAGAAAATTTGCACTAATGGGCAAAGTTTTCATGTTAAGAAAGTACAGGGAGAGAAGCAAAAAAGCTAGAGAGCTTATGCAAATTAGGTCAAGGACATTTCTAGAAATAAAACTTCCAGCGAATATCATGAATCAGTTCAAGAAATACAGCAAATTTGATGATTTACTCAGTCATCTAGAGGAAAAGAGAAGTTACAAAAGCATACGCACATAGAATTTCTCAAGCATATTGATAGCTTTCAACGATTTCTTGTGTCATATACACTGCCTTCAAAAATCCCCTCAGATGCCTTTACAATAGGTGTGATTGCAATCTGTGATAATTATCGTGAAAAGATATCAAAGACTTGTAATATCTTTTCGCGATAATCGTTGATGGATATGTCACGCACGATTGTAACTGTTACGTTGATGTAATCACTATGGATTATCACGATTACAGCTTGTCGTAATCGTTTCCTGAGTACCAGGCTTTAGGAGATCGCAAAGGGCTTCAGGGGTCTGCGAGATGCTGCAACCTCTTTTCAACGCATTGTTTTATTAACTTTTGTCACTGTTGATATTTGTCTTGCGTGAAAGTACATTTATCATAACCTGTACTTATCCCTCAAAGGAACCCTGATTTGAAAAAGTATGCAGTAGAGGATCCCTATGTACAATAAAATGAAACATTTGGGAACCACTGTTCTTGAGCATATGTATAACATTTCTGCATTCTAGGACAGAACTTATTAGTATCAACAGAATTATAAAATACCGTATTTCCTCATTCTAGCGCCGGGGCTCAAATAAGAGCCGCATCTTGAAGTGAAATCATTATATTAGCGCCTTTTCTCTAATAAGGACCGCACCGAGAAAAAGCGACGCTAATTAGAAAAATGGAAGTAAACCATACAGAAGGGTAGTTACACAATACAATATGTTTTTGCAGCTTCTGAATTATTTTTTATCTTTCATACACCAGACAAATTTCATAATTTTTGCGAACTCATGTTCGTACGTAAGCTCGAAATAAGTCAATAGTTCTTGTCGTTTCCTTATTTCTTTATTTCATCGAAGGTCTCAGCAATTCTTCTACTTTTCGAGAAAGCAAAAAAACGTTTGAACCACGAGACCAAAAATTTTTGATTGTGTACTTAGAGAGACAACATACCGTCAAATAAAATTTGTTTCTATATCACTTTGAATTTTTTTATAATCGCCACCCTCTAATTAGCCCGCACATTTTATTCAGTGTTTAATAAACACCCAGGGTGCTAATAAGAGGAAATACGGTAGTTGAGATTGGATAAAGTATCTATCTAGTTCAATTTTCAGGCTACAGAGAAACATCCAAAACAAATATTTGACCAATCTGTATAAATCGACGCACGAGCAATGCATGGTAGAAAAAGCCAGGTTCCATTACTTCCTAGTAGTAATTTAATTCTAAATAATTTCATATATCAAGGCTTATTGGAATATACCGTTTAAGTAAAAAACTCAATCACTGCATCAAAGATGGATAGCTGGGAAGTCAACTTATGAAATAACGTTACACGCTATCATGTCATCTGAGTGGTAATCACCCATATGTCTCAGTAAACTATTTCTGTAGAAGTAAACTAGCGAGTAGACATATAAAGGCAATATGTCATAAAATCATCGCAAAATTTTCTTAAAACAAAACAAAGCTCACCTGAGCTAAATCAAACGCATACATAGATGTATCCCTGATTCCTTCTCGTATGTTTGACATCGCTTCGTTGTCGACATTGATCTCAAAACGAGCACCAGGTGCAACGAAGTCCCTGTCCAAAGAGTGACATACAATAAGGACAACAAATCAAAACTGTGGATGTTGTAGGTTTCTTACACAAACAGTTCAAAATGCAATGGAATAAAACATTTACCAATGTCCAGAGTGAGAAGGAGGGAAGAAACACAAGAGGAAATTCAGTATATTTAAAACTTATTCCACAAATGTTAAGAGTTAGATATCAAGCAGATTATTGATTTTTGAAAACATATTTCAGATTAAACTTTTAAGCATACTTCATTTTGAGTTGCCATGAAATGAAAAGCCAAATTTAATTTAATGGACGTATTAATGTCCGTCACAGAAAATACGAAAAATGAAGGAAATTTGTGAAGAAGAATAAAGGAAATGAGCAGAAGAATTAGAATGAAGTTGATTGATAAAACTACCAAGGCTTATATAATTCATATTAGTACTTAGTATTTCCCAAGTCTGAAAATACAAACCAACAGCTATCAATACATATATCTCCAAAGCTGCTAGAACTCACGGTGCACCAAAGGATGAATGCAAGAACATTTATCAGTACTATGATGCCAGCCTACTAAGGATGACAAATGTTGGCCTGCTTCTTTAACATGTGTGGACTTTCATCCTACCCAAGTATAGTCATATACAATAAAAGAATGAAATGATCCAGCTGCATAGGTCTTGGATTTAATTCAGCTATTTATCGGAAATGATGAAATTAAGCCTTACACTTTCAGATTTCAAAAATACTTCTTGTTCAAGAACAAAACTTCAGGCAGGGAACATTTGAAAAGCTAGATAAGTTAATCTAAAGCAGAAAGTACTAGAACCATCGAACGATGCAGAAAGCAGGGATACATGAGCTCTATTAAAATATATCAGGACTACGCTGTGCATCGATGGGCGATTAACTAAATGACTAGAGCGCTCGATCGCTGTGCGAAAGATCGATGGTTCGAGATGAACCTTTGGCCAGAGTTCGGATGCTCCTTCACTGTCAACCTAACAGTAAATGGACACACTGGCAGCAACACAGGGGAAATACCGTAAATCCTCGAATTAGCCGCCTGGGGGCTTATTTATTTTCAATGCTTTTTGAATGGGGGCTTATTCGAGAGGGCATATTCAAGGGGGCTTATAAAATTGTTTGATATACAGCAATAGCCCGCATATAAGAACCAGGGTTTTAAGAACCTGATAGGGTAAAATTTTCATTTCAAGGCTCCTGCACATAAGCACCTAATTACGCTAAAATTTATGCTAGTTTCAAATCAGTAGGGTTTCTGTAAAAGTGTATTGGTAGAAACTGCTTAATTAGGACAATCAGCTATCTGAATGTAACTTAATATAGCTTTTTAACTTTCAAGCTTAATGTATGAAATATTCGTGCTATATGTAGAATATTAAGATAGAATTGGTATAAAAATAAGAGAACCTATTTTAAGAGCCATGGTAGACTAAATTTGCTTTAAGTACCATTTACATAAGAACCCATTTAAGCTAAATTGGAAATTTCAGGTTCTCATATGCGGGCTATTACTGTATGTCACATGGAATCTCATGGTCAAAGCTCCTTTTTCTCTTTGACGTTAAAAGAACAGTCTAAATTTAAGTATTAGTCTTTATCAAAGTCTTCATCATCATCTGAGGTGGGGCTTATTCGATGGGGGACCAATTTGAGGATTTACCGTAAGGGCAGAAAGGAAAGAGTATCAATACTTTTATAAGGATATGGACGGGAATTTCAATTTGGCAAGCAATTCATTGAGTCTTTTTAAGACAAATAGAAGTCTAGCCATTAACAAGATAGGTCTAGATTCTCTAACATCAATATTAACGAGGGCCAGATTACTTCTAGTGACTTTCCATAGAAAATTTGATACGGGGGTTTTATAATATACTCAATAAATAACAAAGTCTCATTCTCTGCATTGAACAGAGAAAAGATCATCAACGTATCGTCGATAAAATTGAATAGAAAGGCTTTGGTACTCGTAAAGCGAAAAATTTCCGTGGTATCCATAAAGAGTGACTAGCACAGGTGCAAATGGAGATGGCAACGCCAATATATTTTATTATAAACTTGAGTGTTTAAAAGAAAATTGATCTGAGCAGTTGCAAAAAATATACTGAGATCAGCCTTAGAAAGTCTATGTTTGATCTTCAATGCTGATATTCAAGAGACCGCAAGACAATCAAAATATCACAGCTTCTCAAAATAGCCATGCTGCTAAGCTCTTGAGCTAAATAGAAATGTGTAAATGTACCAGGAAGATGAGATTTAAGAAGAACACGAAGGTATTCAATTGAATAATAAAATAGAATCAAGAGATATATATTAGGGCACATCTGTGACATTCTGTTTCTGTAAGACTTCCACAGTTGCAACATATCAGTTCCTCGTGGTTTGCTTTCATGGATCACTTCATATTCATTACATCAGATTTATCTGTTGCTAGTGCATAAATTTCGATAACGCCTTGTCTTTAATGAGATAAATTTGGACTTAATACAGGCTTCTGCCGGACATTGCGAAACATTCAATAAACATCTCTTACTATTGCACCATCACTTTTTTCTCATTGGGGTATACAATTGCATGATTCAATGAACTGTCCTTCGCATCAAATACAACACAATATTATCAATTTATCGTCCATGTCCCACCCTATCAGTATAATAAAAAGCATTTTCCTTATAACCAGCAATTCCCTTCGGGATAATTATACTATTGGGGATATATTTCTACCGATTAAGATAACTTTGTGAGTGAAAATTGAAAAAGTCTGATTTCACACGAATATCATCTGTCACGCTACTTTGCAAAAGAAGGACAATATAGAGAACCAAACATGACATTTCGGTAACAGATCTCCCTTACCCTCAACAGAGAGCAATGAAATCTGGGGTCAGGTACCATAGGAATTATCTACCAACTACTTATAATCCATCTGGCATTCCATAACTTAACTCAACATGATCAACTGACTTTCCCTAAAATCACCTCAACAGGACATTGACGGATGCACCGTGTCACAATAAATTGTTACTCGCGTTCAATTACCCCGGGATGAGCCTACCTATTGGGCTGGATTATTTCAACACGGGGTGAAACCGGGTAAGCAGCATTTACAATACTGCTCCAGGTCATTCAATCCGTTAGGGAAAATAGTGAAAACGACTGGCCTATTTCAGCACATTTCTATTAAATTGCGACGAGTTAAATTGCCGAGTTAAAATGGTCCTTCCAGTCCCTGACACGCTCAGGTAAGCAAAACATCAGACTTCGTTCAATAAAAGTTACTGTTTTGTTCCAACAAATCCAAGTCAATAGCCCCAATACTGTGAAACTACGTTAGTTGCATTGGCTAAAAAGTTATACTAAACTTACCTATAAATTCTTATTACTTCGTTGTGAATCTTCGACTTAGGACTGTACTTCAAGTCTTCACATGAAAGCCAAAAGCTGCAGTATGATCAATTGAAATTTAACAAAATAATTTTCTCGAGGAAAGGCCATCTACAGCTGCAAAAGATAATGCTATCAAGACATCAATATATCAAAGGATAATGACTTCAAAGTTAATTATATATCTAAAGCCATTATAGGTAGAGGTCAAATAAAAGTGCTTAACATAATATCTGTATCTTTCAACTTTTCCAAAATATGACTAAAAAGGAGAAATTAAATAGCTGAAAATAAACATACAGCAAATAAATATAGAAAAATTCAGCTGGCTTTCGTGCCAAGCAACTGTGGAGAGGCTCTCAATTCAGTTGTCCTGTGATAAAAAGCCCTGCATATATGTCTCAAAGCAGAAAGAAAAGGGTCTCCTTTTCTCTACCTGCTCTTCCCCTCTTATCTCTTTATTTCTTTCTAGAGAAAGATTTCCTATGAAAATATCCAAACATTATTTATTCACTAAGTGATAATTAGCAACAAGACAAAAATAATTCACCTTAGGTTCTCTTCACTGAATTCTTTTTTCAGAAAACTGGAAAAGTATTCAATTCCTTTCTTATCAGACAGTAGATCGTGGAGTGATATAGACCATCTTTCCAGACGAAGTACGGTTAAAGTTTTTGTCCTAGTGAAAATTAAACTTAAATATAATAGACTTTAGACATTAAATTTGTTAAGAGCAACTAGAAAATTCTAAGCTGACTTCATAACACATATTCTCAAAGTCATGGACTTTGAGATACAAAAAGGCATGATAAAATTCAAAACAGGATCAGCCAAGTAAACTTTGATCTTATTCAAAGCTAAAGAGCGGGTGAAGATGAAGAAATGTCGTATGACCATACGACTAGGAATACTAGTGAGAATTCGCCTTAACTTAATTGATTGCAACATCTTACAATCTTGAAATTAGGGTATCGTGAATGGTGGTGGAGATAAATGGGGAGGTAGGCCAAGGAATAGAAGGAAGAGCACATATTCTAATAATGTACGGATCCCAAGTTTACCTAGGTTCAAAATCTTTGAACCATCGACTGGAGTGGGCTGCTTCATTATTTGCATCCAGCAACACATCAACAACTGCATGTTGCTCACAATGTGAAATAAGACTGTGAAATAAAGAAATTTTAAAAAAGATAATCTCAAACCATATTGTGAAGTCGAATTTGCATATAGTGAATGATGCACCAGCTTATTGTCACAAAACGTTGAATGAAATAACACCTTTTACCTACTTGATACCATTCCATGCACTTAAGTTACTTATTCAATGGTCAATAACTACTACGCTTTAGCGGGCAATATTAAACAAAAATTTATATCAACATTTGCTTGCGATATGCAAACAAAAGTTGCAATGCGAATTGATTTGGCATGGACATTCAAGAAAATGTGTGCTTTGATGGGCGCAGATGCTGAATGAATCATTTTGCTATTTATCTGCAGCGCTTCCAAAACCCTTTGAAAAAGAGAGCTACATCATGTAGCCAATGTGTTTTGCGCTCCAATTACTTTTATCTAGGTAGAATCAAAATCACTTTACCATGCCAAATAGTGCACTGTTTTATAGATTCCAACTGGTTAATTTGCAGATTAAAAGTAATGATTAAAAAGGCATTTTGTTGTGTTAACAAAGGCATAAAGGAGATTTAGATGCTAAACCTAAATCATGATATAAACAGCCAGATCATTGATATCCCTCTTGATCTACAACAAATACACCTGCATAGTTTGTAAATTTCCAATACTTTTTGCAGTAAATTCCAAACAATCCATTTCCATGCTGATACCAATAGCCATAAACATTTGAGAATTCTCAATCTGCATGTAAGTTTGAATACAAAGGATGCGGAAATTTCACGTGAACTTTGTTGCTGCTTAGGTAAAGGATGTGATACAACTATGGTTAATCTACTAGTGCTGAACCATTGATTGGAATTAAGATCTAGCCTTCTGCTACAGCTTAATGATACCGAATTTATCGATAACGTGGAACGGAAACTACTAACACAGTTGTAGTGATGTTCCAGGCAATGAGGAATATGTCTTCAAAGGGTATTGCAGGAAGGCAAACATTGCAAAGAACTACATAATAAAGATATTTGAAATTATAAAAGAAGGGTAAACAGAATCGCAGTAAGTGGAAGGCATCGTCTTTAAATCATTTATATATATTATCAATATATATTTGACTGTTACAGAATTTTATTCTCTGTTAAATCAATCATTTAACATAATCAGGCTCGTACGAAACGTTGCACAGATACCATGCCTAAAAGCGATGATGATTGGTCGCTCAATGCGCCTGGAGTTATTGGAGACTCTTACAAGTGGTGAATGAAATATGCCAAAGCATCATGTCATATGCCATTTCACACGTAACGCATAGCCCAACAATGGCCATGAGATGCCTAGCATAAGAAAAAGAAGCAAAATTTGACACCTCTATCTAAAGGAGAAAGCGATAGAGAGAAACGTAGGATCTATTGACAATAACACAAAATTCCTCGCCTTTTTAAATGCGTGATTTATTAAATAATGGAAGTGCTTAACGCTTTTCAAATTTGTGGATGCTGTGCGTATTTCATACAAGAATATAACTAAACGGCTAGAATCAATAATATATCCGTCATTATGAGTAGAGTCGTACCGTTCTGAGAAATGTTTGCATACGGATTATAACAATCATCATTTTGAAAGAACAGTTACTAGAAATGGGGTGGCAGATATTTAAAGGGCTTCAAAGTCTCAGAATATGTAGACGGGAAATGTAGTGTATCGATTGAATTTTGAATTTTTGCACAAAATGTTTTTGGAATTTTAAGGAAAATCAACTGATTAAGACTTTCTACTGAATGAAGTTAGCTTTGTCACAATATCATCAACATAAAAACTCATTGTAGAGATGTATCCTGATCCAACGAAAAAGGATACGTCTGTGTACGACAACTTACGAGAAACACTATCTGCGGAAAAAGGGAGCAAATGAATAAGTTCCTTCATCGCATCTTTTCTCGGTTATTAAGACAACAATGAAAAAGTGACAATAAAAGTGATGCTAGAATCTAGCCTGATTGGCATCAAACTATATCTACAATAGTCGTCGCCAAAAGTTCTCTGGCATTTTGCACTTTTTGTACTCTGCAATGAACTTTCATCCCCCTCTCCCCCTGAAACAATGTTGGTTTTTTGGAGAAGTGTATGCGATAACGGGAAAATTTCGCGCGGACGCCAACTTCAAGTGTCCCACAAACGAACCAACATTGTTCCAGGGGGGAAGGGGGGTGCGTGTTTGTAGCAACTATGACAATGTGTAGAGGAAAGTGGTTTTTTATAGAAGCTCATGATTAAACAATAAAACGGTTAATTCACATGTTATTTTGCCTTTAAAACTAGGCCCAACATCACCAGAAAAATTATCAGGCGGATACCTGTACAGTTCCTGATTATCCATTGAAAGCAAGATGAAGAACATAAATAACTCGCATTGTGTACAAGATCCCAGCGGTTACATTGCTCTCAAAGAACACTGCCTTGAGCTGAATATTGTCTACCTAGTTTCAGATTGGCACAAGAAGAGCCTTACTGGTGTAATATGCTCTGATAGTATTCTCATATTACCAACATGTGTGCTGAACTTTCTTGTAATCTTTGTGGTCAGAAAGCACCGGCAACTGCAAACCACGGCGAATTTCCTTCTTGCAAATTTAGCAGCAAGCGACTTCTGCATTGGACTCATATTTCAACCATGCAAAATTGCTTCAACAGTACTTATTTTGAACTGCAAATCGGTGTGTGGATTATTTGTCACTATATTTCACCTGGGATATTATCTTGCAACTGTTTCCTTTCTTATGCTAACACTGGTGTCCATTGATCGATATATAGCTATTACACATCCATTCCTATATCATAGAGTAACGACATCGAATAACATCAGTATTATTGCAATGTTTGTGACGTGGACTTTACCATTACTGGTATCTATCGTTTCGATTGCATCCGGTCAAATGAGGCTTCCATCACTTATGTTCTCAATTCTAGCACCATTGTCGATTGTGGTATGCATTGTTGCACAGGTATGTACGATTAAGGCCGTTAGAAATGTAAGAAAACGCGACGCAACCCTCTCAATTAGCGCCGATAATAATAACACAAGGCATAGCCTTCGCAAAAACTACGTTCGTGAGAAAGCAACTAGAGTTGCGGGAGTGATATTGCTTGCAACCATCGGTTGTTACACCCCGCATGCCGTATTGACATTGATACGGACGCTGCGCAAAGACATACTCGCATTTCAAGGCATTTACGAATGGAGTAAAACTTTAGTCATTATCAACTCTACTCTTAATCCAATTATTTATTGCTGGATTCTGAAAGAAATGCGAACGCGAATATTGCAAACTATTCTATGGCCAAAACCAAGTAGAAGGATAAATCAAAGTGGTGTAACAATGTCAAGATTTGGTAAGATTGAGATGAAGACTATTCCTGAGACCAAGAACTGACTTTGTTCTACTGTCATGTGATATGAATCGTGGCACAAGGTATTTGGTGACAGACGCTTTGCCTTACCTACTTTTGAAATATATATAAATATTCCAACGACGACATTTTGGAAATATGTATGAACAAGATCAAAGCTAATATTAACTTCAAACAAAGCATATATGTATTCAAAGAATCACAAGTAATGAACTTTAGAGATAAAGTAGAATGAACCCCATTGGGTACATATCGTAAAAATAAGACGAATTGTAAATTTGACGTTGAGTTCGACAACCACCATGGCATAAACGAGAAGAAAAAATGTATCATTCTGACGATAACCATGTCTTTGCAACTGGAAATACCAAACAACATGTCAAATAGCAGTTTCTTGAACAATAATAATTGTTATTGCTCACAGCCACATAATCAACTATCTTGAGTTATGTTTAATACAGTTTCATTTGAATCAAACTTTGATTTGAGCAAGTTGGTGGAGTAATATGAGTAATAGTAGGCAATACAATATAGAAGAATGGGAAAAGAAGACTACTGCAATAGAGCTGAAAGGACGTTAGCAACAGGACAAAGAATCAGTGAAAAACCACTTAATATTTGCCCGCGAAAGTCTGAAATTTGCAGGAGTTTTTCTCACTAAGACATATAAATTTGAAAGGCGTTAAAGTTAGATTTATTGATTTAAGATTTTTTGATTGAAGAGATAAGCATTCATGATATACGCGCATTCATAATTCCTGCAAATCCCTCTGCAAATTCTCTGTATTATTAAGGAAAAACAGGGGGGAGTGAAACTATGGAGAGGGTATAGGGATACAGTTCCTCCTAGGAATGAAAAAAAGTGATTGTCAGACAACTTCCTAGCGGCTAGTATATTGACTGGGTAATTCTGGAGAGTTTCATTTATATCACTGATTGCTGATTGATTGATTGATTGATTGATTGATTGAATGATTGATTGATTTATACCATTGCTGCTTTATGCACCAGCATACTATGAAGTTTATAGAAAGTAAGTAGAATTAAGTGTTCAATATTGTTTGCTCGATATCTCTAACTTAGTTTCCATTTCAAAGGAATGGCATGCCTTTTCATCAAGCAGGCCACACCATTTCGTCGGGTATCTGTGCTTTACACTGCCTTGATGGAAACAATCAAATTTCGCCCCTGAGGTTAAGCTTTCCAATACCAAGGCCATTCATGCAAGAATGCAATTCCTATAATGTTGAATAACTGGAAATCGATTTAGCTAATAAGTCAAAGCTTCCAAACGCTTGTCTAATCACTAGGCATCTGTATGTTACTATAATTAAATATTTACGAGTGAAGTTAAAGATGTTCTTTTTGAATTTTCTGATGAACAGTTGACCAAAGTTTAGTAGTAGATTGAGAGGCAAATTTAAGGACAGATAAAAAAACTAGTCCCTGTGGTGTTAAGTCATTTGTTATGCGATGGTGGTGATGGGTTAAATTAATAATGTTTCGTCTGAAACCCCATGATAACGAAAGAATACTAAAGTTACAAGCATACACCTCATTAATCCTAGGCAGTTTACAATTGGCTCGCTTGCTGTAGTTACTCGTAAAATAACAATCTAAAATCTAATAACAGCATGAACAAAGACAAAAAAGCACAATAAACAACCATCAAAAGTTCACTAGCTCCGACCCTAATCACCATTTGTTGCGTCTTGCAACAAACGTAGAAGCTGCATCATATTGCATTATTTGATGCTTTCATTATGTCTGAGGTAGGGCAGATATCACTTCTTGAGGGGAATGTTTACAGAAAACTGCAATTGAAATATTAGTAATAAAATAGTATCTTATTTGTAAGCTTTTTAGAGTAAAACAATGCTTTGAAGTTAACTTTGTACTAAAATTATTTTTGTTATTATTCTCCCTCTTTGACATTACTATGATTTCCCGCAGGGGCATTGAAATGAACAATATTGCTTATTTACTTATTCAGTACAAGCATGAAGAACAATGCCTACGCAGAATGGAGGCCTATAACCAAATCGGCCTCACAAGGACCTTTTAACTTGGATGGCTTGAGGTTTCAAGTTGTCGATTATATGTCCCTTTTTCAAAGACTATCGAAGAAATCACGACACTAGTAAAAGATACTTTTAATCAAGAACAGAACAGAAATTTCAAAGGGCACGATTCGATCAAACACGAGCCAAGTTTCATTCTCTAATACGTAAGGATTATTTGAGTTAGTCTTTTGACGTCACACCACAATGGATTAAATCACAGTCCTCTACAAGCAGTATAAGCCACTTGCTCTTTGTCTATTGTATAATTACAATCCGGAAGATGACTTACCAATGGCATTCGTTGAAAATGAAACAAATGGTGAACAAAAAGACCTCAAAATTAAAAGTTAATAGACAAAGATAATATTACGAAATTCATGCAGTGGCACGTATTCAGAGACTTGAAGTTTCCACGTGGGGTGACAAAGTACAGGTAGGCGCAATAGTTATGTAATCAAAAGTCATTAGTTGATGTGTAGCTGCACGAGTGGGTAAGTGCTGCGGGGGTGTGATTCACAACAGCTGCAGGAAGCTTGAATGCACAACGTATCTTTGATCGTGTAGTCAGTGTCAGTAATGACGTCATACCTTCCCTTCTGGGAAATGATGCAGTTGAGAAGATTTGAACCCGGAATACGTCGTTTGAAATGCAAGACACGAGTATAAGCAAAATTGATATATTCATATTTTATTTCATTCCATATTGGATGAAGGTATAGAAAGATACTCATGACAGCTAATAGAGACAAATTTATTCAGCACATACGATGAGGTCGTTTGATTGTCGAAATTTCTACAGAACGAGATATTGTAAGTTTAATTAAGTATATTGCAAACAAATTTTATTAGTGGTAGTTTGTAGACCTACAAGGTTTCCTAGTAACGGGTAATCTAATTGAGTTTTCATTAATTGGAATCTTGAAATTACATTCATATACTACAGGCTTCGACACAATAGAATACAACACTGGTGGAATGAATTATTGAAATCTAGTAACCTGCTGTTTTTCAAAGATCTGCATTTGAAAGAGAGAGGAATTTTGAACGTAATCTAACACATAATACTGCAGAGCATAGGACAAAAAGTGGCAATCAATCTGCTACCCACATGATAAGAAACCTTTATCCTACACAGAGCTTGAATAGCAAGCAGATTTAAAATCAAACATGCAACGGAGCAAGGGTAGGCCAACACGAATAATGAGCGAAAAGAACAAGAATGAATTGGAATTGTGGACAATGTGACTTAAAAAGAGTACTGAATTTCAATAGGAGTACCAGTCAAAAGAAAGAAGGTATATAGATGGCAATCAAACCTCGCAAAATTTATTATGGCAACATGGATTCTATTGCCCTCATCTTCCTTCACTAATTGCAGGAAAAAACGAGAATCAATCTGGATTTGATTTAAGTACTTATTAAAGTGATTTATCAATTTCGTAAATAGTTTTCACTGAATAAATAGAATCTGATATGTTTAATGTAAGACGATTTGTCCAGGTGGCTTTGCTCGTGATATCCTTCGGTACATATGAAACTGGATTCCAATGTGTCTCAAGACGCGGAACAATGCCGTCTGGGTTATAAGCGAACAAGGGCCAAGTTACGATAAGGTATTTGTTACATTAGGGATGGTGTAAATGATCGTTTGTATTAAACATCACAGAAGATTGTTCAAACTCAACATCGACATGAATGATTCAGTGAAAGGTACTACTCTAGACTTCTACTGCGTGAATTCAAAAGGGTCGTATCCGGTTGGAGAGGAATTCAAAGTGAACTATATTTTGATGGTGATTTTTGACCTATCTCTTGCACCAATTTCATTTATATTAAATCTGCTGGTGTTGTTAGTATTAGCCAAGCATCGATCACTACGAACTGTTCCCAACTGTATACTTATTAGCCTGGCATTTAGCGATATGATTACAGGGCTGCTCATTCAACCAATGAAAGCGACATTTACGTGCCTATTAATCCAGCTACGGTTCAACTGTGCACTTTATCTGACTGCGTTGCAACTCGGATATCTTATGGGAATGACGTCATATCTATCATTGACTTTGATGGCAGTTGAAAGATACATAGCAATATTCCATCCATTTCGATATCAGCAAATGACAGCAAGCAGACTAGTTGTTGTTAGACCACTTGTGGCCATTTGGCTATTTTCACTTGCTATAATGGGCCTAAGCTTCCTCACGCCACAAATGAGTGTAGAGCGCTTGTTTGTTATCGCTTTAATCCCATCATCCATAGTATGGACGGCATTTGTTTACATCAGGGTAACAGTTCTCGTAAAGAAAATAAACAACCGAGTTGGAGCAGCAAGTCGTAGTGAAATCGAAGGACAAAGCACGAGTGCTCCGTTTACTATACGAGAACGAAAGGATACAATAATCACGGAAAATTCTACTCGTCCGCATTTAGACGAGCGTACAGCAAGAAATCAGAAAGATATGACAGGAGAAGTAACGATGGGGAAAGACTATAGGGCTCGTGCTCAGGCTAATAAACAAATGTCGAATTCAAAAGCGACCCGACTAGTAATAATAATAATGATAACAATTTGCTTGTGTTATATTCCATCTAGCGTTTTGACGTGTCTACGCGATTATGCAAACTTGGATTACCTCTGGGTAAAAGGGGTACATGACTGGGGAACGAGTTTTGTACTATTAAATTCTACCCTGAACCCAATTATATACTGCTTAAAGCTTAAAGATATGAGGAAGAAGATGAAATTAATGCTTCAAGGATGGTGGAAAACGATTTCCTGTCACAAAGAATGCGAATGATATGTGTATATACAGGACTGAATCATTTCAGGGAAAAATTATAACACGTGAAGAACACGTTTACACGGGAGAAGACCCATGTGGGTACATTTTCACAAGGATGCAATAGGCTTGGCGATGAGTTTTGCGATTGGATTGGCGTATGGTTTTGTGATTGGCTTTGCAATATGCTGCAATATCTGCCGTGAAACGAACACGGCTCGGTCCATTCTGGATTTGGTGCCATACAAGCAGCAACGAAAGGATCTAAATGTATATGATATCCACATAAAACTATGTCCATCGTTTATATGAGGTACATCGAAATACAACATTTAAAGAATATAGTTTTTGTATCAAAAATTCGTGCGAAAGATGCAGTCTACACAGACTGAGGGAAATACTTCAATTCTAATTTTCTTCGTTTCTTTGTTATCTTTGTGTTCATCCAATTACTTTGGTTGTTTTTTTATTTATAACAAGCACTATAATATAGTAGCATTTATGCTCTCGTCTGATGTAACCTAAAATTGGCTCAGTATCTAATGCGAATGCACCATGAGAAGAACTGGACCGAAATGCTTCCCCGTGTAAACTTAGTACATTTTTCTATATGGCATCTAGAGCCATAGAATCTAGTAGATTCGCACCTTATACTTTCATGTAAATGGGACTGAGTATATTTTAAAGCATTTTTTAGTCCTTTACTTGTTTAAAATGAATTAATTGGAATGCAGCTTTTCATACAATATAGTTTAATCCTGAATAGGAACTTTGCTTAAGGTAGAATAAAGAGCTGGATTGCCGAGAGAACTAAGTCATTCACAATGAAGTACTGCATTTCTTCTACTCTAGTGTAAACAGAATCCTAAGGTTAAGGAATCTTCGGTGCTCATTCGGTATAATCACATTTCCTCATTGTTGCTGCACTAACTATTGTACCGATTTCCAACTCTAGTTATTCAATAAGGAGACTTTAAAAACTTTCAATCTACAAAAGTCCCCAAAAGTCCTGGAACACCCTACACTTTCCCATTGTGCACTTAAATTTCATCCCCCTTCCCCAGACAATGTTGTTTCTTGGGAGAAGTGCGTGTGATAATGCAAAAATTTCACTTGAACAACGCGTCCAAGTGTCTTACAGACGAAACAACATTGTCCTAGGGAAGATGAGGGTGCGTGTAAGGCGCAAGGATGAAAAAGCTGAGAGGGCCATAGGCGGATCCAGAGTTCAGTTTTGGGTGGAGCCATTTCGCAAATAAACCTGTGGGGGGGGGGAATTCACGTAGCCACGGCCTTCTAAAACTTTTGAAACTGTTGTGTAGAGTGTTCAATTAAGTTTGGATGGGAATCCTTAGATAATCGAAGATGATGTAGACATAATTCTATAAAATTACTAACAACGTCACACCTGGCTACACAAGAGATCATATACCACTTCTTCACCTGGCCCAATATTAACTTCGTAATAAGGTTGTCATTGGACAACCAAGACCTCGAACAGAGAGGCTTAAATCCAGCTTTTATCCATCCTGCTTGATGGTATGGAACAAATTGGACCACTTAATTAAAGCCTCATCCACCCTTTCAAGCGTCAAAGCAAAATTGCTAATCCTAATCCACCCCACTGCAAAATCTATGGTGTCCACGATCCAGCAGGATTATCTTACCTAACCCAATTAAGAGCTAACTTAAGAAAGCTAAATCTTCATAAATTCAAACACAATTTCCGAGTTGCAATAGATGCAATGTATCCATCAAATGATGG
Organism: Mastigias papua; assembly: GCA_964019165.1. Taxonomy (NCBI): domain Eukaryota; kingdom Metazoa; phylum Cnidaria; class Scyphozoa; order Rhizostomeae; family Mastigiidae; genus Mastigias; species Mastigias papua. Next base: position 10,948,610 of record OZ025275.1, on the reverse strand, counting down.
AGTTGAGAATGAAGAACACCTTTTGCTGCTCTGTCCCTTTTTTGATACCCAGAGAAGAAGCCTGCTCTATAAAACTCCGCCTTTAATAAAACCACAAGGTTTTAACTAATCCCTCAAATTAATTTTTAACGCATATTTTATTGCATGGTTGTAAAGATTCACCAGATGATGCTAATAGGGAGCTATTGCAGGGAACCATTTGCTTCACAAGAGAGACACATTGTTTCAACTGACTTGGTAACGATGCTAAGAGGTTCCTAGCATCATTGGCCCACTTATTTGGTTGTCATTGTTATGTATTTGTATCCCTTTCTTTTCTTGTGTATTTTGCATTGTTGGTAGATAAGTTTCTTGTTCGGCTGCGTTCATACTAAGAGCGAAAAGTGTAGTGAGGAGACTGAATCAGAGAAAAAACGTGAAGCAGTAGCGACTTTGAGCGACAAATTTTGTTATCTAGTTTCTTCGTCAATTCGCCCCTAGTGTGAATGCCCCCTTGTATGTAATGGCCACTGGGTATAACATAGATAATGCACCTGGTGGTATCGTTTTCAATGTGTTATAGATGTTGTGTAGCTGTTATTGAACTTGTATTGACAAAAGCGCATAGGAAAAAGCTCTTAATTAATTTCTTATTCATTTTCTGGTCTAATTCAAGTGGCATGTCTCTGAATACAAATTTTCGGGATACGAAATACTACCGTTTGGGGATCATGACCTCCCTGGTCCCCCTTAGATCCGCGCTTGGAGAGAACTATAGTGTTTATTCTGTTTAGTAAGCGCCCAAATGCCTCTAGTGGATATTGTAACTCTACCCTATAGATCACATTTTCTGCTCTAACAGGTTGACGCTTGACATTGTTCAGTAACATTCTCGGTGGGAAATCCCAACACCACTCGAATCATGTACGACTCACTTGTTTAATATGACCTAGAGCATGAAAGTACAGCACTGTTTTTATGTAAAGATGTCTTAAGCAACAGCTGAACGACTAGATTTTTCTCTGATCTTTTGCTATGCATGTGTATTTGAAAAATCTGCTGACATATAGTGTTGTGGCCAAACGGTTATACAATACACTATACAACTTTCAGTACTCGACTTTCTAACTTGAAATCTCCCTTCCACAAAATTCTCAACAGTGAATAAAACATTTCAGAAAAGCGATGAAAGGCATGCACAAACTATAAAAATGTTGAGAAACCGGCCTAACGGCGATACAGCGCTATACGACTTCAAAATCCCTTAGATTTTTTCGACCAAGATCAAAAACAATATACACAGAAAATGTATGCTATACATCTCCATACTAGGTGCCAAAATGACTAAATTGTTTTACTAGACCTTTGCATAATAAAAAGTCGAAAGAAAAACCCAGTCGTTTGGCCATAGCTTAAGAATTATTCAAAATATTTGCTTAGAATTTCCACTTTTTATCGCCTAAAATGTCAATCATTTCCCAAAACTTTTAATTGATTTTAATTTCTTGGTTATCAATTGTCAGGTAAAAACAAATGGCAAGCTCTATAAATTGCTCCTCCCTAGCTTAGCGTATACGACGAGGGGAAAAACTTCCAGACTGTTCTCCTTGCATGTAAATTGTGTCATCAAAGCCCCATTCAAATAGCATGCATCTGTTTGCATGAAATGGTTGAACTTTTGAATCGTACACCTTAATTCATGAAATTCTGCGCACATCTAATTTTCGCGAAGCCCAGCTGTGCGAGTAATTAGTTGCGCGAAAATATTTTATTTTCATGCATCTTTTTGCGCGAAGATTTGATGTGCACGAAATATTTCCTTTAAGGAGGTGTGTGGAAATTGGATTGCGCGAAATCGCAAACATGGAAAAACAAGAGTATCTGCATGCAAATGAATTTTTGAATTCTTCAGGACATTGCCCGTTTAACATTTTATGTGTCATCAGTAGCTTATCGCATCCTATCGTAGAACAAACGTGGCAATTGTGAAAAATATATCTAGAGTTGCATGTGGAGTATCTTATATTGTCTTCTCTCACTATTGTGTGCGCGAAAATTAGATGCATGCGAAATCCAGGTACGGGAAATTGAACGCGAGAAATTTAAACTGGCGCGAAAATTTCATGAATTAAGGTGTTAACTGTATATCTCCTCATTATATCCATTATCGCGGAAAGTGGAACAAAGTTTTTCTTGCATGGTTTCGAAATACTTCACCAACTTGTCATCTTACCTTTAAATCATCAATAGTATTTCAACAGTTCTCACTGCCTTATTCTGTACCAATCATTTCTATTTCATTTTTTTCCTGCTACATCTATAGATAATAAACCTGTCTGGTATTTCGCAAAAATATTATGTGACAACAGGTGTAGCTCATCATGGTTATTATCTAATCTCCAATTGAAATGTAGTCATGTTAGGTGTCTTTTTGCAAATATCCTATTGCATAATTTGAGAAATGTAACATTATTACTAACGAGAAAGAAGCACTACAGCTATACTGCCAATCAATGTTTTATAGCCTGGTTGCTTCCTTTCTTTTAATTGTTCTTCAAATATAGGACGTGCAAAGCAACGAGGAAATATTGCAATAATTGCAATATGAAAATAGTTTACTTACTTATTGATGGCAATTGATGAAGGAATTCTCGAGAGACTCTTGCTTTCTTTCAGGTAATCGATCTGAAAAATGGAATTATACAATTTGGATTTAAGAAAGCTGACTTAGAGTGTAGTCACTTTGTAACATTGAACGTTATTAACTGAAGTTAATAGGATATTCGGAAAGTTATCAAGCAAGTGTGTGAGGAAATGAATAACTCGAGTGGGACTCGAACTCGCAACTCTCGACTTTGTTCATCGATTGCTCTACCAGCTGAGTCATTGGGTCAAATCATTTATTCAAACTCCCCCTTTATTAGCCAATCTGTACTGGGGAGCCATCGCATACCCATCGAATACCCATCACACACCCATCGCAATATGCATTGCACCTGTTATTTAAAGAGGAGTGACTGTATTTTCACGCAATAGTGTGAGTGTGTGCTTGAAAGATTAGTCCGATAGCTCGGTCATTAGACCACTCAACGTACTTCACAATTACACCAAAATCAATTTCATGACCAAACATGACAGATTTGAGGGGTTCATTGCGCCCTCCCATATTTCCCATGAGTGGAAGATATCCCATGATATCCTTAAGCTAACTTTTCTCACTATTGAACACCTTATAAGTCATAACTTGGAAGCAATATAAACAGTTAAAAGTAGAAATTGCCTTTCATTTATCTGCACTTTAGGCAGAACTTAAGGCTGTTGAGAGCGATATCTTAAAGAAATAATGAATAATTCATTTAGCATTTGAATCACAAAAAGAACGTTTTTTAAAATGCGGAATTAACAAATAGTATTTGCAAAGCAACATTAACAAAAGTTATCAGCAAAGCAAAATCGACAAAAAGAATTTACAAAATAAAATCAACAGCTTGAATAATTTGGAGACGGTAATTATTTTGATTGTTGTATAAGTGCAAATTGAACACTAGCTCACAATAAAAAAGGACTAAATGCAATGCCAAGCTAAAACAATGCACATTTCTTTCAATCGAATCTGAAAGCAATAGCCTGTGAAAAAATCAATTGATTGTGAAATCACCTGGGCAAATAAAGCAACATGAATACTAGCGGATAAAGAGACGGCAATGAAATAAAGAAATAGCTAGGGTTCAAATTATCTTTACACAAGTAAACAATTGGTTTTCGTAATCTAATAAAGTAATGAAATTATCAAATAATCCGTGATAAACAGATAAACAATTTGATAATTACAAACAAATAACAATATTTTTGCAAACATTTGCATTACCTTAGACTTCAGCAAGGAGAGTGTTCGAAGTTCCTAAAGTGAAAAAAGCTCATGTATCCAGGGACAGCACAAAGCAACCGAATAGCGTTAGAATGCTATGTATTTCAGGATGAACCAAAACGTAAAAGAAATAACACGAAAATGACGTAACATCGAATTGAACAGCGATTCCTTGGACAGAGGTGTTGATTGAAGCGCTGCAACATTTGGACAACTCGTTGGCTTGTTCAGATGCTGCACACTTCAAGCAATAAGGGCCCTCATTTTGTATGAATCCCACTAGGGTGGTGCCATGTGGGTTGTGGGCATAAAACCCCATGGATCTAGGATACAAGGACAAGTATATTGGAGCACGAATCCCTAGAGTCTACAATACGTTAGTTCATCAGGTGCCATGAAAGAAATTGAAGCAGAACTAAAAGAAGCATCTACAAGTCAACATAGAGACTCAAGAAGATCAGTAGACACAAGAATCGAATTGAACTACAATAAGCATCTACAAGTCAACAAAAAGAGACTCAAGAAGATCAGTAGACTCAAGAATCGAATTGAACCACAACAAGCATCTACAAGTCAACAAAAAGAGACTCAAGAAGATCAGTAGACTCAAGAATCGAATTGAACTACAATAAGCATCTACAAGTCAACATAGAGATTCAAGAAGATCAGAGGACTCAAGAATCGAATTGAACTCTAGAACCCTCAACCAGAGGTGAACCCTAAAATTATTCAAGCACCCAGAGTATACATCGAGTTATGTAGTTTCTGTTATATCGTATTTGATATTGGTATATCCAGTACATAATAATCTTGAAAAAGGTACAGTCCATTGAACTAGCTATGCACTAAAGGCAAAGGTTAGTCCCATATACTATCCCGTACGTTGGGGAGTGTCTGTTAGAGAGGACACTTATCCTATGTCGTCGGCATAGTGAAGAAGGGTGGCCAGTTCCTTTCCTCGCCGCCTTTAACTTCCCTAGTGTTGCCATCAGGTACCCATTTGCTGCTGGGTGGACAGTGTTTTGCTCATCAGTCAAGCGTCTAACCACTGGGTCATTCGTTCAGAGCAATCTTACTCTGCAGCCCTAGGCAGAAATATCATTCTGTGCATTGGCTAGGCCAAGTTTTGAACCTGTGCAGAGAATACATTTACACCCAAAGTCATTCTCGTATGGAATGATCCATTATCGCTCAGGGTTGTCATCCTTTGGAACACTTTATCTGATTTGATAAAAAGCCTGGCAGCCTGTACTAGCTTTGAAAGATAACTTAAAGAGTGGGAGGTGAAAGGTGTTCTTGCAAAGTATGTAGATGAAAAAGTCATTGGAATTTCACTAGAAGCATATTGTATCATAGCTATGTACTCTACTTAAATCAGCACTAATCTTTACGTAAATAGTTCTGCACCTAGCTTAATACGATTTTCCAATACCACTATTTTTGGAAAAAGCTAAACTGGGGCCCGGATGTTTTGCAAATTGAGCCCTTCAGTTTCCTGTGAAAATGATACCATACCAAGTCACTTTTTTAACTTACTAAAGCGCCCTTTCTTTGTCCAAGACCACTACTTAAGTTTCATAGACCACTATAGGTTGCCAAGACCACTCTAAATTAGTCAGTGAAATAGTCCATCCTGATCATTTCATAGAAGAACTATCCACTCTTTAAACCGGTCGTAAAATAGTGTTATAACAGATTTCTTTAAGTATAGTCACTTATTCATAACGACTAAATTACATTACACCTCTCTAAACTGACTGTTTCAGAATAGGTAGACAATGTGAAAATGATAAAGAAATAATGACAAAAAAGACAAATGAAAGAAATAAAAAAGAAAGCACGATTAGAAGTACCATCGAATAAGGATCAAGCTAGCTTTTGTTTCAGCAGCAAAAGATATAATAAGTAGAACGAATGGTTATGTTCATAATCTTCGAAGTTAGATGATTTTGAAGGGCTCTGGTATGTCCAAGACTTTCATCATCTTTGTCAGTGAATCGAAGAAATTATCCAGGACACCCAAAGTGCTCATTGAAAGATTCACATTTTACCTCATTGTGCGAAGTTGATAGAGAAGGAACAAGGGACCTGGATTTGCTTAATTTACGATCACTGTTTGTCATGAAATTACCCTCAAAATAATAACTGTAATAATAACTGTTAAAAAAATGAATATGAAATGGAACGAGTGGAATATCAATAACTAGCGAGCATGATTGTGTCCAATCGGGGGCAGGGCCAGTTACCACAGACTGGGGTGGGGGACTTCAGCGGACTACACTCTTCTGGGGCAACTCCCTTCATTATAACAGCATATAGCATAGTACGAAACTGCAGGGTGACACACAACAATAAGCCATAACAAAGAAATGTACCTTGTTAGAAATCTCCAATCCTCATCAAACTTTCCTCCTCGAATTTGAGTGAATTGCAAAATTTATCCTGGATAAAACAGGGTGACATTTCCCCCATCTCCCCGTGGCACCACCACTGTGCCCAATAGTTGGGTATAAGACATGGCTGAGGGTATTTGGTTCAACTATTGTGCGTGGTTCAACAACGAATATCTCGTGCAACTTACTGCTAGATGCTTCCATGTGCTTCACGATTAAACAACTAGTCAGTTTAATAGTTTGAGAAATATCAGAATACATTAATTATTATTTAACTTGATGGTGTAAAACAAATTGCTAATAGTTATTGAGCAGAAGATGAAATGTGTTCATGTTGAAAGGTTTTTAAAACGGCAACATTTATGTCTTTGTTATATGGCCGCATCCGATTGTTCATGTACTTAAACACTGGTTTTATCTTGAATGAATAATCAACAATGCTAAAAGAATTGTGTCTACAATTAGCGCCTTTATTTTTTCCATCATGTGTCTGACAAAATTGCACTCCCCTCTTTGAGTTCCTACATAATTCTTCGTTGAAAAACAAGAGGAGAGTCTGTTCGATGCTTTAATAAATACATAAGCGATTTTTTATAGCAAAATCGACTTGTAAGAAACTTAGAATTAGACACCCTAAAATTTAAGAAACTTTTACAACTACAAAAAATAGTTATCAAGAAATTGCTCCTTCGCAACATTCCTCATAGCAACAGTTTAAACAATAAAGTATTTCCAACGAGCTAATAGATTGGTTCGTATAGATTTTCTTACCTTTCTTGAGTATCTATTGCAAAATCTCTTAAATCCAACGTCAAAAACATCAACAGCATCGTCCTGCAGAAGCATACAAGAAATGAACTGTCATCATCTTCAAAGATGGAAAAATGGCTGTTTCATATTGAAACATGATTCGCTGACAAATCTCAACAATTATCAATAAGATTTATTAAATTGCTGATATTGATGAAGACTTAAGCTAAGATTTAAAACAAAATGCAAATCAAAATGACTGAAAAATGGTGACAGAGGGACTCAACCTGAAGTCGGTGAACTCTCCAAAACGATTCTTCCTCTCTTTCTGATACTATTCGTTCCATCTTTTTCTTTTGCTTCAGCGCCCTTTGAAACAGAAAATGCCAAAATGAATATGATTGTTGATAAAAATAAAATAAGACTGACTTCCTGTGATACAATGTGAAAGGCACATCTTCCACATTTATTCAATTAGTCTCTCAATACAAAAGTATCGTGAATTTTTAACTGAATGTAATGAAAGGCTATTGATTGACTAGGAAAATTTATGCATGACGAATGGAGGTGTTTGCATGCTTAATTCCAAAAGATTGACAAGATGCTAGTGAAGAAGTAAATGATAAGCAAGCCGATAACATGATACATGGGATCTTCACACTTACCTGCACTGTTCTTCTGCTTTTTCAACAACACTGCCCCATCTTTGTCCAAACAGTTCAAGCAGTTTCGCAATATAAGCCTACAAAGGCGCCAACATATAGTAACTTGATGGTAAAAAATCCAAAAATATCTGACCTCGTGACATAATGATTTTTCTAGAACAGTATATGAAGCTAGCGTATGTTATTTCAATTAAAGCAAAACGTAATTAGGGCTACGAAATAGTGCTTTTATAAAACTAAGGTGTGCTTTGGGATTTTCTGATCTGATATGTGTAATCATTTTTATGAAGCTTGATAAAGCTTGAAAGATTTTAGAGATGTAGCCTGCATTGTACTCGATGAAAGAACATCCAGTGCCTTTACACCTCTAAAAGCAAATTCTGTTTGCCCACAAGTTGCTTTCTTCAGTGGCGACTGTAAATCACTATGTAATTCTTAGGGTGTGGTAGAAACACTGAGGTTAGAATATGAAGCTCCTAAAAGTAACTCAGAGCAGAATAATTATGGAATTTATAAGAAATAGTGTATATCTGATTAACATAAAGTTCCCGTATTGACTTCGGTTCAAGCATTGCTAACAATAGTTTGCAATGGACACAGACTTCACTACCATTTGTTACTCGGATCGGTTTTGAACCTCCTGGAGTCTAATAATTTCATTCTTCCTACAACAGTTCCAAACGGCAAAGCAACATTTGATTGGAAGTGGGTTAAATCTTCTTCTCTCATTCATTCTTAAATCTAGCTCACCGACTAACTTTTGTTGCTTTTGATGATTCGATTAATTCGTCAAGTAGTATTAAGCAACATTAAATGATAGTTTGTTTCCCTAAGCCAGTGATAGGGGCGATCTAAATCTTTGTTGTTTCATTGATCTGAGCTAACTAAGTAATACGAATATGGAGACCAGTATCATTGGCATACATGGCAACAGTGAAGAGTTTGATGGCTTTCAAAAGGTCGTCGATACATACAAGAAATAAAACTGGACGAAAACATGCCCATGGAGGTACTCTATCGTTAACCGCATTTATCTGGAACTCTACCGCATTAACTTTGCAAAAATTGCCTTCTGTCCAAAGATAAGATTGAAACCACTGTGACTCTTTATTACGAATGGTCCATGGTGTCGAATACCATTGTGAAATAGACAAAAATGTGACTCAAGCCCCTCATACTTCTATTATATAGCAGATATAATTCAACAAGAGAACTAAAGATCGTTCGGTTTTACCTGCTCTTTTTGACTCAATGCACTTTTCTTTTTCGCAAGAATCTTCTTTTTGACAAGGTACACAGCTTTCATGCAAAATGAAGCAAATATATTTGAGCAAGCCATGTATAAAATTGCATTGTAATATTAATGGTCTAACTCGAATTTAAGACCAAACAGATAACATGGAAGGTCCAGGCATTCTTCCAGTCTGTGCATGAAATTACATCTGATACTAATATTCTAGCAGGTTGCTTGTTCACTGATAACATCAAGTATTATATAAATCCATTGTTAAATATTATGTTTCTCTTTTATTGTGAAATCTTACATATCTCAAATAAGAAACTCTTTTAGTTACGTTTTGCATTCACGTTTAAACACCAGGGGGTAGTCATAATATATTGCTCCTCCTGATATTGTCTTGTATAGTATCATGTCAGTTTGTGATTCGTTAAAGTAAAACTCCTATATTGGATATAAAGCAAAAAATCAATTAGACAACATCTATCTTTTAAATAAACTTGAATATCTAAGAATTTCAGTAAAGAAAATTGATCAGTAATAATTTGATTGCTGTGAAGAATTACCATAGTCTTCTTCACTGCCATCGGGCTTTTGTGATGGCCAGTAGCTGGAATTCTACGTAAAAGATCATGGTAAAGAAAGGTTTTAAAAATGTGCTAGTGACAATATATGATATTGAATAAAACGATGTGGATACCACTTGGATTTCAAGGTAGACTAAGCGCGAAATGAACAATGTCGCAGTGATCAGCAAGATTGGATCTTCTTTATTGACAAGGACGATTATCTCCTAGTGAATGGATTGCAAGCGTTCCTAGTAGCTTTAGGTATTCAAACAATATGAGGAATTATCAGCTGGAAAAATGAAAAAAATTCACAAAGGCTATCCAAAGCATAATAAATCCTTAAATTATTACATTCCAGCAACATGAAGAATAGTACTCTGTACTACTACAAATTTATGATAATTTATGACAATCGATCTCAAAAAGTCAGTAGAGTCTTGTTGTTTAACCTGAAACAAGTACAATGTTCCATCATCTTTCATAGACTGAATGTTACTGTGATTATCTGCAGCGTAAATATATCCAAAACACAACATCATATTTCCAAGATGGATAGCTTCGGCTGAAAGAAAAATAAAAGTTGACAACTAACGTAGGCAATATAACTCGCCGTAGTCATGACTACAATAGTCAAAAACCATACATAGAACTTATAAGCAATAGTTGAGGATATGCCACAAAGGGGTGTTGGGGTGCCCAGCTTCCATGTTTCTTACGAGGATGAGTCAGTAAAATCGAACCTGTTGCTCATTTGTACGATAAAAAAGCATATTGGCACCATGTAATTCAGACAGTGGAAATTATGTCATTGCAGTTAAATGATACTGAGAATGGCCTCGATTTCATCAAGGTTCCACATATCTATGGTAAACTTGTAATTTGATTACTTGATTCTAGAACAAGCACATTTTGAAAAAGTATGCGCTCGTGCGAGAATATATTAAAAATTTCGATTTCTCATGTAAAACGTATGACATCAAAAAAATCTTGTAAGGTGCAAACGTTCAATCGAAAAGCAAAACGTACCAATTTCACTGATGCCGACAGTCCGTTGCAGAGCTTGAAGAAATTCTGCACCTGAATGCAAAACAAGCAAATAATAAAACTGATATAGTGATTGTACAGAAAAGCCATTAAAGTCAACGTTTCTAGAGATAAAGGTTTGCTCAAATATGCTAAAAAGTTCCTTAGCAATGATACGCTCTGTAAGATGTATAGAGGCTTGGCTGAACCTTACCTCAGTGTTTGCTCATCACTTTGGGGACGTTACAGGGAGACTACGGTCAAATCTCTACAAAGGCTGTAAAAGATAGCAGCAAGAATCGTTGCTAATGAGCCTTATGACTATTCTGCCACATTTATGCTGAAAGAACTGGGTTGGCCGGCTGAAAAGGGCCTAAATAAACTTATTTCAAAACCTCTCCTAATTCCGCAGCAAAGAGCTTACGAATACAGAGGCTGACCTCCGTGTTTCATGGAGGAAATGCTGCAAAGGTCAGAAATCGCTCTCGCATCGTGGTGCCAAGCTTTGGAACCAAGTAACTAATGATCAAAACAGCGCCCCTTCCCTAAAAGCTTTAAAGAGCACACTTGAGCCATATTAGTTTTTACCTTAATTGTATTCTATTTTAATTCTATTTATCTATACTCATTCGTAGTTTGCAGGATACCTTTATGATATACTTATTAATGCATTCGTACTCTCTTCTCTTTTTTAGACTTAGATATTACGTTTTAAACGGGCCAAAAACAAAACAGTATTTTAACGGAATAAACTTTACCCTGCATAAATATGTAAGAAATGAATGAATTAAAATAACTGAAAAATCCAAGCCTTACTACAGATATCACACAATACACAGGCATTGGTTGGGGCATTGGACTATTTATGACTCTGGTTAGGGTTATGGGAAGCTTTAGTGTTGGCTCATTATGATCGTGTATAATTGCAGTGCTCAGTCGACTGCGCCAAATCGATATGGACGGGCTAGCATCTTTGCTTCTGCACATGCCTAGTGTTGGAAGGGAGCTGCCTGTACCAGTGGCTTGTATATCACCATAAACCTCAGCTAGACTTCTAGACATGCTTCTTGGCTACTAAGTGCTTAGGGTGAAATCTCATGAACGTGGACATGGTAGCAAAAAAAAGGAAATCACGTTGTCTCTGATGGATGTAATGTGAAACCGTTGAAACTAATTTTTAAGACTTAGGCCAGACTGGACCGTTTGTTTACTGTGCGCCCAAGCTTTTGTGCATATTGTATAGAAACATACACGCCCTTTTTATAAAGAACCTAGCTCGAGGTCTAGTTCCAAAAGTTCCTTAGCTCCATCGATCAAATTGTAGTACTAAAAGTTCCTTCACAGTTTCTTAACTGTCAGCAAACAATTGGTGCATAAAAATGCTACAGACACTAGGAAAACATTGAAATTTTGCCTTTAATTCTGGCTGTAACGTAAGCTCAATGAAAAAATGAAGTACTTAACACCAGCATAGCAAACAACCTATGCTGGTTTTGGCTGTAAATGAATGGAACCAGGTTCCTAATTCTTGATTGTTCGGTGTTGCAAAATTTGTTCAAACTGAGAAGTTCCTTAGGGAATTTTTCTATAGTAGTATAAGTTCTTTAAATATTTCTGCATTCTACATGTAGGTTCCTTATATAGTGGTTCCTTATAAAAAAGCGTGTATAGCATGTAGACTAGTGAGTGCCCAAGGTATTGTGGACGGGTGTGAAACATTCTATTCTGGGAATACGGTATCCATTTTGGCTCAGTTGTGTTTATCCTGTTCCGTTCATGCTTATCACTGAATAAACTACTCAACAGTTTAGCATTCGTGCAACGTAGATTGAGTGAATGGCTTTTGCTCGTTGCCTGCCTTGCTTCACTATAAAACCATACTGTGAATATGATTGAGTGACATAGATAGGAAGATTTCAGACAAAAATTTAAGTCGCAGCTGTTCACCATAGTTATAAAGGGGAAGCGCGACCTTAATTACAGATTAAAAGTAAAAGAGGTCATGAATCTTATATTAACCGGTGAGCTGCACAATAGCAATAATTTATTAAGAGGAAACGATTCAAGGGTGTAAATATGGCGCGACAGGTTATTATGGAAAGGAACCCCATTTGATAAATGTACCTGTAAATGAGTCATTACAAACTGTGGAGCGATATTTGTGTTCAGGTTTCCGTTTCACACCATTTTGACTATCTAATAGCTTTTTGACAAGGTTGTCTATCTGTAAGACAAAAGAGATGGATTACATAGCGTTCAAGTTTCATGCAACTAAATACTGTGACATATTTCGATCAATAATGCATTGAGCCATGGCTCTGTATGAATGGAAGAGTTCATAGTTTGTAAAAAGAATGGTAACATATAAATGACAGCTATGAAGTTAATTATTACTGATAAAAACCTGCGTATCGTAAAAGATCCTAAACATGTTATAACAGAGGGATTCTTCTCTTCGCCTCAATCAATGAATGTTCACCGGTAGACCGACAGCTTACTTCCTCATTAATGACTCAAATCATAAGAAGCATTTCATTACGTAATGTATACTCCATCAAAGGACATCCCCAGTATGAGAAGCAGCTAAGATAATACATGTATAGATTGTAAAGTCAGTAGCGTGGCAGATATCAATTATTCCTGCAAAATCAAGTGGTAGGTTCCACTTCCTTGTGATGCATTCCGGCATCAAACCACGATGGAGCAACACTAACCGATAAGTATCTCAAGAATCATCTGATAATGTGAGAATTTTAACTGCATTCTGACCCCGCAATAAGTATTCAAATTGAGTTTACGTTACAAAAGAAATAAATGCAAAACATACTCTTTCAAAAACATTCCAATCCACAAATTCTTGGTCGATCTCATCAAAACTGAAAGCCGTCAGCATTTTGAATAAATGTTCTCTTGCATATGACATACTTGCGTTCGAACGCTTTTAACACTATGTGTTATCACGTCAATATCTTCTGTTTAAAATCAACTTCATCGAGACAGCTAGGCCGACCTTTCTTCCTTGACAACACGGTTTATGCCGAGTTGAGTGCATTCACATTACTCTCCAGAGATGGTGATATATCCTCAAAACTCATCTTGACTTCTTCCAGCATTTCAAATGGTAGAAAGGTATTTATGCAGAGCGGTATTTTGTTGGCTCCATCTTCACATCTTTCCACGGAGGATGCTGTTTTGGCCACAACTTCGATTATGGAGAATTATTGAACTTAAATACGCTGGTCAACTACTACGGAAACCTCAAGTACGGAAAGCTGGGTGATATATTTGATGATAATAATGGAAATGTTGACACCACTGAATTTTAACGATTGGCGTGTAATTTGTAAAATGGATGCTGTAATATATTTAAACAAAGCTGTGTGTATTAGTTTAGTTTGCTCTCAATAACATGTTTGCTAGAAATAAGATGTGAACAAACACTATGCTGAAAAATCTTATTAAAAAATATGCAATAGAGCACTGAACCAAGTAACTTCAAAATGGGCCTAAAGCAGGCATCACAAAATAGTAACTGGCTTCTCCAAGAACCAAATGGTGTCATCCTTGCTATCATGAAGGCCGTCATAAAACGTTGAGAAGGGAGATTTGGGACGGGTCATTAATTACTTGTGGGGGGGGGGTGGAAGACATTCTCATATATTTGATGGAATGTTCATCCCCCATCTCAGATTTAGGTAAATATTTTGCTCCCCACTCCAGGATTTCAGAAGAAAATCCATACTCCTTCTTTTAAAATCCTCTTTATTTTTCATCCCCCTCTCCCTGAGTGTGTAGAATTTTGGTCTCCCCCTCCTAGATGTCTTCCACACCCTCCCCTGGACGAATTAATGACCAGTCCCCTATAGCCACTTCCATGGACCACGGCAAGTACCTCACCCAATATTTCATTCAAGGGTATAAATGGAAATATTTGCAAATTCATCCAAAATGCAAAACGATGTAATGTAATATAAATATACATATACATATACATATACATATACATATATATATATATATATATATATATATATATATATATATATATATATATATATATATATATATATATATATATATATATATATATATATATATATATATATATAAACATATATAATAAATAAATATATAAATATATACATGTATATATATATATTTATAATAAATATATATATATATATATATATATATATATATATATATATATATTTATATATATATATATATATTTACATATTTATTTATTATATATGTGTATATACAAACATATGTATATATATGTTTAAATATATATATTTATATTATATTACATCGTTTGCATTTTGGATGAATTTGCAAATATTTCCATTTATACCCTTGAAGAACAGAAGAAAGCATATTTTTGAATTTCACTATGTTTTACTTATATACTTAGTTAGTGCGGCTTTGACTTATTATATATATATATACTCTGCATCCTAATTTATCCCTTCCAAGCAAAGTTCTTGAAAGGCTACCTTCATTGGCACGATAAAGGGACTTAGAGCACCTAGTGGGTCAAATAACTTTGCACACACTTTCAAAAGAGAACGCTTTGTAACCGGTACAGTTTTCCGTGCGCAACTACATCCTTGAATTGAAAACATAATTCATCTGATTCATTACTCCTCTTTACGCCTAAAATCTTATTTGTGTCGTGATGAGTAAGAATATCTACCATTGCGTGTTCGCAAGAAGAGCCTCCCTCTTGCAAGTGGGGCTTAGACGAAAAAATCTTTTCAGTATGTCTAAAACATGGTACCGCTTTTTCGTGCTGTAGTGAAATATGTATGTATGTATGTATGTATGTATGTATGTATGTATGTATGATGTATGTATGTATATATTGATGACACATATATCTGCTACTGTTCGTGCGAGTGCACTCACCAGTACAAAACAACTTGTCTGAGCGGGATTGGAATTTGCGAACTTCAGTTTTTTCCATCGAGATTGTTAAGTGCCCGCATCTTTGCCAAGTAACATAGGGTGGAGCACTACAGCCTTGTCGACTTTACAAGCAGGCCCGTCGGAACCGGGGGGGGGGCTGGGGGGGGCTTCAGCTCCCCCAATATTTTGCAACTATTTGCTCTTTAAATTTTCGAGAAAATATTGCAAGGCCATACCATAAATTCGCAAAAATATTAACCAGTTCAGTTACAAGTTATCCCTTTCAATCATTTATTGCGTGTTCAAAGAACCAATGTATACTTGATCAGGAACGTTAAACAGCATGAGCGAAGAAAGTGAAATCTTGATAACTGAATGTTATGCGAAGGTGCTTGAGGGCGTCAGGGTCTGACTTTTATGTTCCATCAACCTTAAGACACTTCATTATCGATAGTATTGTTTGGTAATTTGATTATTTGGTAAGCAGATTTTTGGACAATTTTCGAACAGAGATTTATGTATTAAAGTTAATGTAGCACACAAAAGTACACAAGCATAGGTGGTTGAAAAAGAGTGTTAAGAGGATCGTTAAATTTTGTTTTGGCAGTGCTTATGATTCTTAAGTTGATTGCTGGCGTGCATTGCACGGAGACAGCAGGAAAGTTTTGCTGTCAATGACTGCACAGGTAATATTAGTAGATGACTGCAAATACATAAATTCCAGCCAATTTACAACTTCCATTTCAAAAATTGTCTTAATTCTGTAAATAGTAATTCAGCCATTAAAAATGGCAATTTGTATAGCCAGGTTGCTTTCCAGCAATCTAAAGGGTGTGGTCGAACAAAAATTCTCCGGGAGTCCAGTGCAGTTTGCTTTATTCACAGCCCCCCCCCCCCCAATATCAATTTCGTTCCGACGGGCCTGACAAGGCTAGATATAAATTATGTAGGGCAACATGAATTAGGACAAATAAACTTTATCTTTCAAGCAGACGCAGCCAAATATATAACTGGTTTACAAACCGCCGTGCAAAAACACTATGGGAAAAATACGTTTAAAATGTATATCTCTATAACAGGTTTAGACAATGCAAATAATGAATCATTCAGAAATTGAGTTGATGAAAGAGGACAGTGGTACTGACGCCCATAATGCTAGCAGCATGGCGTCAGCCTCCTAGTCTATAATGGGAAACCAATTCGTTCTTTGTTTTCAGCAAATCTAGGGATCCAAATGGGCTGCTGATTGAATACCTTGCAGAAAGTGAAGGGTAGTTGTTCACAGCTCACAGCAAAATTACCCTTGTGCAATCTACGAAGTATTCCACCTTCCAATGTTCTACGAATAGTAGAGATCTCGCATTTGCCAGCTGGATCGTAACCTCTAATAAATCTTAGCACTGAATGGTCACTTTATCACTGGAATTTTTAGAGAAAAATACATTTTCAACCATAACTTGATCATTGAGAATATAAAGCCTCTTTCTTGTATCTGCGATAGGAAACAAAAGTCGAAGTGCAGCTGGTCTCCAAGCTTGCCCTTTTTTCAAGAAGAACATAATATTCGGGGGAAGATTAATGGAAAACTGTAGTAATATTTTCAAGTCTTATTCACCAAAGCATAAAAACCTTTCTTAGTTATCTTCTCGATTTTTGACAACATAAGTCAACGTGTTTTACCAAAAATCAATGCTTCGTAAAGACTGTATTTGGAGCAATGTAAGGAGCCATGGAAAGTAAATACACGGCATACCTCAGGGCTCTGTGTATGTATTCTTCCCTTTTTCTTTTCCACACTTTTATCATTTATAGAAATGTATCTACACCATAGCATATTCACAGCTAATTAATGCCTATTAAATGAATAAAATAAAATATTTAAATACAAGTATAAGAAGTTAGAGATAAAATGGATTATGAGGCCTACAGAGATACTAGAAAGAAGAGCCTCAGTATCGATCCGGTATAAAATCATAACGGATTGAGGTGTTTACACGATTAAGTATTCATTTTCATGCCATATTCATAAGCGTATTGAAATCATACTGTATTCATCATTGTCTTCGTGTAAGGGAAGGCCAATACGGTATGAAAACATATCGGGTTCAAGTGAATCCGATACTGCGTAAACGGGATCTGTCTCTGGTCTGCTATACCGGCCAGAACATGCTAATTGGTTGTCAACGTTTTACCAATGTTTACAAATGTTAATGTATGTATCGTTTCTCAAACACTTGCAATAAATGACTCTTGAAATAAAACAATTTAAAAAATATTTGAGTCTAAAAGCAGCTGAAAATAAGGGCATCGATCCTCCATAGCAGCGGGCTGGTTCCTTTGAAACAATAGTGCATGCATAAAGTCATATTAGTTTAAGGCAAGTAATAGTTTTTGAATTGAAAAGTATTTCATGGGTTCTCCAGTACTATATTACACCAGGAAGCTCGGGAGCCACATGCGACTCTTTGACATGTAATCTGTTACTCGTGGACTGTTCTAAACTAACAGATAGTTACAGAAAATCCTTCTTGAAAGTAGAAGGGAGCAAAATTAATATTTGTTTAAAGAATTCCAAATTTATATGAATTCGAAATTGTTTCGTAGCAGCTCGCTCAGTTCATAAATAGTTTGTGCGATGTAACAAGCACGTACACGCCAATGTTATATATGTCTTACTGCTCTCAGCCATCTGATTCTTATTGCATGGTGCTCCTATCCAAGAAGAGCTTGGCAACCCTTGTAAATCTAAATGTTTTGCAAGGGGGGTTCTTTCCTGAATGAATGGAATGATAAAACAAAACATAGACGAGACCAGACCCCTCCTAGTTTCCGAGAACTTTTAGAAGTACCACTAATTCATAGGAAAACAGGGGCAACAATGGTGCATATTAGTAATAATGAGCAGTTGTAATTCGATTCTATGAGAACTCCATTCTATCGTCCCGAATCTTATAATTAACATTAACTAGAACTAGAAATAGGGGGCTCAGTCCCTTTATGAAATATAGAAGGGGGCTCAGTCCTCTCGAACCCCTCTCTTCTATAGTCCTGCTTGCACTATATAGAAACTTTGCGAGGTACTTCTCGAGATGAGATTATCTATTGAACTAAAACTTGAGAGTTAGGAATGGCACTGTCGAATGAACAACTATTGATTTTTTTCAAAATTCCTACCCTACGATATTCCCATATTTCGAGAAAAAATACCTATTAAATGGGATAGTCTTCCAGAAAATATTCCAGCATGTTGAAATATTATTTCCACCTCTCTGATAATAATCCCGCCTCTATCATATTAAATCCAGCATTAAAATACAATATTAAATCACTAATAATAAGACTGCAAGGCAGAATACTGCAGGTAATTCCTTCGTTACTGCAGGTATTCTTTCGCTATATCAAGCAGAATTATTCATCCTTTACAATTTGGCTTTCAAGAAAGTCATTCAGTTGACCATACATTAATTAGTAAAGTCAAAGCTATTCGAAATACGTTGGATAACATAAAATGTGGATACAGCGTGTTTATTGACGTTCAAAAAGCTTTCAATTCTGTTAATCATATTATTCTACTCTCTAAATTAGAGTGCTTTAGTACTATAGGGATCCCCTAATATGGTTTCAAGGAGACGAAATCATGAAGATTGTATGTGGTGTTCTCCAAGGATCAGTACTTGGACCTTTGCTTTTTCACCTTCTTTTAACGAATTGCCCAATGTGTCAGGTGAATTAAATTTTTATTTAATTGCCGATGATACTAACATTTTGTACGAGTCACATGGTCCTCGAAAAGCTTGCTAAGAAACTGAGCTCAAATATGTAAAGAGGTGGCTTGATGCGAATAAACTCTCATTGAATATTGAAAAAACTAACTTGTAATTTTCCATTCCCCTGAAACCATGTTACCTCTCTATGCTGTTATTAATATAGGCAATAAGCACATTTCCAAAGTAAATGCACAAAATTTCTTGGTCTTTTATTGGATCAACACGTCAGTTGGAATCATCATCTATGTTAGGTTCCAAAAAAACTATTTAGAACATGTGAATTCCTTCTTACAATCAGGAAGTATCTTCCAGATGATACAATGAAGTGCATATATAATTCCTTGTTTCTGTCATTCCTTCTATATGATATTGCTGTTTGGGGGCAAACTTACGACTCGTACAAAGAACCAATTTTTAAGTTGCATAAAAGCTATCAGGATCATATCAAATGTGACACCACGTTCCCATTCTTTGCCTTTATTTAAGGACTTACATTTGTTTATATCATCAGATATTTTTAAACTCAAACTATAAATCTTTGTACATGAATCAACACGATTGCTAACATCATCTTGTTTTCACAGTTACTTCTCGTTTAGTTCCACAGTGCATAACTATACAACAAGGCAATAAAACTGTGGCGATCTTTACTTGGTTGGCAAAAATACACGTCTATATGGTTAGGGCTCAATTCGATACCTGAGGACCAAGCTATGTAATTACTTACCTAGAGAATTAAAAAATTCATCTTCTAAATTGTTGTTCAGAAAAATTTAAGAAAACACCTTTGTGTTTAATTTTTTTTCAAACATACTAATAAATTGGACAAAGGGAGGCTCTCTTCTAGTTGGTAATACTACTTAGAGAGTTCCTCCTTAAATTCTGCTACAAAACATCATAATTTTACATTAATAAATATTAAATGCAATACCCATAATAATGATTACAATATTGTTCTTGATATTTGGCAATTTTCCTTAATTTCAAGTAATTTGTGTTATTAGTGTAGCCTAGAAGTAACAATAGTAGAAATCGAGTTGAGTTGAATTCAAGTGAATATGGTATCTTATGTTTGCTCTCCAAATCACACCCTGCACAACAGTAAAACAAAGAGTGTTCCTCCAATTGCTAAGGATAAAGAGAAACACAAAACTGAAATGCTTGCATCAAACAAATAGGGCCTGGTGCGACTGATTTATAATACTGTACGTCGTCTTTATATATATATATATATATATATATATATATATATATATATATATATATATATATATATATATATATATATATATATATATATATATATATATATAAAGGAGAAATCCTGGTTACTCGCTAGCTACTGATTGTATATATTAGAGCTGCTTGATAAAGGCGAAAGCCGAAAGTGACCATAAGGTGCTAAAAACCAGGGGAGTTAAAACAAGCCACTGTGGTCTAGTGGTTACGACGCTTGCCCGGAATGCGGGAGACCCTGGTTTGATCCCAGGTGGTGGCAAATTTTAATTTTCTCCTGGTTTTTCTGAGCATTATATCAACCTTTCTGTTTGCACCGAAAAAGGAGAAATCCTGCTTACTCGCTAGCTACTGATTGTATATATATATACATATATATATATATATATATATATATATATATATATATATATATATATATATATATATATATATATATATATATATATATATATATATATATATATATATAAATGCAGTTAAAAATTTACGAAACAATACGAACACTTTACAAGACGACAATGCAGGGAGCATGGAAATGCATTGCAACCCTGCAATTATTACATTAAAATACTACTAACATATACAAATACAAGAAAAAACAAACAAAAGAAATGATTACAAATACAATTATTAACAGAAAAGTTATCACAGTGACCACTCCACAAAGGGAACCCGAGGTGTACCTTGTCAAAAAAACACTCGTCGAATACAATGAATTTTGTTCAACCGTGAATAGGTAGACAATGGATTTCGGTTTCCTATAGGGCAGATGGGTATAGGCTTATAGGAGAGATGGACCTTCAAAGGGTTCAATTCTTGGAGAGTTCACTGTACTTATTAATTAAATTTACGAATAGCATCGGTTCATTCGAAGCGTTCAGTAGCATATATATACCTTAGTGTAGCCTCAAGGATCCTAGCATTCGATATCAGTGGTAACCTGTCATCACCATAAAGAAGAATTTTAAGTAGAGCTTGACTGGGAAGGTTTGGAAAGCCTAGAGGTTGTTATAGAATGCTAATGTAATAGAATGTAATAGAGTGCGTCGTCTTTCACGAGCAATAGAATTTCCTTCAGGATTCAAAGAATGATTCACGAGGCAACTAGATCTGGATATAATAGAAAAGGGTTGGATGTTGTATATGGAATTAATGACACAATTACTTCAAGCATTGAACCAGAGGATTCGTTCCTAGGCTTGATTCAGGTGAGGATGAATAAGATGCAAACTAGAACATTGGTCAATCTGGGACATGGTCCAAAATTTCCTAGTTTCAAATGCATTTGTCCTGAATTTACGTCCAAAATAGTACGATATCCGTAGACTTTGATCTAAACATTTTCGGCAGAAAAGTAAACATCCATAATTATCAAACCGTCCGAAATGTTTCACGACTAATGCATGCTTTGCTAAGAGACACGGAGCACTATAGGCACCTTTTCAAAATGAAATATAACTACCAAAGGAAGTTTTCATGAAGAGCAAATCCATTACGTAACACGACTTCTTGCAGGTGCAAACTATGCAAAAGTTTCATTAAAATTTGAGAATTGTATTGTAGCTGCAATTCAATTATTTACGTTCCATGTGTACTTTGCAAAGTAGATATTTGCATAATAAGTCAAATTTATCAAGTTTTTTAAATTAGATGCAAATTGGTATGCATCACATTCTACTCATTAGTTTCAAAAATTCTCGAAGTAATCAAATGGCGATGATTTGTATGATAGAGTAATCAAATGGCAATGATTTGTATGATACAGTAAGAATACTCATCTCCATTCTTGGATTCCTGTCCTCGAGTCATATCAAATTTTTGTGTGCAGCCAGTGGTGTAGCCAACATAAGTTGAGGTTAGAGTAACTCCTAAGGGGCTCTAAGCTTACTAGTATGAAAAAGCCAATACGCCGAATTTCCCAGAGTATATAGGCCACCTACTGCTTCTTTTCCCCCTTAATTATAAAAATCCTTCTTGTTTAGATTTTAGGAATTCTGATATTTGAAAAAGCCCCAAGCAAATATTTCTAAGGGCTCCAAACCGTTTTGTTACCCCCCACTCAGTGGTAACCAGCTTGTGCAGTAACTAAAATGATCTTGTGCTGTGACAAACAGTAGAAGTGTGCAGTGATAAAACCATAGGACTCCTCAAAAGTGTATTCACATCACCTTTTGCATCATGATTAGAAAACCCTTCTTACAGACTCCACGCAATACTCCTTGTTTTCAGCGAATTGTGGCAGTGATAAATGTCCCATATAATTAGGTATATGTCCAGTGGATGTCAAGCCTTTTTGGAGCTGAGCATTCTAGTCATCAACAGACGTTGCAGATATAACACACGAATTACCATCACTTCCATAGAGTCCACAGCGCACACTCTGGGTCAGTAGTGAGCAACCTACAGCCTGCGGGCCACCACACAGCCCGGGAAGGGAACTTTTTAAGTCCCATTCTTTAAGTCCCAGTAAATATCCCATTCTTTGTTAACTTCTTTGTAGTCTAAAATGGTTTATGTTTATTAAGTTCTGATTTGTGCACGTTTTGCAAAGTTTAGTGTACCTCTGACCAGCTATTATTATTATTTTTATCAATTTATTTACAGTAGGCAAGCAAACAATAGCTGCAACAAAGCTAATTTAAATCTTCTATCTAACAAAGCATAACTTACACCCCATAAACTATATTGTTTCCAAGTCATAGCACGTAGTACGTGCACTTGGCAAAGATAAGTTATGGCAGCCTCTCAGCCCATAAGACACCTGTCTTTCGACAAAACTTTCTTTCATGAAGCTAGGCTTGAGGTTCAATTTTGTATTGAATACTTCAGTTATTAGCAATTGCAAATTCCTCACGTGGAGTGGGAGTGAATTATCACTTAGTGACATCGTATTAAAATCAGATCTCATATCTTTGTAAGTTGTCCACAGTGCCCTATCGTGTATACGGTTAATTCTATTGCTAAGTGTTCTGTCACAGACCATCCATAAAAGCGGGCAGTAGCTAAATTGAGA
The DNA here is from genome assembly GCA_964019165.1 of Mastigias papua. Taxonomy (NCBI): domain Eukaryota; kingdom Metazoa; phylum Cnidaria; class Scyphozoa; order Rhizostomeae; family Mastigiidae; genus Mastigias; species Mastigias papua. The sequence goes on along the minus strand of OZ025275.1, from coordinate 10,925,196 downwards.
CAAGATGAATGCTTTTGTTATTCGTTTCATTTGCTCAGTATCACGAAAAAAATTCTATAGAGAGAATGTGGTTTCTGGGCAGTCTTCTTTCACAGAGATTTGACTTGTTGTTTGAAGCTGAGCTCTTTGTCGAAAATCACACCCAACAGGTTTTCTTCTGTGCTCTCGTTTATTTTTGGGCTCCCGATATTTATAGAAACATTGTTAACATTATCTGCAAATACCATCAGTTGGCACTTGTCCTCATTTAGCTTCATGCCATTCTTAGGAAATCATTTTGCAATTTCAAGGGCATCGTGTTCTAATACTTTTATGACACCTTCAATATTGCTATCACAAGCATATATTATCGTATCATCCGCATAGTTGCAGATGTGAGTGTATTTCTCAAGTATGAAGAGATCATTTATGTATATGTTAAACAGCAGAGGCTCTAAGACCGAATTTGCGGCACTCCAATTACTGTTTCTCCCCACGTGTTGAAGGACCCACCTATCTTCACCCTCTGCTCCCTCTCACTGAGATAGCTATGGATCAACCGCAATGCACTGACACTGGAACCATAAGCACCCAGTTTTGCGATCAAAAGCTCATGATTTAGGCAATCAAAAAGCTTTTGAGAGATCCACGAGTAGTGCCGCAGCAACACCCCATTGATCTAATGTATTTTGCAGGTTTCTGTCAGTCGAAAATATTTGACTACCTGACCCACCTACCCAGATCGGACTAAAAATTAACATAGGACGTCAAAAAAAGTTGCAAGAAAATGAGCATGAAAGATATGGAGGTCTTACCCGCCCTTTTTACGCTGGCCCTTAATGGCTTGCGGTGCTGAAAAATGACCATTGTGGTAAAAGTTTACCATCTGGTGGTAAACGTTTCCCATCTGTATCAAAACTGGATCAAAAAGTAAAGGGCTATGAACCTGAAGGAATAGAAGAGACAGAAATTGAGGAGGAACAAGATGATGATATTAACATTGTAGTGGAATCTAGCAGCTTCAGGGAAGATAATCTTAAAGATAATGACGATTTTAATGAAACGGTGACATACAGACAAGCAAAGGAGTGCTTGAAATTGATGATTTGACATATAATAAAAACTGCCAGGAGTGCGTTAAAAAGTGCCAAATCACTTTAACAATTACTTCCTTATTACTTCCTTTTTTGAACAGCGTAAAATGTACCCCAAGGTAGCGGTAGATCAAATTTCTTCCCTAGTGTTATAAGGGCCGCTCTAAAAAGGCTCTGCGTTAAATTAGAGCTGGCGTAAAAAGGCCCAATAAAGCAACACAAGTAGATAAAGCGTTGATTGAATAATATTGGGATCTACCCTGTCATCCTTGCTGTAGACTGGCAGAATATCGTTGAGGAAGTAGCAGAAGATAGACCAAAATGTCTTGAGATGAAAGGTGAACCAAAAGCGAATGCTCTTGCGATGTGAGCGGTCTTTATTCCATATATATATATATATCCGAGATAGAGAGACTTCGTACTTGTATATGTGATCTTTCATATAAAGATAACTAATCCAAATAAATATACATGTTGGTTCGGTGAGGAGATAAAGTGATCTCGATCCTCCCCTTCTCCTTTCCCCTCTCTACTTACTTTAACAGCTATATATACATGCATCAACAATAAAGAGTGTGATGACATTAGGAAGCAATCTTATACCTAACCCGGAACTTAAACAGTGGAAGTGAATGATGGTGACTACTCAGCAACATAATTGAAAATACAATTGAGATTCACTAGTATACCTCTATGATTCATCTTAACACTTACGTCTTAATCAATATTTCATGCGTCATGAATCTAAGATCAACAGCGAGAAATGTTATCTGTTCCCTGAGAACTAACATGATTCTGTTGGCTCATATCCATTGGAGTCTCTGCGTTACACGAAAACAAACAAGAAACGGCACTCCTCAGCCTTTCTCAAGCACTGAGAGTCCAACTACAAACAACAATAATGCAACAACTGTAACGTACTAAAATTAGATACAAGTGTTTCCCCAAGACATTTGACATCTGACCTACTCTTCCGACGATAGTTCTAACAAATGTACAATTCAAAGACCGAAAATCACTATATCAAACTTGGCGGTATTACATTGCCACGCTTGCTAGTCTGACTTGCAGCGGTGCATATGTCACCAAATCAGATCATTGATGCATCGTCATAGGACACAAGCGAAATCGAGGCGAAGAAGAAAACTGGACGACGAGGTTTACGGCAGTACCGCAACAGTCTTTATTAAGGGATCTGTAGTATGATAGTTTTTTTATTAGCTTCAATGATTTTGAAAAGTAGTAAGCATGTACCTCAATCGATTTGTACGGGCCAAAACTCATCATGATGAAAGAAATGGAGCTCTTCGAGATGAAGTTGATAGCTACGATGATAGCAATGAAGAGGGCCTAGCAGCCAGGGCTTTTTATGAGAAAGTTATTGAATACAGTGGATTGGATGAGGACAGTAGAGCAGAACAAACAAGGACAGCAACATCATCAACAATAAACACACCTTCCACTTTGGAAAAAACCAAACCATTAAAAAGAAATGAAGTTGTTAGTCCACTGTGCGAAGATCCTAAGAAGGGCGAATTGATGAGACTTCACCTACTGCAAATAAATGAGAGAAAATTTAGGAAAAAAATTGACCTTTTTAGGTTTGTTAGTAATGGAAACATTGATGGAGTTGTTGACATTTTATCAGTGGAAAATGAATGGATTGACATTACAGATGATTATGGTTGGACACCATTGATGTGTGCAGTTGCATCAGGGAATGTTTGCATGGTGGAATTACTCTTGGATATGAAAGCGAATGTGTATGATATTAAAGACCGTGGTGGACAGACTGCATGGGACATAGCTATTAAATTAGATAGGTCTGATGTTATTGATCTATTGTTTGACAGAAGAATCAAGAAAGAACCAGAGGATCAAGAAGACAGCTGTAGATCAATGAAAGATGATTGTGTGGATAATGAGGGAGAGTTTTGCCAAGATTGTCAATTGAATGTTGCTGCTCAACAAGTGAAGAGTCATTGTGCATCAACAGCACATTTGTTTAATGTATACAAACAAACAGAGAGTCCAGCACAATACCATTTGCCTTCAAATAACATTGGCTATAGGATGCTGAAAGATGCAGGATGGACTGAAGAAATAGGGTTAGGACATGATGGTAGTGGAAAGCAGCAACCAATATCAACTGTTTTAAAATCAGATCGATCTGGACTGGGTTTGAAGGGCAAAGATAAAAAGAGAGTGACACATTTTAAAGCTTATGATGCTTCTGCTATTCGAGGTAGAAAAATACTTCAAAGAAGTGAGAAATTCTCACTGAAAAAAGAAAAACTGGGAAAAAAACTGAGATCAAGACAGTGGGAGATTGATCTTAGATCATATATGACCAATGATTAAATTATATTTTCCAATGAATGTTTGAGTTAATGCAATGTAAATTATACCATCACATTATTTGTTTAAGGAACCTTTGGCTCAAAGTGAATCTGGATTTCCTCACTTGTTTACTGAAATGAGACTCAAAGTTTCTTATTATATTCTTTTGGCTACAATTCCAAATGTGTATTATAAGAAGTGTAATTCTTGTTCAAAAAGGAGTTAGGGTCAACTATGTCATTATCCACTGCCACCACTTGAAAGTGAAAGGTAGTCATATGTAAAAAAATTATTTTGATAGAGATTTCCTTTCACTTTCATTTGATTTGGAGTTTGATTTATGTTGCCAATTAACCTATTTAATACCAGAACACAAAACATATTTTCAATTTCTGCTGTATTTACGGTACATTTTATCCTAAACAAACGTCTTTGTTTTTCATCTGAACCTGAACAGTTGCTTTCAAGCTCCATATTTTCTACAACATTTTTCAGCCCCGAGTTGCATATAAAGTTGTCCCTTATGAAAGGTGTATATGACATATCATTATGAGAATGTGAAGTGTGCTTTGACAAGAAAATAAAGTTGGTAACTAAGGGACAGTTAGAGATTTAAATATTAATGTGTTGAAGTACTAGTGTAGAGAGAGAAGGTACCTTCATTTTGATACTTTTCATCAACAAAGAACTTGCTATATGACTTCCCAAAAGTCTCTGGCAATCAGAACCACTTCTTGGATAAATGGTGAGCTGCAGGGTTTGCCTCTGAATTAGAAATGTCCTAGTTAGGTTGTGGCTGGTCTTTTTTGTTGAGGTTCCTTTGTTGTATAATGTGAGGCAGAATATTGATTGATGGGCCTCATATAAACGCTACCTATGGAAAGGAAAATGATTATGAGAATTGACATATTGAGGACAGTTTCAAATTTTCATATTTTTGGTCTAAGTTCAGCTTAGGTAGTAAGCTGTATACTACAAGCTTACAGAAGAGGAGGCATAGACCAATGAATATTGAAAAAGATGCCAGAATTTCATAGGAGCTAAGCAAGGTTTTTCACTGTGTAGAATACCAAATGATCAGATGTGAAACAGTAAGGCTAGGACACATTCCTGAAAATTGCTTATGGGGGGGCGGGGGGTTACAATAAACCAAAGGCCTCTAACCATTGGATTTGACATCATAACTTGGCAAATGCTTTCATTATAGATTTTAACAATAAATGTGTACAGAATAACAAATTAGGCTCTGCAAGAGTAATAGAGGGGAAACTTGAAATACAAGTTTTTCATTCTATAAGGAACTGTTTTAGATGAAACTAATACTAGACTGATCAAAAACCACAAGACACTATCATACAATCAAACCGTGTTACAACTCCCCCCCCCACCCATTCTAACGCCAATCTCAACTTCCGCCACTAACTTTGCTGGAACAGCTATATTTTCTTAGGTGAGCCCTGATATACCATCATTCCCCAGTTGCTCTCACTTTTGTAGAATAAGCTTAAGAAAAAACATGATAAACCACCACATTGATGTTTTGACACATTGCTGACCATCAAATTTTCGGCCTGGTACCCATAGAGACGATGCATATAGCCAGTAGTAATGTGTCAAGGTCGCCATGGGGTTTTGTTTTTCATCATCAGACATTCTTCTGATTGGCTGTGGAATAGTTTTCGTCATCAGAAGCATGACTTGATCATGAGCCTCACTCTGTAGCCTCAAAAATTAACTAAGCCCCTGGGGGCAGTGGTATATATATATAATAGCTATTTCGCATTAAGAAACTTAGAAATCCCTTTCTGCTTTAGCAGCTTCATAAATGTCTTTTACCAATGTGCTCCATCTTTTTCTGTCTTGTGCCAGTAATCTGAGATTTCTCATATCGTCTATAGATTTAAGCTGGGTGAAATTATACTTGTTGTTGTGTGTGTAGTTCGTAAGCCTTATTATGTCATTGTGTAGTGAGTTTGGCAGTGTAGTTGTGGGTCTTCCTCTAAAGTTCTTTGAGTTCGAATTTTCAAAATAATAGTTCATGGCTTTCTGTGCCGGTGTTTCTGGACTTAAACGTAGTACGTGACCAAAAAGCCTCCATCTGCTTTGCAGTATTTCCAACGAAAGTACTTCTTCACCTGTTTGTTTGTAGAGCTGTTTGTTGCTGATGATTGTAGGGTATTCGATGTTTAATATTCGTCTTAATTGTTGTCTATGAAAAGCGTTTAGATCTTCTTCCTCTTTTCTTGTCAATCCCCAAGTGCCTGAGTTATATACTAGAACTGGCTTGACCAAAGACTTGTATAACTTGATTTTTAACGCTTGTTTTATTTTCTCTTTTCTGATCCAGATACTTTGTAGCTTATTTAAAGCGGCTATTGATAACTGTTTCCTCCTACACACATCTTCGATATCTCCTAACAATGATCCCAACTTTTTTACTGTTCTCCATTTTTCTTCGTTATCTAGTTTTGTGATCTTTAAATTTATTCCTTCTGTTCTTTCGCATCTATATGGGACTTTGATCTTTCTTTCTAGAATTGTTTCTTCGGTTTTTGATTCTGGCTGGGGGGCAGTGGTGTAGAAGTAAATTGATAGCTATGGGGCTCTTAGCGTACCCGAATTTTAACAAGAAATTAAGAGCTTGATCCAAATAGTTATCTAAGAAACTGAGAAAGAGGTGTAGTGAAGAAGGTTGTTAAATACTATGAAATGCTATACGGACAATTTTTCAGCAGTCTTTAAAGTCATACTACGTATAATTACGCACTGTCTTATAATATATGCTTTATTTTTATAGTACTTTGCTTGCAAGACACCATCTTGACTACTTGCCTTCTCTTCTTCACTACTGCCTGGGGGGTAGAGGTGCCCTTTTGTAAAATAGGTGGTTCATAACGTGTGAAACCATCGACAAGTGGGATGGTACTTATGCGGGTATATTTCATATCTTCATTTATATCAATAGTCTACGTACAATCGACTTTCCATGGGTAAAAGCAGCTGTTGAAGAATATACATAAAAAGAACTTGGTTGAAGCTTACAAATAGAGAAAAAACAAAAATTACTCAAGGATTGTCGACGCATACCGGATGTTTCTGAAGATTAGAATACGTCAATACAGGGAATCAATGGAGATAGAACGTATGATTTGTTGTAGATCAAAAAGCAGCTGGTGTTTTTGTGGAGTGGTGGGAAGAAAGTAAGGGATGGGAAAAGAAAGATCCTAGTTTGATGGAGTATGCAAAAGAATGCGAGCCTTCTATCTTTATCAGCGATGAAGTTGTAAACAATGACCAAGAAAATGAAAAAGTTAACGAGAGAAGCTTACTTGAAAAAGGAGAAAAAGTAACTGACCTCGGTAAGTGTAAGACCTTGGCCTAGTATTGCCAGATAAACGCCCAGCTTTGAAAAGAAGTGGTGACGGTGAGTATTCATTTTGGTGTCAAAACTCTGAGATGTTAGTGGCTCCTACCTTGGGTTCTCATATTCACAGTCAACATATCTTTGATATATTGTTCCAATCGTGACGATTTCTCAATGCGATAGCATTACATCTCCCACATGTGTTGGTAGTAGTCAGCCAGTGGCTGGCTTCTGTATTAGTAAATTAGTAAAGAAGTATAGTTAGATTACATTTAGCATTGATCATGCAAATGTTTTCTTTTCATAAACATTTCTTATATCAAAAGTGAGAGACTTGAAGATACAAGCAGCAACACAGCAATTACGTCATAGTGGTACATACCCAATCACTCTCACTGCTGGTGTATGTGGTGCTAGTGGCCCTTATGACATATATTAAGAATGTTAAGATGAAATGTGTATCATATAGCTGAAGTTAAGTATGACTTATGGGTCAAGTTACAAATGAGATCAATTTTGCAAAATTTCTAAGTGAAGTGAATCCCACCTCCTTGTACTTTACAGATCTACAACTTGCAGCTGAAATTGGAAAAGCTTTATTGGAGAAAAATAGGGAGCTTGATTTACTCTTGCGAACAACACAAGAATACGCTGAAGAGCAGCTTCTTAGATCCCAGGTAATTAATGATTAATCAGTCCCTTTCAGAATGTTCACTGAGCTCCTTTCTTATATTGAGTGTTCAAAGATATGTATAATCCTTATCATTAAAAAACTTATGAATGCTCTATACATTCATTATTGAAAGGCTTCAGATGCAATATTTTAGACAATATTTTGAAGGCTTCGACTTCAATATTTTTAGACTATATTTTAAAGGCTTCAAACACTATATATTTAGGAATAGAAATTCATCTTAATTATCACCATCGCCATCCTCAATTTTCATGGCTAACGAACTAACTGGATTTATGAAGCCTGACATGAGAGAGACACAGTGTTATCCTCACTATGTATTATCGTGCCAATATATTTATGTGTCACATGCACATCTGTTTCAGCCTTGATGTATATAGTTCTTTGTTTTAGTATTTTGAGCGCCAAGCTGAATCCCTGAGAGAAACAGTAGAAGATCAAACAAAGCTATGTGAACAACTGGAAATCCAATATGCAGAATTACATGATAAGCACTTGCAACTAGAAGTGGATTGTAAAACAGTAAACAATAAGAACAGAAGGTTTTGGGAGACGATTGAATCTCTTGAGAAGAAGTGTGAAAATTACAGATTCAGAATTGAACAATATGAGAATGAAAGATATCAGACTCATACCTCTGAAGAAACTGATAATGAAAAATCAACTGAAGTTGGGGATGCAACATTGACTAGGGATTCAGAAAATGACCTGGGTAGTTGCAGCTTTGAATTTGAAGAGGAAATAGATAAGCTGCAAAATATTATAAAAGAACTACGAATACAACAAGGAATAGACAATATTGAAAAGGATGAACTGAAAGCTGAACTTGAAGATGTTTCAACTGAAAATCAGCTCCTTCAACACCAGGTCTCATCATTAGAAAATGAAATTGAGGAATGGAAAAGAATTTGTGAAAAGGCATACAAATACAAACAACTAGCTGAAAAGTATAAGCCTGTATTAGATGAACAATTGCTGACTACTGATACACTGAACAGTACAACTGTGAATAAATTGAAGTCCTTTTCTCATGAGGTGCTAAATGAAGCTCCTCTGTGTGGAGCATCTGAACTTCTAGCTACAAGGCAGAAATTTTTATCATCCTCAGTGACTCATCTTTATCATCCACCCAAGAACTTATCAGTTTTATCAGAAATGGACTGCCAATATCATGATCTAGTCAAACGATATGAGAAGTTGTTAAATAAATATCACCAAGATGATGATAAACAGCATGATCAGGGCAGGTCTGAGAAAGTTCAACGAGCCATACAGACACTGTCATGGGATTTTAAAACATTTGAATTCCAGTCAAGTGTAAAGAAAGATCAAGGTTCACTCAGTGAAAATGACAAGATAACTTGTGAAGAAACTGAACTAGCAAATGAAGTTATCATTGATTATAAGCACCTATTTGTTGAGATTTTTGCAAAACTACGTGAATCCAAAGATTTCAACCCAGAGAAAAGTGCATCATAGAATGCCTCAGGCTCACAAGGATGCTATGAATAGTAGCACATATGTTATTCTAGATCATATATTTTTATGAAGATGTTTCCGTGTTTTCCAATTTTATCATGTGTAATTCATTGTACATTCATTATTTATATGTTCATTCATTGTTTTATTTGACTTGTTAAAAATATCTAGAAGTTTAAGCTACAATGTGTACCATCTTTGCAAACTGACTTAGGTCCTCATGGTACTAACAATCCCATTGACAAAAGTGAAGATCTTAGATGAGATGAAAATGTGAACTGTAGCCCATTCTTGCCTACTTTTTTCATGATAGTAGTGATGGTAAAATGAAATTTATTCCCACAAATGTTTTGAAACCTGTGATAGGAAAAATTGCTACTTTTGAAAGCAGATATGCCAGAATACATGGTTTTTTCAAAATTTTCAAGTGGGTGCCTTGACTCACCTTAGAAGAAAATTGGAATTTCCCCTTTTAGTGAATTTCTCTCAGTGAGACTTCATAGGTGTGAGGCAGCGATGTGCTGATGGGGGCTGTGGGTGGAGGCAATGCCACCAGTGCTATGATATTTTGTAAAAAGTTGATCCTGCAACAGACAATCTCAACTGGGGGTTTGACCAAATTTCATCAATCAATTAATTTATTCTGTTGGTCATGGTTGGTCAATGTCAACTCTCTTTTTGTGATAATGGAAATAACTTGCTGTGACTAGCAACTGTCATTATTGCTTCCTAATTGTCTGGAAAATAAAGTTGGTCAAAAATGAAATATTTTTCGTTTTTCCAGATACCCCCAAGCAAATTTTCTAGGTATATCGCTGGTGTGAAGTCTTTACATTATGAATGGTATGGTATAAAGCCAGGCTTGTTTACAGCTGCTCTGAAGGAATGTGCTGTGGAATAAGATTTTGAAATAAAATACCTGGTATGAGGTCATACATCTATGACGTTGTCTGGCAGGGGAGGTATTGCCAATACTACGATGTTTTACGACGTATGCTTAGAGAGATGTAGGGGACGGTTTCTTGTCGACGTCATTACAACTACAAGGATTCTCAAAATTTGTGCAAAGTCTTGATAGTCTCTAAGAATGTACCACCTAGAGATTGCCTTAATGTTCTAAGGTTGTTCTAAGAAGGAGTGGCAAAAAGGCCATAACACTAGATTAAAATTACTAATCTTCCCTAGCAAAATTCCAAATTCTATGTAGTAGAAAGCGTTAACAGTAGCTGCTTCACTTAAAGTTGGTCTTTTCTCGAAGGTACATACATTATTTGGGTGAAAAGGGGGGTTATCAAAATTCAAGGTTGTTTATCACTAGAATTGGCGGGGAGCTTGTTGGTACGACATTGCTCAATTAGGGAGAAAGATTGATAAAAAATGGCTCAAATATTGACTACGTCATACTCATAAATGTATAGTCTCTATCCAAAACATAGATCGCCAAGTTCAATAATTAACAATTGTCGCCAACTCCGCAATGCAAAAGATGAACATAATGCACCAACCTTGTAACTCTTCGTACTTGTGCTTTCTATACTCAAATTTATATGGTTTTGTACTCCGCACAGTCTGCCACGTTCTCATAAACTGCTTCCAGCCACAAGTGTACCATAAATCACCGAATATTCCATCATCAATGAATATCGCCATTTCACTTCTAAAGTACTATTCGCCAATTCATGGTCAATTATTATAATGCGCTATAGGATATCTTCGTAGCCATATATTTAGAGGCTATGTGTAAAAACCTATTTGAAATTGACAAGATGACAGGACACAACATGTAGTTCAGATGCACCATGAACTTTCCCGCGCCAAAATCAAAGAATACAAAGGCTGTCCTCCGCAGTATACCAATTTTCCTCTTTCGCTCATAGAGCTTCTGGCATCTCATATTCTTTTACTTTTGAGTACCAAATACTCGTCCCCTACCGATTGTTAGTTTCTGAAATTACTTTCAGCCCTCCTTCCCATTTATTCCAGCCCCCATTTATTGACTTTGAGGATTTTCTCCGTGAAATAGGAATCATTTTTGGTTTCTAAAAAGAGCCCTGCTGTTCATGTCTTAGCCTCTAGGTCAATGGTTCTCAACCTTTATTCAGCCACCGCCCCCTTTCAGGTTTCCCCACTGATCGACCGCCCCCATCTCAGCTCCAACATTCTCATCTTCAATACTTGGTAGATACTGTAGAAGCTCGTATAAAGATCTGCATATTTCATTGACCCTATGATTTTACTCTAAAGATCTCCAACGCCCCCCTAGATCTCAAAACGCACCTGTTGAGAACCATTGCTCTAGATGATATCTATTGCAAACAAAACATTAAATTCTACGTAATGTCCTCTAGAGCTCTAAATGATTCTGCAATTATCCTATTCAAGGTAAAATCCTTTCGTTAGTTTCAACATCCCACGATTTGAACCGTTCTGAGAGATAAAATCGACAAAAACTAAGCAGTTCTAGATTGCTAAATCCATTAAGATATTTATTCAGCGTCTCATAGGCAGAAACATGCGTTCCTTGCGGTACATTTTTGATCGAGGCATCATATATATGTAAAAATACAAAACAATCAATAGCCTAGCCATTGCTCGTGACGAATTGATAAGAATATAAAATGAATAACTATGTTCTGCCGTTCGTTTAATGACGTGGTTCTAGGGTAGACATGATATACTGTTCCCAGGGTGTTGGCCTTGCAGAATCATTTTGTATTAAGCAGCGTAGCTGTATTATGGTTTGCATTACTTAAAATTTTATACAAAAAATCTCTAATAAATTATGCACCATAATTGTCCAATTTATCTTTCCCACATAAGTAGGCTACCATATGTCTAGACTAAGCAGTTCAGATTAATCTATCATTTGGATGGCCATAAGGCGTTTCAGAAAACATCTATACCGCAAAACATGCTGATACTTTTGATCCCATTTCAGCAAGATAGCTTTATATGTAATACCAATACTTAAATTACAATAAACATGAATCAGCTGTCATTCGCATGCAACTGGGAGCGAATGATTAAAAAAAAAACGGACAGTAACTCAACTCGTATTCATGTAAAGCTCCACCCCTTGTAGTGTCAAAACTCAGCTTGACCACTCAAAAATTGCATCTCGAAACTTAACGTAATCTTTGGTGGCTTTGACAAAAATATGAAATCAGCTACAATGTGAAGAATGAAAAATTGATGTAAATCGCTCACAATTCATACATGAAAGGCAGGCCTAAAAACGTGGATTCATCCAAGTTCCATTGCATTGTCAACAGAGTGATACTTGTCTACCATCCTAGCAACGGTTGCTTTGGCACAATGAATAAGGGCATCAAACTATCACACAACAATATCTCCTAATATAATTTAATGTACGAAAATATCACAATAGGCCAGTACATCATAATTCTAAAAAGATTAAACTAACAACCCATTAATACTATCAACGCAAAACTGTTAGAAAACTGTATCTAAACAATCCCTTTCATGGAAACCCTGTCAATAACCCCTCCAGTCAGCTATCAACAGGTCACGAAGAACTGCATATTTAGACAGTTGAAAAATGAAATGAAACCAATTATAACTGTATGTTAAATCTAAAAGCAATTCGTTAAAATTCTTCAAGACAAAAAGTTGTATATTCTAATCAACTATATACGAAAGTAAATTGTCATGCTGAGTTACAAATGGACAGCCTCCACCTCGGTCTTAGCCCCTATGTATAGAATAAGCATTCAGACTATATCTATCAATTCATATGTACAATCAAGCTCTAAACCAAATCGTGAAAACGTCCGTATTTTCACAATAGACTCTTCCTAGCTCACAAATGAAATCCCAAAACAATTACATTTTAGGACTGAAAAATTACTTAAGAAAATAAACTGTAATAACTTAACTCCTAAACTGTAAAGGAATCCAAAAAACCGGTCACTACTCCAATTTACAAAATCACATACTATGTTGCAAAAAATACTTCCCATTTAATCTGAATGTTGTAAAATTTTTAATTCTTTCAATGCCATTTGACCCCGATGAGCCCAAGTTCGATATTTAGCCAAATCTTTACGGGTCACAATACCAACAACCTACAACAGGAAAGCATTTGAAGGAAGTTAAAACTATGCCTTACAAATTCAAGCAATTTTGCATAACTTTGATTTACAATTATGGAAAGATGACTTTGTAAGTAATGCTCACAATAGAAGCCGCAGAGAGATAATTTCAGTGTTGAGATTTTATAGTCTGCAACAACTGCTGCTTTCCAGAATTTTGAAAAGCACAAATTTAAAAATCTCAAGTGCCTAAATGTAATGCCGTACCTGATTATTCTCATCTGTTACAACCAAATGACGCAAGCCCAGAGCTCGAAATAATTTAAAACCTCTATTCAACGATGAATTCTGAAGACGAAAGGTAATTTCTTAGAAAATACACTCATAATAAATTTCTGCAAAAAGGGGAAATGAATCGCAAAGGATAGCGATAAGCTATACTCATACAAAGAAACACATTAAAATTCCGCGAACTAAAATTTTCACAGATATTATTCACTAAAACAACACTGGTGAAAACCTGGAATCAAAATGATAAATGGCTTACTTCCATAACTGAATATGGTGCAGGGTTCATAAATGGTCGTAAATCCATAAAGCACTCTCTCTCCCTCTGTGATATGTTTATATTCTAATAATACAAAAAGTCACCATTATGTCACTTCTAAACTACTCCTTTCATCAATGAAATTGACTTTACAGCTAGATCGACAACTAAGGTCTGGTCTGGCTTGCAAACAAACGGAACATACAATCACATATTCTTCACCACATAAGCAGATATCTATAATGAATTAAGGTCACAAACAAAAGACAATGTTAGCTTAAATCGCAAACAATAGCAGCCGTTATTACCCTCTAGCCTATCACCTATACACCCCCTGTAGAGAGCACGCGTTTAGGGTTTTCGATGCTATGGACAGAGTTAGGACAGGAGAAGTATGATCGATCTATCGTCTAGCAAATATCGGCTATCAATCTACCAGCGACTTAAGAAACTCCAAGAATCTACTCTACTCTATGCAAGCAAGCCAGGAGACCAAAGTAAGATATATACCTTTACGAATTGCATAAGCTATTGTAGTAATTATTTGTTGTGTTAGCGTAGGCCGTATGATTTCGTAATTTACCTAAGTATATTTGGTTTGAGCTTTGCTGTATCATTTGATTTTAGTTCAAACCAACAGAATTCAGTAAAAACCAACAGAATTCAATAAAATCCAACACAATTCGATACAGATCAACACAAATAAACACAACCCCGATACCGACCAACATCAGAACTATATCTATTAAAGTCCCATCAAAGCAACAGATCAATAATATGCAATCTATGCCATTAGCATCATATCGATTTACAATAAGTTCACTATTCGCTTGATTTGCTTTGATTGCTAGTTTCAAATTTATCTACTGAACCCTTTTTGAAACAAATGAACGATTGTTGCGTTTGAATGTGAGTTTGCTTGTGTACGAAGACTACAGACAACAATAACCATTTTTCATTTTTCAGAAGGATCATTCCTCTCCCCTAGAATAACTCGGTTCTCACTTGATTTTAGACCCATGAATGAGCTAGACCCCAGGTGTCATAGCAGGAAAGATTTGAAACCAGTCTGAAACTCTACCTACAGCTATAGATTATACCTAAAAATTACAGTTTCTTAACTTTATTAAATCTGGCTGGGTGAAAATACTCAAGTATGAAAATCGATTATTGGTCATTGAATCTGGACTGGTTGAAAACGATTCATATATGAAAATGAAACAAAATGAAAGTCTACGGACCGAAATGTACCGAATATATAAAGGTTCTTGGAGCAATTTCACCAAATGATACACAATGACAACTTCAATAAAATCTATTCTCCTCATCGTTCGAGTTCCTATCACTAATTCACAACTACTCAAAAATGAGAAAACCCATACGTACCCTAATGGGTGGAAATCGTGGATAGGCATCTCGAAAGTCCTTCAATTTCAACTTATGTCTTCGAAGTTGACTTCTTTCATAAAAAACCTGGTATGGAAATTTCAGCATACAATACAAGCAGATAAATTAAGAACTCAAGGCTACTATCAATTATATTCTCTGTTACGAAAGTCCCATAAAGTATATAGAGTTGCATAATACTCTACACAATATATTTGGTACTTAACTCAAAGACAGCTCCCGAAGATCAATATCATACACAGACTAACCTAAAACTTGGGGTAAGAAGGCTAACAGATCTGTATGGAATATGCTGCATACACAGTATTCTCGTACCTTTTGCTTTAACAAGATGATCAGCTGTGATCTCAGTATTATACCTCGGAATGTTCCAAATGTCGCTCGCTCTCCCTCCTGGAAATAATGGGAAAAAATCAATGCAATGCTGGTTGCCTGAAGAGGAAATATAACAGCAGACTTTAAGGCACCTAGCGAAATATAACCAAACAAGTAAGCCTTGACAAGCTGCTAATTAATCGTAAATAAATAGGTCAGCGGTCTTCTTCAGAAGCTATTATATGCACCCCTTATCTGAAAATAACCATGCAAAATATTTCAGTGCTCTGGGTTTGAAAGTAATTTAAAAATATGATAAAGACATCAATATATGGAAAAGGCTGATAATATATATCACTGTGACCACAAATGGACTATACTTACTTGCGATTGAGGAACATTATCTACGACTGGAAAGCCGTTATGATGAGAAGCAGTATTCTTCAAAACATCAACAATTCGACCAACCTAAGTGAGTATGATACCGTATAAAGGCAGTGAAGATTTCCATTAATATTAGGCTTACTTGGTTCGTGCTTTCCTAATCAATGAATATAAAGGAAAAACTGAAATGTGAACAGCATGACAGCAGTCTGCAATTAACATGTCGCAGAAATACACCAGGATCCAAAGCCAGAAACGACACTTGAACCTACGCAATGTGACGGCAACATAAACAACAAGGTGAAAGATCGCATATAAAGAGCTAATTTGTTATAGTTACGTGATGTGCAAGAGCTGCATAGAACATATGGAGGCTCATTTAACAATTGGATTGTTTATCCGGAGAACTGCAACTATGTGAGTACAACGATATAGTACAATAGAACAACTGTGTCCGTCTACAACTTACCCTCTCTTCCGTGTGAAAGCACACGACAGGTTTCCTCATGACATCTCTGAAAGAAAAGAAAAACTTCAAAAGTTCCCAAAAGTTCCTGAATAAAAGGTTATCAAAATTGAGCCCTTAAAAAACAACTAAAGCAGAGATGTCCAAAGTCATTTAACTCATCAAATGAACGACAAAGTAGAGCAACTCTTTCTGAGATTTATCGGAATAACAAGTGCACCTGAGAACGAGTGCATGAAGCAAGAAATCAATGGCAGAAATGAAGCAACGGAATGAATCAAGAAAGTAGATGAACATATTACAGAGGACATGAATAGAAAAATGTACCTTATTGGAATATGCGTTGCCATCTGAGGTGTCTCCCAATCCAAAAACGGAACTCCAGCCAGCTTGATGTGAATGTCGTAAATACCCTAAAATAAAAAACAAAATGGGATTGAATGAATACACTGATTTTGTTATGGATTAAAGAATATTATAGAAATTTATAAAATAGTGAACTACTGTACTTCGTAATGAAGCATTAGAAAGAGCGCATTACAAGCAAATAAATCATCAATAACCCAAACAGAGGTGTATTAAGCTGTGATTTTCTTCAACAATGTCCTACTTCCAAAAAATTCTATTGATCAACAATATTGACATAATTTCTGAGTAGGAATTGAAGGACCAGCCAAAAATGTGCATAAAAAGGAGCCATGGTAAGGATGCAAGGTCATCTACATTACAATTATTATCATTGTTGTCATTAACAATTTATTTAACCTTGGCAATTGCTATGGCTACAAGCTAACTCGATGGGCGAGTGGCCAACTGGTTAGAATGCTTGACTCCTGAGCAAAATATCGATGGTTCTAGCCCAACCCTCGAAGCATAGTTGGGACGCTCGCTCACTGTCCACCCAGCAGCAAATGGATACCTGGTAGCAACACTAGGGAAGCTAAAGGCGCCAAGGAAAGGAAAGGAACTGGCCACCTTAGCTCAGAATGCCGGTGGCTCAGGATAAGTGTCCTCTCTAACAGGCACTCCCCAACATACGGAATCGTATATGGGACTAAACTTTACCTTTACAAGCTAAATCAAGCCAACAAATTTCCAGTAAAATGAAGCAAGCGAGTGAGTAGATTAATAAGAAAAATGAGTTAATTGTCGCTATGAGGTCAGTCCTGATGGTCAGTTGTTCCTTACTCACAGATTCAAAATCAATGTTACATTAACAATTGTCAACCAGTTCCGACCTACTGCCAGGGTTGCGTATAGAATTGGTCTAACTAGCCTCTGCCCTTAGGCCATAATGCACTTGGATGATGGTACATATTGATATACTAAAGATTTGTCTACGATTTATTGCAACAAGCCTCTTCATTTCGCATACGTAAAAATCCTTATCATCTGGGCGATTGGCTAAGTGGGTAGAGCACTTGACTGCTGAGTGGAGCATCGGTGGTTCGAGCCCAACCCTCGGATCAAAGTTGGGATGCTCGCTCACTGTCCACCCAGCGGCATATGGGTAACTGGTGGCAACAATGGGGAAGTTAAAGGCGGCGAGGAAAGGAACTGCCTACCCTACCTCACTATGCCGAAATCTCAGGATAAGTGTACTCTCTACAAGACACTCTCCAACGTATGTGGAACGTGTATGGAACTAGCCTTTACTTTTAAATCGCTATGAGTACATGTTTGAATGAAGTAATTGCAAAGTTAACACTTTTCTTATTTTCAATTCACAAGAAAACTAATTTACAATCACATGAGTATTCCATTAACTTGTAAAGATTCAAATAAACTAATCGGTGTAATGATATTTTGAATGCTATCGGCAAGAAAAATAGCCTACGAAATAACCTCTGGAATGTCATAACAAGCATGACCTCTTACTGCTAAGATTTTCCGCATCCTCAAACTTTGTTGTAGAAATGCTATTGGAGATAGCACAAATCCCTTTCTGTACCGTAACTTTAATGGCAAATCTATCTCCAAGAAAAACTACAATTTCTTAACTTTTCTCCAGAAAAAAGAGATTTAGGAATCTTTCGTGAAGGAAAACTATGTGGAAGGAAAAACCTGAAGGACCATCAGTGAAATATCAATAAAAATGGCTAACACTGTCAAGAAAACAAAAATCATGATGCTGGTGCAAATACTTCATTGACTATGTACATCATATGAAGATATTTCATACTTTAATTGCAGCATCGACAGTACAACGCTCCATTGAACCATTAACACCACTTATCAGTTGCATTCGGCTATCTGCCTAGTATTATTGTAAGTAGGCTTTAATTAGCTTTTTTATGCTATTTCTCATTTGGCCTACTATAAATAAATTGACTGCAATATTATGGCTATAAGCCTCTCTAATACGATACCTTAATAGCAATTTTCCGAATGCAGGTTTATGCATTATTATGGTAAAAAGACATCATTCATTCTGAAACCATGATTAATATGCATAGCATACCTCGTTGAAGAAATCCCCCACCCACTTGGCAATGAGAATTGCCAACATTAGAGGAAGACCGTACGTTATGTCACCAGTTGCTTCCATGACAATAACACATAAACTTATTGTCATCCGCATGACTCCGCCTAAAAGCAAAGACCTATTGGTGAATGAATGTGTACAGAAGTATTAGATATAACGAAGGCGACCAGCAAACTGATGGAGTTGGAAAAGAGTCCATATCAATGGGACGTAAGATTGCTCTAATTAAAATG
The DNA here is from genome assembly GCA_964019165.1 of Mastigias papua. Lineage (NCBI taxonomy): Eukaryota > Metazoa > Cnidaria > Scyphozoa > Rhizostomeae > Mastigiidae > Mastigias > Mastigias papua. Next base: position 10,906,357 of record OZ025275.1, on the reverse strand, counting down.
TGCATACCAAGCATGGCTGCTGATCCAATCAACGCATAAGTACCAGGCGCAGACCAAGCTCCATTCGGGAATAATTCATATACGCAATCACCAAACATTCTTCCCCAAGCAGCTCCACAGAGAATCACCGGCACAAATAATCCGCTTGGGACGTATAGCCCATATGTCCAGGTGGCGAGCAAGAAATAGCAGGCAGCAAACAAAAAGACAGTCGTTGTCTTGTAGTTACCTTAAATAAAATTGTTCATACAAATAAATAGCAGAGGTGTTATTCATGGGTTGTTTGGCACAACATTTGCCAAGTAATATGCAGATGTGCAGAGGAATTGAGAAATATGCTGTTGAGCTTTTCCGTTCAGAAATAAGCAAGCTTGCTAAGATTGAAAATTTGGCTTGAGTATTTTTTGGTAGGATTTCTAATGAAAATTCTTCAGCCCAAATACAAAGAAACAGTCTGAACTTAAAACAATGACGAAGATAGCAAACAAGTTTCCATACTCCTCCTATAGTAGATATCATTCATACGGGGAAGTAGGAAGCATCCAAAAAGAGGGGGGCTAAGTGCTAAAAGGGGCACATTACCACGTCCATTTTGGGCTTCAAAAGGGCATTTTTGCATAGTTTGCGAAAAAGTGGGGGGCCATGGCCCCTCTGGTCCCCCGGTTCCTACGTCCCTGCATTTATATACTTCTATGAAAGTGTACAACACAGTACCAAGAAATACAACGTTACAAACAATAGAATACCGGCGAAAACTGTACCATATGCAAAACCACTCGGATGGCAAGATTCCACCATTTGATATAAAGAATTACAAGTGCTTTCTACACCTCTACACCAACAATCGAGACCTACCTCTAGGAGAATGAAAGAGGCTTTTTACAGAATGCTCTGGTGTGCTAAACGCAAGGGATCCCATTGAGCTGTATTCGCCATCTTGACATAAGAACTAGAGTAAAGATTGAAAGGTGATTTCTCAATTCTTTTTAACATCATTCTAAAAATTTACAATAACAACACATAATTACAAGACAATATCTCGCGGAGAGTGAGAATACATAGCAACCGCGAGGCTTAACAGCTAACAAAGAACATTGTATAGGAATATTTTAAACTAAAAGGTACTCCAGGATATGTGTCTACTATCACTGCAAAAAGTCATGGAACACTTATATTACTTCCTTCTTTATTACTTTTAGCTCATTTGATTTTTCAGTTGAGTCTATATGCATGATGCTAAAGTTTGGTGGCTACTTTTGGGGAAAAGGAGTATGAAACTAGCAATTCAAGTTTTAGGGCTTTCGATTTGCGTGCATGCCAAGTACAAACCACATGCACTTCTTCCCTAAGAAATCACATCAGCATAGTTGGCTTTGGCTTCAATAATCAGAAAAAACAAAATGCAACTCAAGTGGGTGCTTGTCTCTCCTACCTGAAGTACATCTGTAGCATTGTTATTGCCAAAAGGAGCACAATCAGGTTTAAAATATATCAAATTGAAAGCAACAACTGATGAGATCATTCCAACTAAAAGAGCTTCAATCACACGCAATGGTCGTTGTTTGATAAATCTATGAATGAAAGTAACAGAGATAGTCAAAAATAGGCATTTAATAAACTAATGGTCATTGATGCCACAAAATTATCGATATCTATAAGCAATACAATAAGACATGTGGAATACACATAGCCGCATACAACGATAATTTCGGAAGGAAAATGGTGACCAAACGCTGTAATAGCCGACCATTATATAATATTTAATACATAATTTAAGATAATGATGCTGATTGGTTCTAATTTTCATCTGACAATAATTTTGACCAAATTTTCTTCGATTAAATTTCCAAAAAGACAAACATTTTTCATTTTGAAATTCTTTACTTTAAAGACTTTCGAGAATAAAGAAGCTAATATATGCAATCATAATTCCTTAGATATTGGTAGTATCCTGGTATCATTTCTGGGTTGCAAATCTATAACGAAATTTTGTCATGTTGGAAGTCTGAAAACTTTCCAAAAATTCTTTCAATTTGTTTGACAAAATTTTTTCTGTAGCTAATGAATGATGTTTTCCCAATAAATTTCAACACAAAATGTACGCCTGACAGTAGCCACGAGAGTTAAGGCTTGCAATGACAGTGATAAAATGCCTACCTGGCTCTGAAAATTGACAAATGATGATTTATGGCATTGAATATAGCACCAAGAAGTCCACCTGTCAATTGAAGAAATCTCATAAGAAACAAAACAGATAATATAAAAATTTGTAAAGCACGCCAATTTGATACTGACTTTGAGCTGTAAAGCTAGCCACTTCAATCTAACCTTATATGGAAGGGCTAAACATGTCAAAAAAAAGCTATTATATTTTCTCCAATTGAGCTCCATTGTTCTATTCTACAACTACAGAGGAAAACTATTTAATTTACAAGAAATTAGAAGGCACTGCACTATTACTGTCCTAACACTGTCATCAAAATACCTAAGCATGGCTGTCAAGAATACATACCAATGAAATGAAAAGTGATTTATTGTCCTTGATGTTAATGTAATGGGAAAATAAAATCAATATAACACAGATTAAGATTGAACATTTACCGTCCTCTCTGATTGAAATATCACATCCTACTTTTTACTTTCAAGTACATTACCATACAATTAATGGAATAAAAACAAAACCAACCTATTATTCCCATGACCATGAATAATGGAATCTCATAACCATAATATTCACCCTAAAAATCAGAATAAAATACGCCTCAAAACATAGTTGACCATTGAAATGCAACAAAAATCCTTGCTTGAAAGTTAAATAAAACTAGCTATCGATAAAAGTTTCGATACAGCGAATTCTTGTGTGGTCGACAGTGCTCACAAGACTCTTCCATCTATTTAAAACGGATGGCTTTCCAACCATTCACTGGAGTTTTGTTATTTACGAATCCTATCCCAGTGAGCGTCCAGTTTCATTGTAGAAACCGAATATTGTGGATGAGATGCAACGGTACGATCATTTCAGCGTTCATCAAAACTTATTTTGACAGTGAGGACCACACATTCGAGCTGGAAATATGACACTGTACAAAAATATAAGGCTCTGTCATCGAGTAACAATAGCTCCATAATTCAGATTGAGTTCAAAATTAAGCATGACATGAATACAACTATGACATGCTTCAAAAAATTAGCAGCAATATCTATCGTTGTCAAATAGTTCACATTATATAGCTAAAACGACATATGGATGCTCTGCACAAGTCATATTGCAGCTTCTTCAAAAACAATATACTCTAAAAAATTGCTACAAGAAACCAGGTACAACTTGAAATATAACATACAAAAAGAGTTTCCTATGTATCCCTCTAAGTAAACAAGAGTTGCTCCATATATGCATAAAAGTAGAATTTAAGTGCGAAAAAACCTAAGTACCCATATTTTAACTAATGAGATACTCTGCTGTAGAAGATTTATCGCTAAACACTATATTGAGCATATACTTACAGAGAAAACTCCAAAATTGATCAGTCCAGGGAAACCTAGATCTCCTGCATAGCCGTGATAAATTGAAAGCAAAATGTTGAGTGTAAATGTTGAGACCATCGAAGCAAAGAACATTCGCCACGTAAGAGCTTGGTTCCAGAAACTAGCTCCCTCTTCAAGGCTGAACAATACTCCTCCTTTATGAAAAATATGGGACTGTCAGCAATTGGATGTGACTAAATCGAGCGATCAGATTTAACCAAATAATGTGCACTTCTAAGCCATGAACCAACGACGAGACGGGAAAAATTTAATATAAAGCAGCACCCATTCGTAAGGGCTTAAAAATGCACTCCAACGGTGAAATATCAGAGCTATACAAAAACGCCAAGATTCAAGTTTAAAACGAAGGTTAAACGATAATTTACAGGATCTAGGTGAGCCAAAAATCAACAACAAGCAGGCCCTAATAAGGTCCAAGGAATCGGAGGAAAATACTAAAGTTTGTAATGTCCCTAATTCTGCTAAACAACGGGAGCATAATTCTTCTTAAGTTTGTTCACTAATTTTCCAAAGCTACCTTCAAATGGAATATTTACAAAAACTACTGTGACGATAGCATTACCATTCTACGAACAAAACTGAAAATTCCAACGAACTGTGCAACATATGTTTAGGTGGTGACTTCTTCGATAGTACATCTATAACCTGAGAACAATTTCCTGGCAAAATGGGAGTACTTTGGAAAATGGCCAAAGAAATTCTGTAAATACCACTTAAATATGAAAACAGCATAGCCAACAGATGTATGAGAGCTCTGTCAGGTCTGTTTTCTCCAAACCCAATAGACCAATTATCATGCATGACTCTGACCACACATGCTAAGACTACGCCCATTCTGCATGATGATTGGTCAATTAGATTGGGAGGAAATAGACCTTATCAGAGTTCTCAAACAATTGGCGGCTATGCTAATGAAAAACTGAAGTCATACCAACTGGAGCTCCAAATGCAGCAGACACCCCCGCAGCTGCTCCACCTGCGACGAAATCTCTCTTCTCATGGTCACTTCTAAACATTTCAAACACATGGAAATCTCGATTGAATGTTGTTGATCGACCTTGGGACACACCTGCAGCTATAATTGCACCGGAGTGTATCATTGGTCCCTCTTTGCCACAAGCTAATCCACCAGCAACTGAAAACACAACTCCGACTACTTTCGTTGCAAGGGTCTAAATAGAAATGAAAATTACTCATATCATTAATATCATAAGATTTCTCAACTCGGTGTAAAATTGGCTGACTGATCCTTTACACTAATGATGGCTTACCATTTAATCCATTAGATAAACAACATCAATTCAATATGCAATACATTTATCTGCACGATCTGATTCAGCATTTATGTATCAGTCAGGGAATTAACATGTCAATACCAGAGCAATCAATAACTGACTCTCATATAACTAACCAGTTAATAAATCACTCGATCAATCAATCAATCAATCAATCGATCAACGAGTCAATCAATCGATTAATCAATCAATCAATTAACTAACCAACCAATCGATTACTTCACTAAATTAACATAATCATTACTCATTCAAATTATCTACTAATGACCGCATGTAACTAAACACCAAACTTTTCAGTTCTAAAATGAAGGAAAAGGTTGAAGAGTCTAATGAAATTGAAATGAGAATCAATTGCATAATATCCCTACTCCACAGGTAACAACACTTGCTGCTAACTTGCATACAGAAACAAACAATTTTAATTTTGAGGAAAAAGTAACAGCACTGACCTTAATACGAACCACATGTGGAATCTTAACACCATTTAGATAACATTTAATTTGAGGTATGCCACTACCAGCAGCAACAGGCTAAAAAGAAATAATTTGGCATTTGATGAGACTCGCAATAAACATATATTAAAATACTGCGTCATGTTGGCTGCTGGCTAATCTAGTGGCGAAGGATGATGGTACTAGGGGTGTCACCTCAAACAGAATTGACTCAAAACTACTATTATGAGAAAAAACCAAATATTATGACGTAATTTTGTCTCTGAGATGAAGACTGCCACGCAGGGCTCCAAAGATGAAACTAGTTCCTGTTAGTTTGGCGAAGGGATGTGCTATGATTTAAAAGCAAGTTGCTTTTAATGGAGATTAATACAATCCAAAGCGTGATATGATATTAGCTAAACTAAAAATCCTTCACAATACCAATTTCCAACTGGGAATAACCATTATTAGATCAACATCCATCTCTATTCTCAGTCATTCAACATTTGAAGATTTTTCCACAGTCTAGTCGTTTCAATACTAAGCATATACCATAATGTCAAAAAACTGATTTCCCAACAAATTCTGCATAACGTAAAATAATTTAGTAAAAGACATAAAAGGTCTTATTGCAATCCAGGAAATGGAGCCCAATTAAGTGTGACCTCAAAGTTTCAGATTTTGAAGTAAAACAAATCTCTTTCCATAACATCAAAAATACAACAGCAGGCTATTGTCAATTTTTGCATCTTAACAAAGTCAAGCTGCCCTCGTCCTCTCTAGATAACCACGGAGGTTCCGCTAAACTTCAAGGTGTTGCAGCCAGCGTAGGGTTTAATAAAGAGAGAACAACGAGGGAATTTTGTTTTTGGTTTCAATATCCGTTGGCGAGAAAGTTGACAAAGATTCATTGTACAAGTGGCACTTGTAGTGGGGACTGCGTCTTTCCTCGTCGTCTTTCCTCGTCGCAGGTGCCACAAGATCCCGTATAAACTTCCGTTATTGTTGTTGTTGTTGTTGTTTTGTATTTATAGTTATAAGAAAAGATTTAGTTGCACTTCTGTACGACTACGGCTTAACCAAACACTGATTACCAAAAAGCAAGTCTGCCAACAAAGCAACAAAAAACTCCTTTACTATCTACCCAGCATAAAATACAAGAATGAAAGCAATCAGACATGTTCCTTGGTTTAATGTCTTTAATCATATCTGGATTTGATTTTTTAAGTTGAAATGCTAATCAAATTCAGCGGTTAGCCTTTAGGTCCGCCTGCTTAAAATCTTAGTAACAATACAACTTAATACCAAAACATACATGCTACAAGCTATTTAAAAGCCATAAAATAAAGGCAGCGTACCTCTAAATAGACGACAAGCACAGCAGCAATCAGGACCAAAACGACATCAATGAAAACCCATAATGCGTATGGAAGTGCAAAGCAACCCTCTCTAATGCACCGATCAAGATCTTAAGGATGTTAAAGATATTACACGAATGAAACAGGCTATGCCTACTAAGCATATACATCCCACGTTTTGGGGAGTTTAAATAAGTCAATTATGTGTTGTGCTAACCAAGCAAAATACCACGGGCAAAAGTAGAGTGCACTGTTAAATACGAAATGCAAGCAACCATACAAAAAAGTAAGAAACGAAGTGGATTATTTGAAGAGGATACATTTTTTAATCAAGCTGTACTTCCAGTCTGCCATCTTCTCAATTGAGATATCAATTGCGACAGCGATAATTGCCGTTCCAACTCCAATCATGAACATGATGAACCATCGGTATAAATTCATTTTTATCATATACTGAAAAAAATTGATCAAACGTAAATCAGTAACAGATCCAGGGTGGGTGTACTGGGTCACTGGAGCCAGTCGAACGAATCAAGCCTGTGATATTTATAGATTGCTCACTTTCTTTGTAAGACAAACTTATTCAGTCAAAATCTCCTAAGTGAGATACATTTAAAAATATGAGATTGGTGACTATCTTAAGTAGTAAGCACGTAGGCCCGAGGGGTGAATCACTAGGGGAACACTCACCATGGGAAATATTTGTCATCTTTCTCTGATTTCTTTTCCAACGTTCAGTAACTTTATGTGAGTTTTAATGTGATTGTCTTCAGTATTTTATGAATTTGCTGTGATTTCTATTTTTATGACTTTTCGTCATTGATTTCTGTGATCGCTATGATTTTTTGTAACTTTTTGTGATTTTCTTACAAAGTGAACGAGAAATTTCCAAATGATGTGCCCATCGCGTAGGTCAAGCTTTTCTGTCAGCATTGGATTTGATTCAAGGAATTGAATCGATGGTCCTGTGACTATGCTCTCGGTTGTATTTTAACGGTTACTTTGTACCCATTATGATTTGTGAATGGTCAATCCCTCTTTGCTAAATGCCCATGGACCCCGTCAGATATTTATTTACATTCATCTCTATTGTGACGGCAGCAAACGTCCAAATCTAGCCCACTATGGCCCCAGTCATAGCGGTGGATTCCTCAGAGGCTGGGTTCAAAGCAAGATAAATTGGAAACTTTCTGGCTTTACACTACAATAGAGATGAATGATAAATATCTATTTGGGTCCATTGATATGATTGAAGCTAGAAGGATGTTTCACATAGCTCCCAGCAGAAAAGGGGGAACACAGAATAGCTATGACTGACTGTGTGAGGAAATGTCAAATATGAAGGAGAAAGACAAGGGAGACCTATCAGATATATGTAACTTTCAGTGTACTACACACAAGGGTGTAGTCAAAGAGTCTTCCCTGAAATAGTGTTTTAAGCCATTCTGAAGGGTATGGTCACAAAAACTTTTGTGCATAGTACCCCCAAGCCCCCCCCCCCATAAAAGGTTTGGATTGCTTCCAGATTGGACCCAGTGAACTTTTCTCTGGATCCACCCCAGTAAATATCTAATAGCTGTCCTCAAAAGCTGATGACATTAAATGAAAATAAACAAGTGGAATGCTCTCACATGACTTTCTTTTTCTGTTTTGAATTTTCATGTTCTATTCTGGCTACCATATCAATGTTATCTTAATTGCATTAATTTCCTGCTATGGACTGTAACTAATAACACAGTTAAGGGCTGCGGCTGGCCACTTGTCGCCAAAACCAGATTACATCATGCCTATTTCTGCCATTATCAGCCCAAAATATTGTATTATCGTGTATTTTTTATCATTGCTAGAAATAAAATAATACAAATAAAAATCAAGTGGTGCTGATGATGTCATATTAGAAGAAGCATCCAGATAATTCATAGAAAATCAAACAATTGGCTAAGGCAGTGAAATAGCAACCTCAGGAGTTTTTGACTTATCTTCTTTCTTCATCAAAGTACTTTCTGGAACATCATAATCCAAGCTCTGTGTTATGACAATATAAAAACATGTTATTCTTTAGCTCAGATGACATCACCTAAAGACCAATACAACATTTTCAACCCAGTTATGTAACAGGATAAATTGGTGTCCTTAGGAATAGCTTGCTAAGGAACCCTTTCATGTCCTTAAAAATTTCTTCACAAATCAATACACATAACAAATAAGAATTTTATCAATTTGGGAGAAAAGAAGCAATAAGCAGCCTGTGAACAAGGGGGTATCAGCCTACTAACTGTCTTCTTATATAAGAAAATGCAAAAGTCTGTCCCTTACACACTTCTGAGGAGGCCCTTCTGGAGCTCCAAAAGCTTGGAGTCCTTTAGGATTTGTGCTAACCTCAATGTCAGTTGCACCACTGACTTAACCCCTCTGTTAATTTTAACATTCATATATAAGAATTCAACTATATTTTTGCTGGAACAGTTAAAAAAAGTCATGAAAAGAAGCCTATGAAAGTTTTGGTTAATTTTCTTACATCTCAGAAGTCTACACAGAATATCCATTTAGACTAACATGATCTGCTTCCATTTTTCTCTGTTCATGTGAAAATCTTAGGCAATATCTTCCAAATTCAGCTCACTCCTCTTTCAGCAAAAGCACTAACATTGCAGAAAAACCTGTTATGATTGGTATATAAACACAATATGAAAGATACCTCAAACTTTGTAGAAATAACTTGAACATGGTCTTCCTCTTCATTTCCAGAAACTTCTAAGTGATTCTAAAGAGTGTCATGCATACTATATTATCACATGTTATCATAATTCATAAATTAGAAACTGACCTGATTTTTATACCACATAATTTAACTCATGGCATATATTTTCATGAATCATTACACAAATTCCTTATCCTTGAAAATTAACCAGACTGCAAGAGCATAAGCTCACTCTATCTACTGTAAATAGCACATATGTTGCATAAAGTGACCTACCATACATACTAATACTAATATTAAAACAATATATATATATATATATATATATATATATATATATATATATATATATATATATATATATATATATATATATATATATATATATATATATATATATATATATGAAAAGTCTGTTGGTACTACAGAACTTCACTATAGCACGAAAAAGCGGGAACATTGCTTTAGCATACTGAAAGCTGTCGGACGAAAAAAGCTTTCAGTATGCTAAAGCAATGTTCCCGCTTTTTCGTGCTATAGTGAAGATATATATATATATATATATATATATATATATATATATATATATATATATATATATATATATATATATATATATATATATATATATATATATATATATATATATATATATATATATATATATATATATATTCAAAAATCAAAATAGTATTTTCACACAAAAAAGATCAATATTCATACATACTGCAATATCGGATAGACCACTGTATTCTGTATCTGTTTTGTCTCTGTTGAGTACAAATGATGAAGGGTTGATCCCTGAATAAGGTGTTCCAGCTCTTGACTAAAATGAAGGACAAGTATATCACAAAATGAAAATCAAATCAACCATTATAAAGTCAGAACAAACCTAGATAAGCTGTTTGATATAAGGGCTAAAGTTTCAAGCTTAGATAAAAGCTCCTGGCTTAATACACTTCCTAAAGTGAATTAATATTTTGCTTATGAGAGAACTACTTGGAAATCTATAAATTGAACTAAGTATAACTGTTAAAAGCAAAATACCACTTACATCCAGAATTGTCATACTTAAAAGTGTACGTATTCCTTACTACTCTGTTGCTTCTTATTTTTACTATGAAAATGTTAATAAAAATACAAAGGATGCTAAATACTCTTATATCAGCAATAGTAAACTATAGTTTCCATCTTGGTTGGGGAAACAGTACATTAAGTTCAGACAATGAATATCTCATTGAAAACTCATCAACTAATACAAAAATGCTAAAATGAAACTTGCACTAAAAGTGTTTCAAATATTACTAATACTTAGTGCTGGTAATCTTAGTGCAGCACTGTCTTTGTGCCATTTGTGACAGGCAATAGATAGATTTTACCTATTCAAAACTAATCTAACCATGGACTTGAACCTTTCAAACAGACCAAATTAATATAAATACAAGATCTGGCCTAACTTGATTTTCAGTGGTATTGCAGCTCCAAGCAAGATATTATAAGAGCCCTTGTCTTCACGTGCAGATCTGCACTAACTTAAACACACATTTTTTTCCATAATAAAGATTTTTGGCCTCACCACTGAATCTTTCTTAGGTTTCTCATGATTTCAGTATCAAAACTCTTTTAAAACTTTCCTAGCAAACATGCACTGAGATTCAAAGCTGCTCATGCACAATACAAGACATTTAACATCTGCAGGTACACTTAAATAATGATAGGTCTTTGACATAAGAGAAACTGTAGAAGAAAATGGAACATAACATGAATTACCCAAACTGTTAGCATATTGAGTCAACAGTAATTTTACACAAACAGTTATTTCATAAACACACAGCTTCAATACCATCTATTTCTCTGGTACAATGTAGTCATAAGAGGCAGCATAAAATAGCAGGTAAATTTCCTCCATTTTTGCATTATACCAAGTGACTGCACCCATATATTACACAGACATAACACAGGACTACATAAACATACTAGCATAGGAAACATGTGCAACTTAAAACATGAAATTATGAGCTTTACCACCTTATAAACCACTTTCCTACGGAAAATATGTGTACCTGGATTTATACTTAGAGCCTTGTGATTCTACTAAGTAGACATTTAATGGGTTTTTACACTTCTGAATTACAAGATTGGCAAATGATTAAAAAGTTTTATGAGCTTGAGCACCCCACTATGTGACAAAGATCCAAATCCCATCACAAACTAGTATAGGTCAAATATCAATCCAGATTCCACCTTTAGTTCTAAAAATGTTCCAGCTGCAAGGTGGATTCAAGTACAAAATCAGATGTGTGTTTGCATTAGTATCCAATTAATCTATCATAATATGACATTTTTAAAAAGATCCCCTCAATGATAGATAAATTATCTTACCTCATTGTTTGATCCCCTTGGACCAACAAGAGGTGTCCGTTCGGAAGACATTCTTCTCTGTGACTTTGTTGATCTCAATTTCAGAGGGAAATATTCATTTGACATCTCAACATGACTGTTTTATTTCCCTTGTCTGAGCTAAATCACAAAATTACACCACAAGGTACATAAGTGTTGCCAGGAAACAGGCCAGTTATCAAATGGATCATGCACTTTAGACACGTCAATGTATTTGTCATACAAATCACAAAATATGTTTCTGGTAGATATACCTAAATTGATGAGATCTTGTGATCATTACGTCCTGCTAAGGAAACCAGGCTCTTTGGCGAGTTAACTGTCCCGAATTCAGGCGTTAAGGAAGGCCTTAATCAAGAACAGCAGGGAACAGGTCCACCTTCAAATGATAAGATGTGCACTTCAATACTTTCACAAATAAGTAACTATATACAATCTACTAAACAACAAGCATACCATAGACTGTCTTTAGAACTGGAATAATTAGTACACTATCTTCCGACGTCAATCCAAACCCTCGCTGTTACGGACTGAACGTGAAGACATATTTCTATCTAGGATTTCCTTCGCAGCTTTCAACATAAAGGCTGCGCCCCTGCGCCAAGAGCAGTGGCAGCAACTGTGCGTAAGTGCGCAAGCGCCTTTTCCTACTTTTCCTTCCATGTTGGCCTCAGCTTGAAATTTAGCGTAATGTTGGTGAACCTGCCACAATTTCAAGACTATTTAGCATATGGCAGAAGTTTAATCTGCTCGTATTTGTGATTGGTGGGGCTACTGAAAGTTGCGAAGCTGAAGCCAACAAGCGCTTGGGAGTATTTCTAGTGTAATCTTGGAGCATATTCCTCAAGTAAATTTTTTAAATTTAGGTCTTCTGAAATTGCTGGAAAATCGTTTATCTCTACCTATTCTCGGGAAAGTTTGGTGACTTTTTCATTACAACTTCGTCATTTTTTGTACAGATACGACCTTGAAAACATTACTGGCGATATGGTATGACATTCAACGATGGAGGACAAAGGTCTACACTACCTTTCAAAAAGTGTTGGGACGATTCAATAAAAGAATGATCTCATCGACTTTCCTGCTATATGGCAACGTTAAGTTATTGTGATTAATTTTTGTTATCAATGAAGATTTTTTCTTATGTGGTTTTAAAAACTATATTTTTTAATGATTTTTCTTGCTGTGTTTTCTGCTAATGTTTCAAAAGCTAGCCTTTTCTGCATGCCAACACAATGTTTTGTAAGGTTCAAACCTACTACATCGCAGCACTCTCAATAAAGGCCTTTCATGTCTTGATATCTTGATCTTCTTTGGTCTACCAACCCTTGGCAGATTTTTACGGTTCTAAATTTGAAGAACTTTCTGCATACAGCGAAAGCTACATTCTTTGAGCACCCCATAATTGTTGCAATTTCTTGATAGCTTTTACTATTAGTTTTGTATAGTCTGTTGGTACTACAGTACCAACAGACTTTTCACGTAGTTTTGTATACAACAATTTCCAGACGCTTCTTGTATGATATTTCATGACGTTTGATAAATGCCATGTTCATGTTTTTGGCCTAGAAAAATGTTTCGGTCAATCTTTCTTGAATACTGTGGTGCAACTAAAAAGCTTTGAAACATAAACAATGTCTTATTAAAATTTCATGGTAATAATCGGTTGTCTTATTTGTTAAGAGGGGATCAAATGCATGTTTTTTAAAGCTTTCAACGTAAACGTCCTTCGAAACTTCGAATCGTCCGAACACTCTTTGAACGGTAGTGTACGATTAGGCCAGTCTCGGAATCTCTTTGTCCACATTTTTAACAATATGTTCCTAACGCTATGCGGTAAAAACCCGTACACGAGAACATTCATTTATTACTGTAAAAACCTACAGCCTGAAATTGCATATTTCTACAGCAATTAATTAGAATCTTGTCGGTAAGATATTCTAACTAGGTTCTTATAAATGGCTCCATTCTTCCTCCACTAAGAAATAAACCCAGTTTGCTAGCCATTCAACCCAATTCAATGTTGCTCCAAAACCCTTACAACAGGGTCCATACACATCCTGCCTAATATTTCTTCCTGACTTTTCTTGAATTTTTCCTTGAAAATGAAGGTGTTTTCCCTGACTACATATCAGAAATACATAATATTTTCCTGATCAATCAGTGCTACAAACGATAAGACGCAATTCGCCCGTCGCTACCTTACTGGCCCTTTTTACGGCAGCCCTTATACACTCAAGGAACAAGTTTGCCTTACCGCCACTTTGTCGTAGTTTTACTTGTGTCTGAACTTTGCACAAAACCAGCTTATGATCAGAACTATCTGCTCCCTGAAATGTTCTGCAATTTCTTAAGGCAGATTTCCATCGCTTGTCAAACAAAATCAAGTGAATCATATTACTGAGTGCCATCTGGTCAAAGCTATGTCCTTTGTTGAAAACGAATGTGAGCTATAAATCACCTATTCTTCATGGCAAATTCTATCAATCTTTCTCCTCTTTCGTTCTGTTCCCCATACCCATATCTCTCCATGGAATTTTGAAGATCTTTGTTATTTACACCAATGTTTTCATTCCAATCTCCCAATACAACACCAGTTTTTTATATACGTATTTCTTATTACAAAAAACGTGTATTTCATATCTAAATTTGGTAATGCGGGTGGTCATTCAACAGAAGTTGTTTTTAAAAAGGCCCTCCAATAAAAATAATTACAATGAACAATCAAAATAACATTAGAATTCCAAAAAACATAATGTATAAAGCTTACTTACTTAGGAGCTTATTTGCTTGAAAAAAGACTGAACACGTTATCGGTTTCATAAAACTATTTCTTGCTCTGCCATATGTATAACAATATAAGACGTGATCTTCTGAATGGTGTGAATGCAACATTGTTGCCACATGGTATAGTAAATCTCTCAAAAGACGAGTTAATAAATACCCTCCTTTATGGTTATGAAAGTCTTTCATTTGAAGTGAATGCAAAGATACTTAATGTAACCTTATGTTATATTCAGGTCTCTATACGAAGAAGTAAAATACCGTATATGCTTCTCTCTCTTGATATAGTTATAGTATTTAATTAGCTATCAATGTTCTCTTGTATTTGTTTTTGTATATAATTTCAAATTTCCTTTATAGTTTCTTGATTCCCTGTCTGCAAAGTATCGCAGTACCCACAATGACGATCTATCGACTTCATTTGGCATGTCTGCACACTTTTGCATTCGATTTCTTTTACCAACCATTACATACTGCGTGCAGCTGCCATAATATGCAGATAGGCTTACTTGCGTGTTTGTAGTCTTGGTTCATTTGTAACTTTAATCGCAACAGGGCTACTATGTATTTCCATGCTCAATGTGGTGTAGTCCTGTAAATTTTGTTGTTTGTAAATTGTATGCGAATAGAGACAAAAATTTATTAAGAGAGGATGCTGTCTTGGATTCAGTAGGAGTGCTATTCCATAATTACACGTCCTCTTTTTCATAAGAACATAAGCTATAAGAATATTAAAGCTTAAAATCGCTGATATTTAAAAATAATTTAAGAATAGCAAACTAGTCGGGAAGCGCAGCTTTATGATAAATTTGGAAACCAGAACGATGAGAAAAGAAGTTATGACAATTTTTGAACTTGATCAAGAAACAGTACGACTTAGTAGCCAAACCAGATATTTATTTGCAACATAAACGTTCGGATTCATTCCAGGATCCTTCCCCAGTGTGAATATTTCAAGGAACAAACTAACTTATATATGCTAAGAGGGAAAAGAGCAAATGGAAAACAAACCAAAGGTAAACATAAGCAACCATTCAAAAAAGCGTAAGAGGGAAGGATAACATGTGAAAATTAAGAATCCGGTTGTCTCTAAGGGGAAGCAGACTTTCGTGTATGAGGAGATCCATGTGGTTATTGGCGTGAATAATAATATCAAACTTGTCAAGAGGGTGATTATCAAGAGAGGCTCCAACTGATCACCCTCTCTGTTTCAAAGAGATCTAACTGAACGTTATGTTAGAGTAAGCGAAGAGAAGTTGTCGCTACTCTGGCGTCAAATACTTAAATGATTTTCCAGACAAAATTCGAGAACAAGCATTAATCACTCGTTGTAAAACAAGCTTTAGAAAGTATCTTCTGAACATACAGGGCACAAACATGAACCCGTGGTAGAGCAGCAATCTAAATAGTATGCTAATTATTTCATTTTATCTATTTTCCTTTTTTCTGTTACTATTTATATTTTATTATGCTGACAGGTTGTACATGAATAAATATATTAAATAAATTATGTCTTTGGTTTGCTTTCCATTTGCTCTTTTCCCTCTTAGCAAATATAAGAATATTAACGCTCAGCGAAAAACTAGGCATCCTGGAAATAAAAACATTTTTGCCCATTGGCCTCAATTTTCCTTTGGCAACTTTAAATCAGTCTCAGTGTTCCAGATGGAACGGGAGGAACATGCTAAGTTTTTGACGAAGAGATTTCAAAGGTTTCACTCTCAAGAAAATACTACGTCTTCCGTTAAATTTGATTTTAGAGAGGTCGCCACTGAAGATGTTGCTGTCCAAATCAAAAAACTTACTTCGAATAAGGCCTCTCTGATCAATTCCATACCCGCAAGGATTCTTAAGGAAAATTCTGATATTTTCTGTACAGTCATTCAAAATCTGTACAACTATGGCTTATCCACAGGTATTTTTCCTAAAGAACTGAGGGCTGGAGATATCAGTTCGCTGTTTAAAAAAGAGGATGCTTTTATCAAAGAGAACTATCGACCCATCACAGTTTTACCGTCAGCATCTAAAATATACGAGAAGATGATGCAAGATCAAATGTTACCATTTGTCCAAAGCTTCTTGTCGCCACTCTTTTGTGGCTTTCGAGAGGGATATGGTACACAGCATACACTTCTACATTTTGTGGAAACCTGCAAGAGGTCAATGGACAGTGGAGGCGTCGCTGGAGCTGTCCGGATGGACCTTTCGAAAGCTTTCGATTGTCTAAATCACGAATTATTAATTGCAAAATTGAATGCATATGGTTTCAGTAGATCTGCCTTGCTGTTTATTCATAGCTATCTCACCAACAGGAAGCAGAGGGTAAAGGTCAATGGTTCATTTAGCACAGGACAGAAACCGTCTTGGGTGTACCGCAAGGTTCAGTCCTAGGGCCCCTTTTGTTCAATATATATCTGAATGATCTTTTCATGTTCCTGGAGGAAACCAAAGTCTGTAACTATGCGGACGATACAACTATTTATGCGTGTGGTCCTAAGATCGAAACTGTCATTGCGCATTTAGAACATGATGCCCTAAAAATAACTGAATGGTTTCCAAATAATCTTATGAAACCAAATGATGACAAATGCCACTTAATGGTTTTTGGTTCGAGGGGAGGTAATGAAATAACAATCAAAATAGGCGAGGCTTGTGCGAAGGAAAGTACGGGGAGAAAATCTTCTCGGTATCACTTTCGATCAATCACTTTCTTTCAAAGAACATGTCAAGATCCTGTGTAGAAAAGCCTGCCAAAAACTACATGCTCTTGCCCGTGTTTCCTGCTACATGGACACTGAAAAATTACAGCATTTAATGAGAGCGTTTGTGTTATCCCACTTTAGCTACTGTCCACTTGTGCGGATGTTTTATGATAGAACCACACAAATCATTGAATAAATCATGTTCATGAAAGGGCATTGCGTATAAAGATCACAGAAATGATTTTGGTTATCTCCTGGAGCAGAGCAATTCGGTGCCCATCCATGTACGGAACCTGCAGTTGCTAATGATGGAAATATTTAAAACAAAATCCCATCTAAACCTACCTTTCATGAAGGACATTTTTCAGGAACGAAATGTGAACTACAATCTAAGACATGGCAATGATGCTCAACTCCCAAAGGTGCGAACCACGTCCTTTGGAATTGAGATCATAACCTATCTTGGAAGCAGATTGTTGCAACTATTGCCGCAAGAAATAAAACAATCAAATACCCTTTCTATATTAAAACAAAGAATTAAATGTTGGAAAGGTGGGGAGTGCAACTGTAGGCTTTGCAAAACATATATTCCGCAAGTTGGGTTCCTAACATGATAATCGTTTTTATCCTGTAATCTATACTTAGATATATATATATATATATATATATATATATATATATATATATATATATATATATATATATATATATATACATTGTAAATTTTTCTCCCCCTTATTCATTTTAGAAATTGTAAATATTTATCCAAAGTAGGCCTTAATTAGCTGTAATTTAGCTATTGTTCTTTCTATTAGCCTACTATAAATAAATTAATGATGATGATGATGATGATGATGATGATGATGATGATGATGATGATGATGATGATGATGATGCACCCACTTGCGCCCCTTAGGAAAAGGAAGGAAGGATGCTTGCCCATCCGTGCTCCCATCTCTGCTGTCCCTGCTTGTCAGAATAGGTTCCGGGAAGAAACTCCTGCAGCAGGTGACAATGCACATTGCCTTCTAAGAATATCAGAATGACATGTTCAGTGTCGGAAAACTGAAAAGTGGTATGTGATAAATAATAATGATCTCAAACAAACATAAATCATTAGCTGCTATCTGAAAAACAGAACAGGGAAGAAAATTTTGGTACGGGTAACCAATAACATAATCAGACCTTTTCGTTTCACGCCCTCGCCCTCGCAAACGCATTGTAGACCTATTTACGCGGGCGACTGATCGCCCTCGCAAAATCCTGATTTAGCCCCCGACACAGAGAAAACAGCCAAACGTCAATAACTGTATGTGCTGATCATCAACAACAAACTTCCCGCGCAGAGACTCAAGGAAGTCAGTTAAAACTGTTCCTATGCGATATGCTCATGATTGACCGCCGTCACGGTTAGATGTAAAGGGCAGTCTCCACAAGAAGATTTTTGTGACGATCGTCTGAAAGCTTCTCACGTACGACACATGCGCATTGGAAACCAAAATCGTCAATGAGATCGCCAAGCTCTCGACGAAAAGTACGAACCCGTTTAACTTTTCGTCGGACGCTTGATGACTTCATTGACGATCTCATGAACGATTCAGTTTCCTACTACGCATGTGTCGTTGAGGAGCTTTCAGATGATTTTCTATGGCGATCGTCATAAAAAACGTCTAGTGGAGATCGGCCTTTAAGTGCTAATTATGCACATCGATACAAATATGTTTTGCCTAGAACAATGTTTTTACAAAATGTCGACATGCTATCGAATTCCCCTTCTGGGGATGCGCTTTCAGGAGGATGACTACGATGGACAAACTTTTATCGGCTATTCGCCCTCTAGGCTGATTTGCGCGGGCGATGTACCGCCTTCGTGAAAATTTTTTCACAACAAGCTCCGATACAACCAAGACAGCTGCAGAGAAACACAATTTTAACTCTCAAATGGACAGAGATGTAAAAGATCAACATTACAAATACACACTTCTAGTTGGAAACTTAATCATGTATACAAAAAGAAGTAACAATAGTCATAATATTGTTTTCTAAAAAGTAGCAAATTCTGATTTATAATGCCACTTTGCACTGGTGCATTTTTATGAGTTCTTGTAGATAATACTATATTAGTCATTTCAAATATAAAGAAGTATCCTCCCAAGTTTAATTTAAAGTAGGTAGTTTAATCCCAGTCTTTCTTTATTGTAAAAGACCATTCCCATGCCAAATGCACGTTCTTGTCATCATCTAAAAATTTGCTTTTCACTTTGTAATGCCCACGAGCCACCATCCCTTTTGGTGCCTCATCCACCGGTGTTAAATATAACTGGGATTCAACCTTGGGAGCATAGCTTCCAACCATGCATGTCTGTTTATCAACTGGAAAAGTAAATCCATAAGCAGCAGGTAAACAAAGATTCAAAATAAGGCTACAAATGATATCCAACAATATTTAATGTCTTAAGGATAATAATTAAGACTGCGTTCACATGGGAACGGTTCCAAATGGAACCGTACCCAAAAAGGTACGGATAGGCTTCGCGTTTACACGGGAACTGATGGAACCGTTCCAAACAGAACTGCTAGCCGTACCCAAACCGGTCCACCTAGAAATTAGGTCCCGTGTGGAACCGTACTGAAAAGTTCTCGTGTAAACACCCAGAACGGTTCTCGTCAGGTACGCTTAGAAATGAGGCAATGGTAAATTCGACTCGGGGCCATATTATACAACAATGTTTTGGCGCCACTTCAACTTTAGAAAGGTATCAAAGATTTCAAACTGAGCTGTAAAGGATTTTGCAAGACACCTGAAGGTTACTTCAGTTCTTTCGTGGTTAATGATGCAGATACAGATATTTAATCAAACGCTTCCACAACTGTTAATTCTGTACAACAAGCAGAAAAGGCGTCTTGGGTCAATGTTAAAACTACTACGACAGAGAAGCCTGAATAGGCTTAAAATTCTTGCTTCCATATCTTCACTGACGATAAGTGAAAAAGTTCGCTCACGAAGAAAATTCTGGGTAAGGCCTGGAAGAACAAGTGTATGATGGGAAAACTTTGTCAACAATGCTGTTGTTCCTGATGAATGGAGAGAAAACTTTAGGATGTCAAGAAGAAGTTTTTATCACCTTTGCGACCAGCTACAACCCTATTTAGAAACACACCAACATGAAACGCTCGATCACCACAGAAAACAGGTTGCCATGACCTTGTACTACTTGTCTGATGAAGGTAGATATAGAAAAGTTTCAAATTCCTTTGGGGTTTCCAGGGCAGCAGTCTCACATGTTGTCAGAACGGTTTGTTTGATTATAACAACTTTACTAGAACCAAAGTATATCTGCTTGCCAAAATCAAAAGAAAAGGTAGATTTGCACACAAAAGAATTTGAAAAGAAGCATGGATTCCCCCAGTGTCTTGGTGCTGTTGATGGCACACACATATTTGTTAGGCAGCCTTCAAAAAACCCAACTGATTTCATAAACAATAAACAACGTTATTCCATCAATGTTCAAACAGTAAGTGATTACAGGCACTGCTTTATTGATGTTGTAGTAAAATGGCCTGGATGTGTACATGACACACGTATTTTCACAAATTCTTCAATCAATGACATGCTTCAAGAAGGAATAATACCACATTGTCATAAAACTATTGTTGATGATTTGCCACCTGTCCCGGTCTGTCTTCTTGGAGACCCTGCATATCCATTGCTGCCTTATCTGATGAAAGAATACCCCACAGGAGGCAAAGACGTTACAGAGCAATATTTTCGTTATAAACTCTCCTCTGCAAGAATGGTGATCGAATGTGCATTTGGGATACTGAAGGCAAGATTTGGTGCTTTACGGCGTGAGATGGACATAAATGTGGAGGACCTGCGAAATGTCATATATAGCTGTTTTGTCTTGCACAATTTCTGTGAGATAAACAATGAATGTGTAGGGGAAGAATCAGCCCAGTAAGCATTACAAAAAGAAAGGTTCTGTCAACCACCTACTGAAAGGAATCCTACAACTCGTTCTAATACTGATATTGAGGGCAAAAGAATAAGAAAAATTTTTAAACAATATTTTGAAAGTAACTAAAACTGACATTTACATGTGTTACAACTGATACTAAGGTGTGTTAGCATGGACAAAAGTTATTTCTGAAAATTTCTTGAGTTCTCATTTGTAGCATTCCAATATGCTTTATAAAATAATTTTGTTAAGCTCTAAAACTAGTTTGTTCTGTCACAGATAAATGATATTTTTCCTCTAGAGCTCTTCATAGAATAACAATGAGTTTGAGTTCCCATCTATGTGCTGTTGTTGCCTCTCTTGCAGTTGCTGCTGGTTCCAATTAAAAACTCCTGTTTGATGAAAACTAGGGCACGAATTTTGCTGCATCATCTGTTGAATCAGAACAAACCCCTGATTCATGTTTCTAGTCAAATTTGAAACCATAGAAGAGATGGAATCTTTGAATTGCTTCTCTGATTCCTCCATCTTTTCAGCTATTTCTTTCTGGAGTGCAAGCTCCTGTTTCTTAAAGCCATGTCTTCTCTAATATAGTTTGACATCTGCTCTTGCAATGCAATTTTCTTGATAGATCTTGAATTCCTTTGTTTTTGCAACTTAGTCATCAAGGCCTCCCTTGTAACCTTCATTTTTTTGGCAATTGGCTCAACATAATCTTCCTGGTCAAAAGAAGAAGTATCCTCCGTACTTGTTTCTTGACTTGCATTCTCTACCGAATCTGTTTCAGAAAGTGAATTGCTCATCACATACCTTTTGTCTCCATTTTCCTTTTCTTCATTAGCATTGTTGATGGTGGCTGATTCGATTCCACCATTGACGCACTCTGCTGAAGGCGACCCAGCCCAAATTTCAAGGCATTCCTCGTATAAAGAGTAAACAATATTTCCACCACCACTTCTCTTCCCACTATCAACAGCCTTTCTAAAACTGTTTTTGATTTTCTTCACTTTTGAATTTATTCTGTCTTTTGTGAACTCTTCCTTTGCATTCCCGCCTCTAGGAAATTCTTCAGTGGCTTCATTTGGATAATGTTCTGAGAATTTTTGCTTGATATCGTCGGATTTCGAACGAATTGTCTCCCAGTCTTTCCCTTCGCTGAGTTTCGTCGTCTTGTAACCCAGTATCACCTTCATCAACAAGGCAGTTTCTTCATCAGTCCAAGAGAACATCCTTTTCTATTCAGTGGTTGTCTAGCTAACCAGAAAAACTTTTAAACGCAATGACTCGAGTCGATTTATGCAGAGGTATCGAGTAAACAGACAGACGACGTGTTTGGTGGCCTATCTTGTTCCAGTATGCGCACGCGCAGACCTCCTTCTTGGAAGCCATTTGTAGGCTATAAATGTACAACCACCCATGCGTGAATGCATGGAAAGAAGCGGTTCTGCACAGAACGGTTCCAAGACATCGTGTAAACGGGAAGCCTATCCGTACCTCTGCTGAACGGTTCCATATAGAACCGTTCCAAAATCCTCGTGTAAACGCAGCCTAAGAAACTAACACAAATTTTACCTGTAATTCCTTTTCTTGAAACAGTATGATGGTACCTTAAGCCGGAAACTATTTCATGTTGAACCTGCAATGGATCACAAAAGCTATATTGGACCTCCTATACCGCAAAACATAACATCCCTGTAAATACACGTTTTTTTTATAAGAAAAACACTTTTTTCCTGAGGCTCAATTTTCTTAACTTTTCACGAATTTGAGGCTGAGATTTTCTTAAGATTTTCTTAACTTCTGAAGGAAAAAACTGGCTGAAACAGGCTACTCTGTATTTGTTGGGCCACCATAAGTCTCGATCTTTGTACGAGAGTTTGCAAAAATGAGCCAATATCAATTTCTGGCATGTAAAGTAGATGAACTGGGATTTTCTTAGCATTTTCTTGAACTTGAGCCTTGTGATTTTCTTAGGATTTTCTTAAGATTTTGGCCATTTGAGCCTCATTTTCTTATAAACTTTTTTCTTATAAAAAAAAAACGTGTAACTCATGCACAGTCATTAAGATCCTCAACAATAACGCACTTCCTTTACTTTTACTGACAGGGTGAAGCAAAAAATATTCCTTTGCTTCAAAATCCAAAGAAAGCAAAGTGAACTTTACATTGCTGCTTACCTTGAATATGATTCTCAGTCGATATTCAACACCTTCCTTTATTGTGATGCAATCCTCCTTCAGCTTGCAAAGATCACCTTAAAACATACCAGATCAAATTTATATAACTGGAGTCATGCTGCTATATATCCATTAATTTCTTATTACATTTCACACTACCAGATGTAGAAGGAAAAACAATTTAAATCCTCAAATTGGTTCTACTCCTTGAAAAACCCCGTTTGCGTAAGCCCAAATCACAGAGCTGAAAATTGTTAATAAACCCCAAACAAATAAGACCCCATCAGGGAAGATGAAGATATTGCAAGAGGCCTTCTCCTTAACATATATATGTATATATGTTATATATATATATATATATATATATATATATATATATATATATATATATATATATATATATATATATATATATATATATATATATATATATATATATATATATATATATATATATATATATATATATATTTCACTACAGCACGAAAAAGAGGTACCATGTTTTAGACATACTGAAAAGCTCTTTTCGTCTAAGCCCCACTTGCAAGAGGGAGGCTCTTCTTGCGAACACGCAATGGTAGATATTCTTACTCACAAATAAGATTTTAGGCGTAAAGAGGAGTAACGAATCAGATGAATTATGCTTTCAATTCAAGGGTGTAGTTGCGTACGGAAAAACTTTACCGGCTACAAAGCGTTCTCTTTTGAAAGTGTGTGCAAAGTTATTTGACCCACTAGGTGCTCCAAGTCCCTTTATCGCGCCAATGAAGGTAGCCTTTCAAGAAGTTTGCTTGGAAGGGATAAATTGGGATGCAGAGTTGCAAGGAGCTGCTCGTTTCCTTCTTATCAGAGTTGGAGGGGTTATCTACTGTACGCATTCCTAGGTGTTATTTCGTCAACAGAGGAGTAGAAGATATAGAACTCCATGGATTTTCCGATTCAAGCCAGAAGGCTTATGGCTGTGTTATATATCTCTGGATACAGTACGAAGATGGTACGGTCGTAATTCGTTTTGTTTCGTCAAAAGCTAGAGTTGCTCCTCTGTCTCGTCAAAACTATTCCTAGGTTAGAGTTAATGGGTGCGACTTTATTAGCTCATCATGTTAATCACGTAGAAAATATTCTCCCACAAGAACTGGTAAAATATTCCATTAAAACTGTGTTATGGGTGGACTCGTATACTGTCTTGTGTTGGATTCATAATCAAATACCGTGGAAGCAATTTGCGAGGAGTAGAATCCAACAAATACACAGTATTACTGACAGGGGACAATGGCGTCATTGTCCAGGAACGCAAAATCCGGCTGATTTACCCTCTCGCGGATTGGGTGGTAAGGATCTTGCCCAGAATCGTCTTCGTTAACTTTAGATGAGCTCAGCACCGTATCAATTGAGGTAGAATCTATTATTAATTCGAGACCTATAACGTATTTAAACGACGATACAGAAGGTATATCACGAGCATTAAGTCCGTCGCATCTCATTTATGGTAGGCGAATTTTAGATGAACCTAATGATAATGTATTTGAAATCGTCAGTACTCAAGAGTCCTTAACACGAAGAGCTAGATATCATCGACATTTACTCAAGGGATTCTTGAAACGTTGGAAACGCGAGTATTTGTTCATTTATTTTTCATTCATTTCATTTTCATTTAACATTATTTACACACGAAACAAAACCCTTCAACAATTAATATACAAAACTTACAATCTTAAATCTAAAAAATTAAATTCTTAATAAGCCTAAAATCCTAAATTCCTTATCTGCTGTTGTTCCAGGGAGTCGTGTTTCAAAATGTGTCTAGCCCTTTAAATGCGTTTTTAGTTTACGTGCGATAGCCAGTACTAAGAAGTTAGAGACAGAACCACAAGTGTCTGTAGGCGATGTTGTACTGTTGTACGAGGAACAATCCAAAGGAAATTTTTGGAAGATCTGTAAAGTTGAGGAACTTGTTGTTGGTAGTGATGGTCATGTTCATGCAGCCAAGATAAAAGTTCCCGCCAAGTCTGGTACCACGGTCCTTACTAGGTCACTAAAACACCTTATATCCTTAGAAGTTAAGGTTAGCGAGATTAGATCACAGCAGCCTAGACCAGAGTTAGAGCATTTTCAGGAAAGCTCTAAAATATCAGATTCAGAGCAGGTAGATTGGAGTTGTAGCAACAGACCGCAAAGAACTGCAGCTACAATCGGTGAAATAAGGAGAAGAGACAATAATAATAAATGAATATTGGACATCTTGGACTCTTATATCTTTAGAATTTGTTTTGTTTTGTTGAATACTGTATGTAGTTCAACGGGGGGGAGTGTGTTACATTGTTGTCTCATAATTTGTATAAATTAGAATAATTAGGGGCGTATCTATTAAGTTGATTGTAACGTGAAAGCGTTCATCTTCTATGTTAGTCCTATGATATGATTCAGTGTTATCTTTCGAGAAGTTCCTAACACCAACAGTGCTTCCATCATCATCTAATTCTACATTCATTTCTTCCCCCAATCCATCATTCTCGATCATTTTGATAGGCTCATCTCTAATAATCTGTGGCGAAACATCACCCAACTCCTGGTTATCTGGGGTGTTTGATGGTTGGATCTAGAGTGGAGATTGGCGGGACTTGGTAATTTGGTAGACCCTCTGGGTGAACTAGGTTGTCATCGGAGCCATCAGCTGTTGTCAGGCACCCAGTTTTCTGAAATAGCCTGTAGCGATATTCATCATACTTTGTATCTAGAAGGCTTTTATATGCATCTCCGATCCAATGGGTAAGAAGAATTCTTCTTTCAGAAGCAGAAAAACATTAGTCAACACCGTACCAATTTTCTGCATTCTTCGAACTGGGTACAACTCTCTTAGAAATCTAGCCATCGATAGTGCTCTGATCTGATTAAGATTGTGAGCTGTTCAGCGTACCCAGCGTCAATAGGCTGCCAGATATCTGTTACATTTGGTACACCGTACCAGCAAACAACTCCGATCTCAGTCACTTTCTGCTTGAATTCATTGGTAGTTTGACCAGACAAATTGTCGCAAAACAGAACAAATCTATCATCTGCAGCTTGCTTTAATGTACGTTCTACCCAGTGAAGGCAAACCTTTTTATCTGCCCACGCACACTCTTAAAAATACAGCTTTTTTCTCCATTTTCTATTTCAGCAATTATCTTCGATTTAAATCCATTTGTCCATGATTGTCTTTTCTCTATTCCTCGTCTTAGTTCAATTTTTTTGCTTTGGTGTGTCAACATGAAATGAGGCAGGGGAATCATTTCTTCTTTCTCTGCGCTATTACTTCCTTCATAAATGGATGGGCCAGGTGTGTCTGCAATCTCAATTTCTTTGCTTCCACCTCCTTCAATTTTGGGAAAGCTGGCAAAATTATCTTTTTTGCTGTTGATGGACAAGTGAACACATTTCATATGTACAGAAAGCCCTGGCTTATTAACGAAACTCTTCACACAAGTTGGACATTTCAACATCAGTGGCGAATCTGAAACCAAACTTGGAATATTGACTTTCACTTCAGTTCCTCTGTGATTAATAGTTTTGGTGAGACCAAATGCTGCCAAAGTCTGCTGCATTTTTGACATTATATTGTAGTATTAGGCCTACGTATAACAGGTTCAGGGAGTAAGCGTCTTTCTGGTTACAATGCACAAAACAGATACCACCTACTATTGAAAACATTACAAGTTTATATGAATTAATTAGTCCCCCTTGAGCTTAAGCATGTACTGGGAAGTGGCCACAATTCCAATGGAAAAGGAAATTGACTTTTCAATTTCTTGCATTAAAGTTGCCCAGTCTGAGTTTCTGTCCAGGCTTCAAGAATTTTAAGAAATATTTAAGAAACATTTGAGGCTGGAATTGGCAAAATATCAAGAAACATCCAGGCTGAAAGCAGAAAGATTATTTCTTATAAAAAAAGCGTGTATTAAATATTTCAGGATTGACAAAACAAATTTTTTTAAGTGTGTGTGAATGAAGATTTGAGCTGACTTGGCGCTTTTGCAAATGGGCTTAGAGAATATCTACATGTGGCATCAACTGGTGGAAAAATCTCAAATAGATTACAACGCTCCTCTTCTCATGTCGAAGGAGAAGGCCACTTGTATGACGAACACTAGCTTTGTCCTTCTTCCAGGTGTTTATTATCAGCTTAAAGTACTCTTTCAAGTCATCCTTATGCTCAAAGACAGTAGAAACAATTCTACTTTCAAAATTCCACCTGGTCTGCACGGATCTAGGAATTCTCATGGCAACAGTAGCATCAAGGAATGATACTCTCTTTGTAGAGTGAGAGAAGAAAACAGAAAATGCATTTAGATGTGCAAAAAATACCTACTTACACTATCAATTTGTGAAGTAGCCTGTTGCAGAACAAGATTAAGTTGGTGGGCATAAAAATGAACATAATGAGCATTGGGGTATGCTTCCTTTACTATGCTCTGAACACCTCTATGCTGGCCACTCATTACTGATGCACCATCATAACATTGTGCAACAAGTTTTTGCTTGTCAAGAACACCAGGAAGAATGCTATTCAAACAGCTGATTACATTAGTAGACATATTATCAGCATTACCTTGTGGTAAGTCACAGAATGATTACAACCTCTCAACAACCTTGCCAGAAACAATATACCTAAAGACAACAACATTTTGCAAGTGATTTGATACATCAGTTGTATCATCTGCAATCACTTCCACAAAATCAGTTTGCTCTGTCTCTTTCTGAATTGTGCTCTGCAGTCTTGAACATATTTCCAGCAACTCATTCTGGACAGTTTTAGAAGTGCCCTTAAACACAGTGGTTGATTCTAAGTGTTTACTCAAAACAGAATCAAGAGCTGCTGTAAAGTTAACTAGACCAAGGAATATACCTGGGTTATCTGAAGTAAGAGCTTCATCATGACCCCTTAATGCTAGCTCAAAAGCACCACAAAAATTAATGCAGTCAATAACTCTTGACAGAATATGGCAATTTATTTTCAACTTCAAGATTATGTTGAATAATGGAGTCCCTATAAGTTTTACTTAATATGAGAACTATATTTGACATGTCACTTGACCTTCTCAGAAAGGTGTTTCCAGTCATTCACACCAGACTGGGTCCAAGCTTTTTCTTGTTTAGAGTCCCCAAAAAGTAGGCACGGGAAGCAATATACTTTTCCAGATTGAGTGCAGCCAGTAAGCCAACTGTGCTTTGAGTATCAGGTTTTCGTGAAACGACGTGAAGATAACCCAGATTTGTCAAGACCTCAGGCCTATCAGGACCCAGATGCTTCACCTCCAATTATTCTCCCAGAGTTAATTGGTTGAAAGGATAAATTTGAAGACTTCTGACAGTATTCATAACAATATAGTGCAATAAGGATGACAGAATCAAACACTGTGTTAGTACTATTAAAAACAGCTAGTGGTTTGACTAATGCCTCATGAACTTAAATAGAACACACCGCTATCATAGCCAGTTGCTCTGCGTCGGCAAAGTATCACAGCTCATGGTTACTGTTGTTGTATCAGGGAGGGCAGATTTGAATTTGCCCCACTTTTGTGGATTTCTGCCAATTGTATGGTGTTTCTGGTGGCATATGGCTTTTGATGTTCCCCAGTGCGCATGTCAAACGGCCACTTTGAAAGGGCAAAATAAATTCTGCCCCACAAATGACATCATCTTCATTCAAAGCTTTCTCAATTTTGATTGAATCGAGGCTCAACATCAACAATAGCAGTAAGTAGATCATTCTAAACCCTAGGATACCTCACTTATTGCTATATATTACTGTGTAAAAATTTCATTTGTGCCTTTTTGCTTGGGGGCATTGCACACATATATACATAACCAAAATTGAATAAGTACAATGGAAACACATAAATAGAAACAATACCTTAGAAAAATAATTAGCGAACTTCACACCATCTAACTGGATGCGTAAAAATGGCACTAAGAAGAAGAGAACAAAAGAAGAATAGAAGTAGAAAGAAAAATGGAGCTCTACCCCTGAGGATAGAGCAAGTGCAAAGCACACAATAGATGTAGTAAAGAAAGGAAATGACAGAGTATGAATGGAGAGACAAATCTGGGTTATCTTCACCTTGTTTCATTTCAGAGAGAGAAATACTCTGTCATTTCCTTTCTTTACTACATCTATTGTGTGCTTTGCACTTGCTCTATCCTCAGGGGTAGAGCTCCTATTTTTCTTTCTACTTCTATTCTTCTTTTGTTCTCTTCTTCTTAGTGCCATTGTTACGCATCCAGTTAGATGGTGTGAAGTTCGCTAATTATTTTTCTAAGGTATTGTTTCTATTTATGTGTTTCCATTGTACTTATTCAATTTTGGTTATGTATATATGTGCGCTCTGTAAAGTAAAGGTAAAGATTTTTCTGATGAAGCTATACGCGAAACATTAAACAGTTGTTTTTATTATGAGAGTCTATATACATATATATATATATATATATATATATATATATATATATATATATATATATATATATATATATATATATATATATATATATATATATATATATATATATATATATATATATATATATATATGCAGATCTATAAAAATAATATCTAATCTCCTAATATTCACATTCTCAAAATTTCAACTAGTAAGATAGGTAAGATAAAGACTCTGGAAGGTGTACCAGTGGCAACAATTTAGAATGCATTTACTAGAATTAAACTATTTGATTTTTTACCTGTTAAATCTCTCTCAATATCTTCTCTTCCTTTTGATACAAATATCATCTTCTGGACAACAACTCTCCTTGGGTCATCCTGAGGGGCTAAATATTATGCTATGATTAGTCCTTGCTGCCAAAACTTAGACAGAACTTTGGCCCATATCACAGGTATGAAACTCAAAGTCCATGGGCCCCACCAACATATATGCCATCTGGTATACAATCATAACTGGTGCAGAATTGCAAAAATCATATGGCAGAGAGAATCTCTACATCGATCATTACAGGAACTTGTATTAAGGATTGTATTTAAGGGCCTTGTATTAGACTTGTGTGTTAAGGCCTTGTATCCCATTGCTCACTAGTTTAGCAAGTTTGCCCACAACCAGAGATGTTACTAAGTGTTGCATCCTATGTAGAATTGAAACTTGAAATCAGGATCTATACAGTAAAATGTGCCAAGATAACAGCGAGACAAAGCCTTGTACAATTAAATATGTCCTATGAAATATACATCAAATACTGTTTGGAGAAAGTATCTTCCAGAAATCATACAAAGAATGTACACATGGTGGTTCCCTATCACTTGTTCCTGGAATCTTTGTACATAATAAATTGGGGTAGATAAAGGAATTCTGCCTAATGACTAAAATGCAGATGAAAAATCCAATTTATTAAAGTGCTACATTGCAAGTCCAACACATTTTTCTTAACTTTAGCAAAGCTGAAGTCTGGAGGCTTTTAAATCCTCTTTCCTAGTCTAGGCCTGATTGCCCTTCGAATCACAAATTGAGAGAATACAAAGGATATCGTATACGATGCTATGGTCGCTGCTGGTCGCTGCAATCCAGCTGTTTGCTGGGAAGAATCAATAGTCTAACGTATCGCTGTAGCCAATTACTTTGCAGTACTGGCTTTCTCATTGAACAGCCCATGTTCATCAAACAGGAAATGCTCGCCATTACCAAATGGTACAAGCTACAATCTGCGTTGCAACACAATAATAAAGAAGTGATATTGAAACTTGATGGCAATTGTGAATGTGCTAAATAAGATAGTTCGAAAAGGCAGACAGTTTTACTAGATAACAGAGTGACGGCCCAGCCTGAAGCTTGATCACCAGTATACCTACCATCTCTACAAGTGACTAATAAACAATACATTAATGTATTGTAAGGCCTAGTTGGTACTTACCAACTAGGCCTTAGAATCACCCATCTAAAGAAAACAAAACTGGAAAAAAAGGAAGTTAAGCGAAGCTATATTACCAGCCGCTGGGTCGACTCCGGCGAGTAGCGTTTCCTTATACTTCACTAAAGATTCATCATCTGCATCTAGACTTTTAATTTCGTCCACGGACTTTTGAGCCGGAGCTTTGTATCCCGGAGTTTCCTCTGGCTCTTCGTTATCAATTGGCACGGGTACAGCTTCCTCAGCCATAATTGTAAAGGTACTTTTACGAAGATAAGCAACTTACTACTGCGCTAACTGTTCCGATTAACCTCTAGACTCTGAAAGAAGGAAATGATCCGAGGAAGAAGCACGGCTCCACCTTCTTCTCTCAGAAAAGGGGTCTGGGATGAAGCTCCTTCACATTATCTTCGAAGCACAAACTTTATATTTCCTTCCTCTAAGACCCCGTCTAAACGAATACGTTGTCAAATGAAAACGAAACTGTGTTTTGCGTTTTAGCTCAACGTCTACATGAAAACGGAAAATCTGTGAATAAAAATGCAACTTTTTCAAAACGCTTTCCAGAGTGGAATTATTTGAAAGTTACGCAACTTTTTGAAAACGATTCAACATCAACAACACTTTTTGGCGGGTAACTCAAAATTCAAAATGGACGACAAAATAGCTCTGCTGCTGTCGCTGCTCTTTTGGTAACAGCGTATCAATTGAATAATTTGTTGTTGCACCTAAATAGCATGATGCCACTGCGATACTGAGGTCAGTAATATCACTGTCCTTTTTTGCACTGATTCCCAGTCAATACTTTCCATTGCTTTGGCTGTTTTGTACTCAATTGCAACTTGCAAGAGTAGTTCAGCTTCATCGTCTGTCCGTGTGAGATTGCTGTCCTTCTTCGCAGTGGCGAAGCTAAAAGTCGTGCTTGTCGTGCCCGGCACGACCATAAATTTTTTGTCAATATTTTTTTCTGTGTCAATAACTAATAAGGGGTGTTTTCTTAGCTTTCATCGATAAGATGCACATTCCTGTATCACCGTTGTGTCCTACGCCTTTGACACCCTGTGCTGAGACTGATGATCGCAATGCGCATGTCTGTAGGTCGTGCCCAAAAGTAAATAGCATGAAATAAGACAATAACTTATTGTAAAATCCTGTAACTATATTGGCTAATCTGCAATCATGTGCTAGCAATAACAATCCATGGTCGTGCCCGTCTCTATAAGCACGAAGTACAGACATGCGTAGTGCAGCACAGTTTCTTATAGCTCTTTCTCTTGCTGGCCAGCTATCCGTGTAGAGAAGAATTTTGCTTTTGTAAACTGGATAAATTAAACAGAATGTTTGTTTGGACGACGACGAAAACAGTAAAAGATGAATCCGATGAATCCGAATGTCTTGAGATGAAAGGCGAACCAAATGTGACCTATTCTTGAGATGCGCGAGCGGTCTTTGTACCACATAGATATATCCTAGAGAAAGAGTCTTCATAATAGTAGATGTGATCTTTAATAAACGGTAAAGTATCTAAATGATTATATACATGGTTCGGCGAGGTGACTTGCGTCCCTGCAATTGAACGTTCTCAGGGGGTCTATTATAGGGTGCCTCAATACCGCGAAACCGCCAAAATTTACGCTCTAACCCGTCAACCGCGAGCCATTTCCTCACATAAACCGTAACCGTCAGTCTTCTTCAGAATGGTCAATATTCTTATACATTAATCACGAAAATTTTCGGCGGAAAAAAGTTCGGCGAAAAAAGTTCGGCGACAAAATTTTCGGTCAAATTTTTTGATATTTCAGTCAAATATTTCGGTCAATTGTGAATTCTACAGATCATTGTCTTTGTCGATTTTACAACATATGTAGATCTAGAAAACTTCAAATATGAAACCAGTGGCCGGAAAGAAAATATCTCTGGGAATGTTTTTGAAGAGAAATATCGGCCTTTATCGATACTGTAAGGAGGACTAGAAATTATGCTAGAAGTTGAACTGAAGATTGAAGATGGGAAAAGAAATATTCTTAAAAGGTTCCAAGAAATTATTGGAAATAATTATGAACATACTGATGCTGCTGGTTAATGCCAAATCTATGATAAGACAGTTATCAATATTCATCGTTACAACTTTGGAGGTACTCTATAATGTTTAGAGGATGACAACGGAGAAGACCATCTGATCGATTATGAGAATGATAAACTTATGTGTATAGAATAGAATAGATTAAAAAATATTACATCAAAATCGAAAAGAAATTCAGCTTTCTGAATTGTTTTGACCACCGTTGAGTATGTCGCGAACGCGTTTAGTTAGGTTGCAACGACAATAAAACTCTCTAGGTTTTTGATTTTTTCATTAACACGTTTTTCTCTCCCACTCCGACCTCGCGACTCCTCCTCCCCAGTCGCGTGGTCTCAACTCAACAATGAACATAACATGAATTAACAAAACAAAAGAAACGAAAACCGGGGGTAGTGAACCTACTGAGTCTTCGCGTCACACTCCCCCCATTTAATGTCCAAACATTAAATGTTATTATCAGTCTTCAGGATTGTTCATCTTCATACAAAAAGGTTTGCTTCACATTGTCTTCTGCTATCTTGGCAGCCCTTCTTCTTGGGTTGAATTCCTTGGCCCTTGGATCCAGAGGAAGGTCCTTACACTGTGTGTCACTGTCCATACACTGTGTGTCACTGTCCATACACTGTGTGTCACCGTCCCTACACTGTGTGTCACCATCACATGAGAGTTCAAGTGGATAAAGTAATTGTATGGCCCTTTCAATTTCTGTCTTCTTTGTTCTCAGCTTCGCAACTCTAATAACTCCATCTCTTCCTTTCACCAGTTGTTCCACAATCCCCACATTCCATTTCCCACGATTTCTTTC
This sequence comes from Mastigias papua, assembly GCA_964019165.1. NCBI lineage: Eukaryota > Metazoa > Cnidaria > Scyphozoa > Rhizostomeae > Mastigiidae > Mastigias > Mastigias papua. The sequence continues at coordinate 10,872,220 of OZ025275.1, read as the reverse complement.
ATCTCCCTTAATTAGTACAACATCGCCCTCGTTAACGGCGTTCTCTTTCCCCAGGTGCTTCATGTTATGCCTTTCCCTAAGCGACTTTAAGTATGTATCCGACCACCTCTTCCAGATATTATTCTTGCACTTTTCCAAATACTTTGCCCTCTTTCTAAGGTCCTTGCCATCAAGCGTGTGAACCTCTTCATCCAATAGCGCATTTTTCTTTCCGAGTATCATCAAGTTTGGGGTGAGCTCCTGCAATTCTATATCATCTTCCACGTAACTCAATGGTCTATTATTCAAAACGGTCTCTACATCCATTAGTACTTCTTTAAGCTCCTTCAACTTTAACAAGGCCCTTCCTGCAACTCTATATAATGATTGCTTGACAATGCCAATAAGCCTTTCATACTGACCTCCCCACCAAGGAGCTCTGCTCAAATTGAACTTCCACTTAATTTCATTTCTTGCCAGAAGGTCATTTAACTTTTCACTGTGCAGGATGCTTTTTATCCTACTAGCTGCTGCCTGAAAGGTCCTTGCGTTATCTGAATATATAACTTTTGGCCTGCCTCTTCTCGCTATGAATGCTTTCAATCTTGCCATGAACTCTTCCGTGGTCATCTCTGTCACAACATCTATATATATTCCTCTTGTAAGACTGCAGGCTATCAGTAGTATGTACGCCTTGCCTTGTGATTTTGGAGTAGCTCTATAGATTATAGGGCCCGCATAATCTACCCCGACAATTTCGAAGGGTCTTGCAACTTTTGTTCTATCTTCTGGAAGTAGCCCTGAGGGAGGTTGGCTGAACGCTTTAGTGTGAAATCTCTTGCACCCATGACATCGGTGTCTTATGCTCTTTACTCGTTGTCTAAGTTTTGGTACCCAATAATTTCGCCTGACTTCTGTCATAGTGATGCTAACTCCCCCGTGTAATGTTTGCAGATGGCAGTGTTCAACTATCTTGTCAGTGAGAAGTGACCTTTCTGGTAAGTACACCGGATAGTCTCCTTCGATCCTTCCCTTACAGATAAAAATCCCTTTGTCATTTTTCTGCAAATTCAATCTTTCTCTGTCACTTTTAAACCTCTCGTTATTTTCAAATCTTCGCTGTTCTCTCAAAATCACTAGTTCTATTTGAGATTGAATGTCTTGTGTTGTCAATTGGCGTAGTGTTCTCTCTCCTTTTCGGACTCGACAATTATGAATGAATCTTCCGATCCAGCCTAATATTCTCATTGCTTTCCAAAAGTTGTGTTTCTCAAGAACCTGATCAATTTCGCATTTCTCCACGTTTGCTGTTCTCAAAAGTTCTTTGACTGGACTTACCTCCTTTTCAGTCTCTTCACTAGCTGTGATCTCTATTTCTTGTGGCCAGGTATCCTTGTTTAGTAACCACTTTGGCCCTTCAAACCAGCGAGTTGGTATTTTATTTGCCTTGCATCCCCTGCTCCCAATGTCAGCAGGGTTCTCTTCACTTGGTACATGTTTCCATTTAATAAAGCTTTTCTTTTGGATTGCCTTTACCCTATTGCCAACAAACTGCTTGTATTGTCCCTTGCCTTCTATCCAATACAGCGCGACAGAACTATCCAGCCATGCATAACTTCCAGAAATGTGTATACCCGCAAGTGCTGTAGTTGTAGATTCAAGCATATTTGCTACGAGATGGCCGGCAACGAGTTCTAATCTTGGGATAGACAGGTCCTTTTTTGCCAGTCTTGATTTTGCAACTAACAGCTCTACATTGCTCCCTGACCTCTGATGAACGATGGCATAAACTGCAGCTGAAATGCCATGTTTACTAGCATCACCAAATCCGTGCAAAACTATTGATTCAACTCTCTCCGAATACTTAGCTATGGATCTTGGTACTTCTATTTCATCTGGTAAGGAATTTTCCCAGCTCTTGAACTCATTTAACAATTCATTTGGTAGTTCTTGGTCCCATGGCACTTTTGCGTCACATGCCTTCCGGTATATCAGTTTTCCTTCAAGTGTTACAGGCGACACTATGCCTAATGGATCATATATTGAGGCGACTCTTTGCAAAATAGCTCTTCTTGTGTACTTTGCTTGCTTTGCTGGAAATGTAATTGCTAAAGTGTCTCTGTACTTGTCCCATTTTAGGCCTAGTAATTTTGCCTCATACTTTTTGTCACCTAACTGTTGCTTTGCATAGCTCTCATCATCTGCTTTACTTAAGACATTTTCATTTTGCTGATCTTCCTCCAGTTCTTTCACATTACTGTGCCACTTGTGTAGCTGGAAGCCTGCTCGTTCAAATATCTTTACTGTTTCCATTTTCAGAATCTTGACTTCCGTAAGTGTGTCTCCCGAGAGAATGACATCATCAACATAAATACTTTTCCGAATTTCTTCTACTGCCTTTGAGTTTATCTTTTCTTCATTGCGCAAATGATGTTCTATTGTCCCTCCAAGTAAAAAGGGGGACTGGTTCAACCCAAAAATTACTCTTGTAAATCTATAAGTACCTATTTTACCCTTGTCCTTATCCTTGAGCCAATGAAAGCGTAATGCATCACGATCTGATTCTCGTATTCTTATTTGCAAAAATGCCTGCTTTAGATCTCCTGCTACTGTTATGGGTCGCAGCCTGTTTCTTGTCATTATGTCCCATATCATGTTCTGTAAAGGCGACCCAGTTTCTAGACATTCATTTAACGAACTTGCTTCATTGTTCTCTCTTGCAGAAGCATCATAAACTATTCTGATCTTTGTGGTCTCTGCCTTCTCTCTGATGACTGGTCTATGTGGTAAATAGAACACCTTCCCTTGCCCCTCACCATTCGCTTCCTCTATGATTCCTTCTGCTTCTTGGTCTTTCATGATCTTATCATAAGCACTGAACAGCTCTGGGTCCCTTTCTAGTTTTTGCACAAGCTTTCCTAATCTTGCTAAACTTCCTAATCTGTTGTTAGGTAGTTCAGTTTCTCCACTTTTCCACATCAAGCCTGTTTCATAGAATCCTTCTACTTTCCTTTCTAGCTGGTCATTGAATTCTTCAAAGATAGAGCTTTGGTTTTCATCATCAGCATCCTTCAGTCCTAAGACATCCAAGCTACACTACTTCTCATAGTCAACAGTACTTGATTTTGCAAAAAGGAACTTTCCGATCTCTATTTCCTCACCTGGAGAAATTATTGTCCATCCGAACTTTGTGTACTCTGCTACCGGTTCTCCTGGCTTACCCACACATGGGTTTGTGCTTGTTTTGATCTTTGCATATTCTGATGCTCCTAGGATAAGGTGAACAGGAAGCTCTGTTTTTTCACTTATATCATCCATCGTAACTGTATGAAGGTGCTTGTACTTCTTTACGACATGTTGGTACTTTGGGTTTTTCACTGATAATAGTTCTTCTCTATCAACCTTACTTGCTTCCACTTCCAGTTTGAAATCTCCTTGTAGATTTTGGATTTCTACTTGGTAAATTTCAATCTTCTTGTTGACTGTGCTTAACATCATATCTATCTGTCTGTTCTGCTTCAAAATTGGCCTTTTTCCAAGGATGCTCACCAGCTTTTCCGAGATATATGAGCTACCCGCTCCCGTATCTAACAAGGCTCTGCATCTTACACCATTGACTGTAACGATGACAATGGGATATATTACCCTTTGTTCTCCTGAGGCTAACAAAAACTGGTCTTGTCTTTTATCACAAATAGATGTGTGATGTTTTGCCCCGCAACGTTGACAACCACTTCTTACTCTACATTCAGCAGCTCTGTGATTAGCTCCTGTACAATTAAAGCACAGCCTCCTTTTCTTAAGATGTTCCCTTCGATGGCATATTTCTGTTACCTTTCTGCACTCTGTTGATTTATGGTCATCTCCTTCACAATAGACACAACTCCTTTTTCTCCATTGTTGTCTTGCTTGAAAGAATTTTTCACGTTTCTGTATATTATGATTTGTTTCACGGAAATTCATAGCCCCCCCTCTATCATCTTGAGAACTGGGATTCCGCTCGGTCCATTGTTTGAGAGCATTTACTAATTTGGGGAATCCCCACTCCTGCCAGTTATCATCAGTACGAACTAAATCTGCACGTATACCCTCGAGCTTGTCTAATGTTCCCCTCGTTAGACCTTTAATTTCACCTAATTTACCCATGGATTCTAGTGCCTGTACACTTATTAACAGTTTCTCATAGAATTCTTGAATTTTTGCCGCATTCCCCCCTTTGATCAACGGTAAGCTCGTGATGTTTTGTACATATGCGTTTATTATTTCACTTGATTTACCATATGTGGAATTTAAAATTTTCTTTGCTCTTTCGTAACCTTCTGTGGTAAGAGGAAGGCCGTCTATGCTAAGCCTCACTTTTGGCAAAAGTAACTCTTTCAAATAAGAAAATTTGGTTACGGAATCTATGCTTGCATTATCTATTTCAGCCTGGAACTGGTTCCAAAATCTGTACCAGTCCAAATGTGTACCTTGAAACTTGGAAATAACTAGTTTTGGAAGTTTAGCATTAGAATTTGCCTTACATTCACCTAGTTTTTTCTCAATTTTAATCATTTGCTCATACCTGGCTTTCTCCAGCTCTGTTTCCTTCTCGTGCTGTCTTTGTTTTGATAACAGGAGCTCTCGTTCCTCTTCTTTCCTCTCGCTTGATTTGATCTCCTTGACGAACTGCTGTAGTTCTTCTATGATGGGATTAAATTTCTGTATTTCATTGTTGATTTGGCTACTCCACGCTTTGATTTCATCTAGCTCTTCTCCTTCTTCTAATTTCAGTTCTTGTAATTTGGTTTTCAGTTCAAAAACCTCCTCTATTTTCGATTCGTAAATTTTGATGTGTCTTTCTATCCCTTTACGATCTTTCGTATTTAGAGCGACTCGCGCATCTTCTTCTATCAAAGTCAACAGGCCTAACTTCCCTGTGACTTTTTTCGATAAATTTTCCTTGTTTTCTGAATCTGCCATGGTCAGTCGGATGAATTCCAATCACGGTTAGTACTGTCTCCCATCTGGGGTGCCACTTTATCGCGAACGCGTTTAGTTAGGTTGCAACGACAATAAAACTCTCTAGGTTTTTGATTTTTTCATTAACACGTTTTTCTCTCCCACTCCGACCTCGCGACTCCTCCTCCCCAGTCGCGTGGTCTCAACTCAACAATGAACATAACATGAATTAACAAAACAAAAGAAACGAAAACCGGGGGTAGTGAACCTACTGAGTCTTCGCGTCAAGTAGACGAAAACTCTCTGCTTTTTAAAAGTGTTCGGGAGAAAACATCTGGAATCTCATCAAATGATGAAAACAAGTCGTAACCTGGTGTCTCTAAAGAATTTAATGATTCATCTTTCCAATAAGTGCCCTTAACAGTATTTATTGTTCCGAACAAAGTCTGCAAAGCAAAATTTTTAAAAAAGTCATTTTTCCTAAATTTGTGGTGTGACAAATTTTCGGTCAAAGTTGGAAAATAATTATTTTCGGCGTTACAAACTTTCGGTCAAATTTCGCAAGAAAAGCCAGTCAAGGTAGATCGATTTGAAGAAGTTCATGCTTTATACTTCACATTCAATAGATAATCCATGGTGACGTGAAGGATCCTGCAGCTGCTGAAATTTTGCAAACATTCCCCAAATTTGCTTGGTAAAAATTTAACTAAGGGTACGCTATTTGATACGATGCCACAATTTCTATTTACTGTAAAACCATCTTAGTTGACAGCTTGAAGCTTTGAAAAATAAAGTTTCCGTCTGTCATTTTATTGTCAATATTATTACTGAAATGTGAAGAAATGCTCAAGTACCTATTGGATAAAACCCAACCATTCTATTTTCATTTTGGTTAAGTTATTTATAAAGGTACTTCATCAGAACATGCCTTTGGCCTCTTCATCTACTGTACAAACTTCCCGTTGAATCTGATTGCCCTGCCAAATCTTGACTTCGTGCCAACAAGAAATAAAGCTTCCTTTGCCAACGAGCCACTTGAATGTGCAGGCTGGTAGTCGTCGAAAGTTTCCTGGTCATTTATATCACTGTCACTCTCTGAATCATAAACATCATCTTCAAGATCTGGCAAATCGTTTTCCTCCCTTGAAGATGGCACTGAGTTGGAATCAATCTCTAACCTTTTACAACGAGAATCTTCAGAAGGCAAGCCTATTGCTACTCGTTGAACAGGAAGGGCACTCTCATAACAGGAAGGTGGCAGGCTTCCTGCCTTGGCCATTGTCGTTTCTTGGCGGCCGGAGCGTTGACGTACTGCCCTCCCATAAACGTTGCAGAAGTCTATCAATCGTTGACAGTCGTCTTCACTCAATTCTTTGGCAGACAGGGGCCATAGATTAGGCATGGCTTCTAATCTAATGTTAGTATCAGGCAAAGGATACCAACTGTTTGGATGGGTGAAGTAATGAACACTCCACGTTGATAACCTTTTTATGGTTTCCTTTATGCAGTTTCCATATGATCTGCAATATTGAAGCATTGACATAACATCACTTTTGAAGTGGGTTGTGGCATGGAAATGCTCGACATCTAATGTCATGCAACTCAACAGGTCAGTTTTAGAGTAACCATACTTTTCGGTGGTCTCCACGAGACGTCCCAGTCCCCATTCAATCAATCGCACAGAGTCTACTGTTTTAGCAGCCACGTTTCCTTGGGGGCCATTCAGTTTCTTTGGTAAACAGGTTGTAGCCATATCATTGTATAACCCGTTAACCGCTCGCTGAAATTCCTCTTTTCCGCAACCGCGTAGCAATGGAAAAACCGTATACCGCACTAATTTCCTTGCAGAAACCGTATTCCGTGTCCAAAATATGCCCGAAACCGCCTAACCGCCACACTATAATAGACCCCCTTCTCACTCCTCTACATACTTAGCTGGTATATATACAGGTATTACAACAATAAAACGTATGACGACATTAGGAAGCAATCTTAACACTAACCCGGAACCTAAATAGTGGAAGTAAAAGACGGTGATTACTCAAATACAAATCTAGGATACCTCTTAACACTTAGATCTTAAACAATAATACATGCGTCATAACTCTGCGATAAACAATAAGAAATGCTATCTATAACCTGAGAACTAACGTGATTCTGTTGGCTCATAACCCCTGGAGCCTCTGATGTTACACGACAACAAACAAGAAATGGCACTCCTCAGCCTTTTTCAAGCACTGAGAGTCCAACTACAAACAACAATAATGCAACAACTGTAACGTACTAAAATAGATACAAGTGCTTCTGCAAGACGCTTGATATCTGGCCTAATCGTCCTACGATAGTTCTAACAATGTGACGTTCTTAAATCGAAAATCTATATATCAAAATTAGCGTTATTACACTTTATTCACAAGAACAAAATACTTCAGAGAAATGGCTCAGATCCAAGCCCAGCAATTTATAGATGTCGTTGCACAACTTTTGCAAAGACCTTTTGGCTCTAGAAATACCGTAGACCAGAAGCTAACCGTGCAACAACCACGACCACTGCCAGTATTGCAGTTGAAGACAGGGAACAGATCGTTTCAAAAATACTGGCACTCAAAGAAGGATTGGCTTTGTGGCAGTGCTTCTTCAAAACGGTCTTTGTGGCACATCAGTTTGTTTACTGATGTTAGTATTAGAAGAGCGGATGTCTCTTAATCATGGGTGTCGAGAGGATTTTTATTAACGGGGACTAACTAGTTTGACGGGGGACTGAGACGTGGCTATCATGGAATTAATACTGCTACTATACCTTGATGAAAAGAATTCATAATGGGGGCTTGATAGCATCTCATAATACTGCAAAAAAGTGTAAAGAATGTGCAAACGACTATTTTATGCAAAATAGTAGGAGGGGTCAGTACCCCCGTCCCTCGGTTTCAAAGGCCCTTTTAGAAAGTCATTAATGGGCACGACCATCTATTTTCGTTCAGCTTCGCCACTGCTTCTTCGATTTCGCCATGTTGATCAGCGGCCTGTGTTCTGTGGCTTGACTGTGCTCATTGACAACGTGCGCCTGCGCAGATTTTTGCGTTTTCATCGTTTTCATGTAGACGGGGTAGACAATGTGAAAAGGTTCGTGTAGACTGAAAACATTTTATCTTTTTTCATTAAATTGAAAACGCAATTTTTTGAAAACGTATTCGTGTAGACGGGGCCTTGTAAATACCTAGCTTCAATTAAACGTTGCCTCCCCCCCCCCCTATACACACCACAATTAGACGCGTTTAAGCGCAAGCGTTTAAAGCAAGCGCCACCCTCCAAAAGATGCCGCGCCCGAAAGTGGCGCTTATTAGAAAATATAGCTGAGTTACTGAAATAACATGCAACCATCCTTAGACTTCTCTTCAATTTTCTTACAAGGACTGTGAACATTACACCGGGGGTCTATTATAGTGTGGCGGTTAGGCGGTTTCGGGCATATTTTGGACACGGAATACGGTTTCTGCAAGGAAATTAGTGCGGTATACGGTTTTTCCATTGCTACGCGGTTGCGGAAAAGAGGAATTTCAGCGAGCGGTTAACGGGTTATACAATGATATGGCTACAACCTGTTTACCAAAGAAACTGAATGGCCCCCAAGGAAACGTGGCTGCTAAAACAGTAGACTCTGTGCGATTGATTGAATGGGGACTGGAACGTCTCGTGGAGACCACCGAAAAGTATGGTTACTCTAAAACTGACCTGTTGAGTTGCATGACATTAGATGTCGAGCATTTCCATGCCACAACCCACTTCAAAAGTGATGTTATGTCAATGCTTCAATATTGCAGATCATTTGGAAACTGCATAAAGGAAACCATAAAAAGGTTATCAACGTGGAGTGTTCATTACTTCACCCATCCAAACAGTTGGTATCCTTTGCCTGATACTAACATTAGATTAGAAGCCATGCCTAATCTATGGCCCCTGTCTGCCAAAGAATTGAGTGAAGACGACTGTCAACGATTGATAGACTTCTGCAACGTTTATGGGAGGGCAGTACGTCAACGCTCCGGCCGCCAAGAAACGACAATGGCCAAGGCAGGAAGCCTGCCACCTTCCTGTTATGAGAGTGCCCTTCCTGTTCAACGAGTAGCAATAGGCTTGCCTTCTGAAGATTCTCGTTGTAAAAGGTTAGAGATTGATTCCAACTCAGTGCCATCTTCAAGGGAGGAAAACGATTTGCCAGATCTTGAAGATGATGTTTATGATTCAGAGAGTGACAGTGATATAAATGACCAGGAAACTTTCGACGACTACCAGCCTGCACATTCAAGTGGCTCGTTGGCAAAGGAAGCTTTATTTCTTGTTGGCACGAAGTCAAGATTTGGCAGGGCAATCAGATTCAACGGGAAGTTTGTACAGTAGATGAAGAGGCCAAAGGCATGTTCTGATGAAGTACCTTTATAAATAACTTAACCAAAATGAAAATAGAATGGTTGGGTTTTATCCAATAGGTACTTGAGCATTTCTTCACATTTCAGTAATAATATTGACAATAAAATGACAGACGGAAACTTTATTTTTCAAAGCTTCAAGCTGTTTCGGGAATATCACCTCAGTGACATCAGTTTCGCTAGTTCTTAGGCTTGAATCGGTCAGAAAACACAACGAAGAAAGAACTTCAAATTTCGTGTCTTTGCTCAATCACTTCTCATGGAATACTAAATCATACTATTAAAATCAGTGTACTTTGTCCTCGCCTGTACTATAATATTGTCACTCCAAAAAAAAGTAAATAATTGCATAATTATGGATAGGCGTGAATAAATAAGCGTGCGCCTGCGAAGTTTCCCGACATCCCCCCCTCCTTGAGCTGTCAAGCCTCAAGCATTAGTCGGGACTTAACGCGCGCGTTTTCTGCGGCTGCTCTGCGCGGTCGCTCGTCCTTCATTTCCAGTCCTTCATTCCTCTCTTTGTTCACATCCTCCTTTGCATTCTTACCTTCCTTTCCGATCATGCTTTCCACACTATCTTTTCTTTGGGAACTCTCTACTGGGAAAAGTTTTTGCAGAGGTCTACATAATATTTCTGGCTTACCTTTAACCAACCTTCTTACCTTTGCACCTCGAATAACCTGATCTTTTCCTCTGATTAGTTCTTCTACAATTCCCAATTTCCATGTGTTACGTTTGGTTCTCTCTTCCTGTACCAATACAGTGTCACCTTCCGTAATGTCATTTGGTAAGAACCTCTGTAACCTGTGAGTTTCTCTGAGGCCTAAAAGATATTCTTTATGCCATCTAGCCCAAAAATGGTCCAATTTCGTCATCAAATAAACAAATCGTCTAGACACATCACTATTAGTCACAATATCATCAGAATGTAGAGGAAAATTAACATTTTCAGAAAGAGGAGAAATTCTTCGGCCTGTAATCAAATGTGATGGTGTTAATACCTGTTCCTCTAATTCCTCGCCGTGATATGTAAGAGGTCTCGAGTTAATTGTGCCTTCCACTTCAGTCAAAATGGTGGATAATTCATCTTGCGATAACCTAGCATTACCCAAAACTTTCCTTAAGCATCGCTTAACTGTCCCTATCATTCTTTCGAAATGACCTCCCCACCAAGGTGATCTTTCTAAATTGTATTTCCATACAATCCGTTTCCCTGTCAAAAAATTATTTACTTCATTCTTACTCAACAGCTTGTGCAGTATTTTATCTGCTGCCTTGAAAGTTTTTGAATTATCGGATATGATCAATCTTGGGGTCCCTCTTCGAGCACAGAACCGACGGAAACAATTAAGAAATGTAGAAGTCGTTTGGTCTGACACTAATTCCAAATGTATAGCTCTTACGACAGTACATGAAAATATGCAAAAATATACTTTGCACATTTCACCACTACCTTTCACAAACAAGGGACCTGCATAGTCAATTCCAACATGAGTGAAAGCAGGGGCTTCAGTAACACGAAAATCTGGAAGAGGGGGTGGAGATGGTGCATTAAATGCCTTGGAATCCAACAATTTGCAACGATAACATGGCTTTATTACTTTTTTAACGCACTGTCTTCCCTTAGGCACCCAGAATCTAGAACGCAGTTCAGCCAGGGTTGCACCCACCTTCAAATGATGCACCCTTTTATGGCAATCCAAAATCATAAGCTGTGTAAACCTGTGGTTGCTGGGCAAGATAATAGGGAACTTAGATTTTACATCGAGCTCTGCATTAGTAAATCTGCCATGACAAACGTATATTCCCCCTTCATTAACTAAACCTAAATTAACCTTTCTTTTCTCAAAACTTTCACTTTCCTTCACATCCTCTTGAGCATCTAATATCCAAGTTCTCTCTGCCTCTTCAAATTCTACAACTTCCAGCTCTCCTAATCTAATAGTTCTCTTCTCCCTTGCTCTTTTTAGGTTGGAAATGAATCTCTTTACCCAGGCAGTGACTCTAAGCAGCTTATCTAGCGAACTGAACCTACTTAATGCTATAACATTTCCCACTTTTCCAATTCCTTCCCCTTAAATAACTGTAAATGCACATACTTTCTTTCTCTCACTCTCTACTTCATTAGAATTCTGCAATACTAGACTGATAGGCCATTCACTCTCACCTTTTCTTAACCACTCTGGCCCTTCCCACCATAACTGACATGTCTTAAGGTAGGATGGTGTTACTCCTCTTGAGCCTATATCTGCAGGGTTATCTATTCCAGCTACATGTCCCCATTGCTCCTTTTCTGTTAACTTAAGTATTTCTGCTACCCTAAACTTTACCCACTGTTTCCATTCCCCATTATTGTATACCCAGTACAATGCCGTCTTGCTGTCTAACCAGAATCGTACTCTCTCAATCTTAATAATGGAGGATAATGCTTCAATCACATTGCTCATTAGGACAGCTAAAACTCTAGCGGACATCAGTTCTAATCTAGGGATAGAGAGGCTCTTCAATGGGGCTACTCGTGTTTTTGCACAAAGCAGTGTGGTAAGAATGCCCCTTCCTGATTCATACACAAGATATATGAGTGCACTATATGCCTTTACGCTTGCATCTCCAAAACCGTGCAATTCAAAATGGGAACCTTCTCCTTCAATTTCACTGAAGACACTTCTTGGGATTGAAATTGATTTCACTTGATCTAAACCATTTATCCATTCATTCCATTCTTCCTCCTTTTCTCTAGGAATTGGGTCATCCCAATCAACTTTTCCAACACAAAGATTCTGAAATAACACTCTAGCTTGGACTCCAATGGGTGATAATAGACCTAAGGGGTCAAATAAAGCGGCAAGGGAACTCAAGATTACTCTCTTAGTAGGCTTATTGACCTGTATACCTTTCCCTATCTTAGTGAGGTCAAATGTCAGGGTATCATTCTTATTATCCCATGGTATTCCTAAAACTTTACTACTCTTTTCTGCATCCTTATGTGAGCCTAATGTTTCTTTTGCATATGTTTGCTCCTCTCTAACTGAGCTTCCTCTTTCACTTATTTGCTCTTCCTCAGTAAAACAAATCTTTTCTGCCAAGATCTCACTGTTTGTTTTCCATTTTCTCAACAGAAACCCTCCAATTTTCATCCTTTCTTTGGATTTTTCATATAGGCTTAAAGCTTCTCTTTCAGTATTTGCACCAGTCACTAGGTCATCTACATAGAATGACTGTTTCAATTTAGATACAAACTGAGGGTCTAACTCCTGAAATGAATCAATGTGGTGTTGAATAACCATATTGAGTAAATATGGTGAGCTATTCACCCCAAACACTACTCTATTGAACCGAAGAACAATGACTTCAGATGCCTCAGCATTAATATCTTTGACCCACAAAAATCTAAGGACATCTCGATCTACAGGGTCTACTTCTATCATTAAAAAGGCTTTAGCAATATCTCCCACCAGAGCAACCTTCCACATACGAAATCTCAAAAGGATATTAACAATGTGAGGTGTCAATGGTGGCCCCACATGTAAACAATCATTCAAAGAGGTTTTAGTTACTTTATCCTTGCAAGATGCATCATATACAATCCGTACCTTTGTAGTTTCTGCTTCTTGTCTTATCACTGCAGAATGAGGTAAGTAGGAGATCTTTTGTGCATCTTCCATCCCTGTAACTTTTGATACAATGCCCTCTTGAATTTGTTCACTGATTATCTTGTCATACTCTTTCAGAACATCTGGGTCATCCTTGAGTCTTCTAAGCTGATTCTTTAGTCTGGAAACACATGTTGAATAGTTCTGGGGTATGGGTCCATGACCAGCCTTCCATGGTAACTTCACAGAATACCTACTACCTGTGAATTGAATTTCATCAACAAAAGATTCCTTAGATGCATCATTCTCTGGCCTAATTCCTAATGAATCCAGATCCCACAGTTTGTTGACCTGTTGGAGAATGTTGCTATCTGATCTATCATCAGCTTGTACAAAATTTACTACTGAATCTTGATAGGAAAAAGACTCACCTTTCAATTGTCCTGATAGTACCCATCCTAATGAAGTCTTGATTGCTACGGGCTCATGATGCCCCCCTCGTATCTGTTCTCCCTCTAAAAATTCCCATTGATAGTCTGATCCAATCAATACCTGTATATCAAGTACTTCCTTATTTCTGCAAACATCTGAAAACCAGACTAGATTTAAATGAGGGTAGATATGCTTTACTTCTTCTAAATGAACATTTGAAATACTACCAATACTTTCAACTACAAAACAAGAGATTTTCACTCCCTTTCCTCCCACTACAGGAACCAAATAAAACTCTACAACTTCTCTCATCCTGTTTTCTGCTTCAATGCTCCCAAATGCTTTTATAGACAGATTTTCTCTCCTCACTGGCCTCAACCCTAGCTTTTCTACAGCAGCTGCAGTTACGAAAGATCGGTGACTCCCAGAGTCAAACAGGACTCGCACTCTACCATCCTTAATTCCATTCACATTTGCAACTGCTGTTTGTAAGGCCACCTTCCCTCCAGAACATGCGCTTCCTACATATGCTGCTGCATTAGGATTAAGCTTGAGTGCTGCATTCGCTTGCCTAAAGTCCTCACTAGCAGGAACTGCACTAGGGTTAGGGGTTACTACTGAGTTGGATCTATTGGTACAGATGGCTACGTTATGCCTCCCCTTACAACCCTTACACCTAACCTTTGACTTACACTCAAATGACCTGTGATTTCCTTTTAGACATATAAAGCAACGAAATTGCTTCTTCAGAATGTTCTTCCTCTCTTCCGGATCTCTTTCTGAACAGTCCTCTGGAGCATGTTCTTTTCCGCAGAAAATACACTTCCGTTGGTTTCCAGTGGTCATCAAGGCACTTGCTGTACTGGGTCCTGAAGCTGACATATCTTGTCTAGGCCGCCTCTGCGGCAGGTTGCTACTGGGCATCCCTAATTTCAATACAGAAGCATGACACTCCCGTACATCCAACTCAGAGTCTAGCGCATTGATGAACTCCTCAAGTGTCCATTCTAACATGGTTTTCTCTGCCCCTCTTACCATTGTCAGCTGAATCTGTTTTGGAAGCTTTTCCATTAAAACGGGAACGACTATGGCCGAATAGGTAACCTTGTCAACAGACATGGCTTCGAGGCCTCTGAAATGCGCCTCCACTTGGTCACGAAAATTGCGCAGACGTGAGAAATTATCCTCATTATAGACTGGCGATAGACCAATCAATTGGTTTATGTGAGCATGCTGAATTACTGCTGGCCTTGCAAATCTCTTTTTTAACAAATCAACTGCAATTTGATAGTTTGCGTCTGTAGTTGGTAAGCCCCGCAATATTTGTTTAGTATTTGCATCGAGAAACGCCTTCAGGTATTGTAGCTTGTCAACATCAGCAAGATTTTCATTAAAATGAATGGCACTTGAAAAGCTATCCCAGAATGCTTGAAATTCATACACTTTTCCTGAAAACCTTTCTATCTGTAACTCGGGCAATTTCACACGAACTTTTCTCTTGGGACTTCCTTTTGACTCATCAGAATCTCCAGAACCCCCCGAACAACCAGATACTAAACTTTCCTTTGAGTTGCTTCTTGAAATGCTTCGGTGAGAAGAACTAGCCGAGTTATTTGATGCTACTTCATCGCCGTTTTCTCCATCTTTTACAACCAGTTCTGACTGGCTTCTTGAAATACCCCTTTGGGAAGAGCTAGTTGATCTAACTGATACAACGTCATCGTCATGCTCTCCTTCTTTCACACTTTGTTCCAAATAAACCAATGCCCTTGTAATTCTCTCCTGGTATGCATTCGCTTCATCCACTTCTTTATCACATGTTTCCTCATTTGCATCGCCATGCAAAAGAAATTCAAGGATTTTGCAATCAAGCTCTCTCAATTCATTACGTTGGCCCTTCAGTTGAATGTCAAATGTCTTCAGCTCTATTACCTCTACAACTTCATGCGTATCCTTCCATCCTATGATTTTGTTTACACTCTTGGTCGCACTCCTTCGTAAGACGCTTCGTTTCGGGCAACTGTAAAATGCAGGTCACCAGGTCATGTAAAATGCAGGTCATGCCACAAAACAGGAAGTTACTCGGAACTGTTTATGTGGCTAAGGCTGTGGGAACGGCTTGCAGCCGTCTGCTGTATTTTTCATTTTTCATTTGTACATAGTTTGCAAGCAATAGCTGATTGTCAAGAGAGGGAATAGAAAATGGGAAAAATAATGTAAATCGGGATTTGAACAAATGAAGAGGGGAAATAATGCCAATGAGAATTTGAGAGGCACACGTACGCATATAAGCATCGATCATTGGGGATTACACGATTGTTTTCATAGGGAACAGGTTTATAAGAAACCTAGTACTAGACACACTAAAATTCAAGAAACATTTAGAGTTACAAGGAAAGAGTTAGGGAACGTTGGAACTTTATGTGCTTTCTTTCAAAGTTTCGGAAGCCTAATCTCCCCTTTTCTCTACGGATTTAAAAAAGTTTCCACTACAGGATCTTTATGTCCTTAACCTCAATACAAAAAACTGTTTTCCGTTCTGCTTTCGTTGTCACTGACACTTTTTCTATCGACTTACGGAACTTTTAAGAAACTTTTAGAACAAAGACTATGGAACAACAGTTAGGAAACCTTTACTACTAGGCCTTGAGCCAGGTTTCTTATAAAATAGAAAAGTGTATGGCGTACGAGGCGGGGGGAGTTGAGGTTATAGTCTAGAACACTGGTTTTAAACATTAAACATATGTTTGTGGAAACAAATGGTGAAAGGTTGTATTCATATTGATTAGAAATATCTTATTTGGAAGTGCATTAGTAAACTGTTTTTGATTCAAGTATTCCAAGATATCGTCGAAAGGACGAAAGTAATTTCGGAAACGGTTAGTGAAAGTGCTACAAGGTTTACCTTTTACCCATGTTTTCTGGCAAATTTTTCAAATCTAGGGATGAGTGAAATGCCTATAAAGACAATGCGTCTCAAACATGGTGCAAATTGTAATCGATTTCATAATGCGCTGTATCACGACACGACGGTCAGAGTTCAACATACCTGATTTTCATTGCCATAAAATAGTAACTGAGACGGTTCCTAGAAAAGTGTTGTAAAACATTAAGTGCCCTACCAGTTACAGACCACCTACACAGAAATCTGATAATTGCATATTGATATGAACGTGCATCATCCCTGCCTGACAAGTTATCGATGTGTCATCTCAAAACATTTTCAGATTCATTGACGGCCTCTAGCCTCGCTTCCTTATGGGATAGATTGAACCGCATGGCCTTCTAACAAAAATGCAAGCGGCTGCCAGCGTGACCTGCATTTTACATGACCTGGTGACCTGCATTTTACAGTTGCCGCTTCGTTTCTTTTTCAAGAACTCAAACCCCAACGTACCGTCTTCTGTTTCTTCTCGACTCATCCTTTGGCTCGCGTGGACCAGATTTCGGGAATATCACCTCAGTGACATCAGTTTCGCTAGTTCTTAGGCTTGAATCGGTCAGAAAACACAACGAAGAAAGAACTTCAAATTTCGTGTCTTTGCTCAATCACTTCTCATGGAATACTAAATCATACTATTAAAATCAGTGTACTTTGTCCTCGCCTGTACTATAATATTGTCACTCCAAAAAAAAGTAAATAATTGCATAATTATGGATAGGCGTGAATAAATAAGCGTGCGCCTGCGAAGTTTCCCGACAAGCTGTCAACTAAGATGGTTTTACAGTAAATAGAAATTGTGGCATCGTATCAAATAGCGTACCCTTAGTTAAATTTTTACCAAGCAAATTTGGGGAATGTTTGCAAAATTTCAGCAGCTGCAGGATCCTTCACGTCACCATGGATTATCTATTGACTTTGAAGTATAAAGCATGAACTTCTTCAAATCGATCTACCTTGACTGGCTTTTCTTGCGAAATTTGACCGAAAGTTTGTAACGCCGAAAATAATTATTTTCCACCTTTGACCGAAAATTTGTCACACCACAAAGTTAGGAAAAATGACTTTTTTAAAAATTTTGCTTTGCAGACTTTGTTCGGAACAATAAATACTTTTAAGGGCACTTATTGGAAAGATGAATCATTAAATTCTTTAGAGACACCAGGTTACGACTTGTTTTCATCATTTGATGAGATTCCAGATGTTGTCTCCCGAACACTTTTAAAAAGCAGAGAGTTTTCGTCTACTCAACGGTGGTCAAAACAATTCAGAAACCTGAATTTCTTTTCGATTTTGATGTAATATTTTTTAATCTATTCTATTCTATACACATAAGTTTATCATTCTCATAATCGATCAGATGGTCTTCTCCGTTGTCATCCTCTAAACATTATAGAGTACCTCCAAAGTTGTAACGATGAATATTGATAACTGTCTTATCATAGATTTGGCATTAACCAGCAGCATCAGTATGTTCATAATTATTTCCAATAATTTCTTGGAACCTTTTAAGAATATTTCTTTTCCCATCTTCAATCTTCAGTTCAACTTCTAGCATAATTTCTAGTCCTCCTTACAGTATCGATAAAGGCCGATATTTCTCTTCAAAAACATTCCCAGAGATATTTTCTTTCCGGCCACTGGTTTCATATTTGAAGTTTTCTAGATCTACATATGTTGTACAGTGGCGGATCCAGACCGAGTTCCCTGCTGCCCAGAACTCAGTCAGATTTTGCAAAATAAAATGATATTTCATTACATTCAAGTCAAAGTTAGCTAGATATATTATGGGTTACAATGAAGTTTCCAAAAAGTTACATGATTTAAGTCAATGACAGTGAAAAACACTATTGCTTCTCTCTCCCGGTTCTCTCGCCTTACACTTTGAAAAATATTAATAGCTATGCGGAGCACTGTCATGATTTGTATCTGCGGTGGACAATCCTTGGGAACTCACAGAGCTCGGAAATAAAATCCTTGGGCATCGGAAATGATCAGAAATAGACAATAGATTTTCGATTTGGAACTCGGATGGAACCTAGTCAGACACAATGGTGGAACTCGGAAATGAAATCTATTAGAAACAATAGTCAGTAGGTAAGAATTCGCTGATTGGTCTACCATTGTTTGGAAGTAATCTTTGCTTAGGCACATCCTGTTTCAATTCATAAGTGAATTTTAATATGGCGACCTTTAGTGCACGTTTACCAACTGTACCTGCTTCCATCAAGAATCATAGACAGGGTTTCCTGATGGGTTTCATGGAAACGAATGTTACGTTTACGTGGGTACGGCAGAGTGAGACATAAATATACGCTTCTGTTCTTCAGTCGATACTCCTCAGAACTGACTCACATCTAATCATTCTAAATATAACATTGACATAAGCAAATAATAACGATGGATCTAACAGAGACAACCGGAACACAGTCAAACAATCTACATACATTAATCATAATAATCATAATAATCATAATAATCATTACACCATTCCCTCCCTTTTTAGTGAGTGACAAAGTCTCCAAACCTTAGTGGGGGGTTTACAGTTTGCCTAAGTCTAGCTGGACGAGCATGGACAAGCGGTTCGGGCCTTATAGGGTCTATGTCCCCTCGTGGCAGGGGGCCTCCCGGAATAACCACTGAGTCCCAAGACTCCTGTACGGGGCAAAACGAAGTACCTTTACCAGATGGAAGAACACAGTTTTTGACGTTATTATGATGTACCACCATGTCCTTCCCAGTCTTAGACCGGACAGAATAATTGATGCCATTCCTAGAGATGACCTGGTATGGACCCATCCATCTACTCCCAAATTTCCAAGACTTGGGGCGACGCAACCAGACAGAGGAACCTATAGGGTGAGGTGTCCAAGCCCTAGATGGAGCAGTACCCAACTGTTTCTGCTTAAGGCGACTCTTTTTTAGATTCTGTTGAGCTACTTGTTTGATGGAGTGCAGATTGTCTCTAACTGATCTAATATACTCTGACTGACTACATGGATTTTTCAATGGAAGGTCTAGATCTAATTCAAGTGGGGTGCGCGCAAGACGACCAAAAACCAATTCGTAAGGGCTAAACCCCGTGGCCTCGTGAGTACTTGTATTATAAGCATACACAGCCAGGTGTACCCATTGATCCCAGTCGTCCTGGTGGTCGGAAACATAAGCAGATAAAATGTCTTGCAGGGTTCTATTTTGCCTTTCAACCAGACCATCACACTGAGGATGGTAGGCGGTAGTCCTAGATTTGTGGATACCCATAAGCTGACAGACCTCCTGCATTAAGTGGCTCTCGAAATTTCTACCCTGATCTGAGTGAATAACATGAGGAGGGCCAAAGCGACTGAAAAGCTTGGAAACAAGAATTTGAGCAACCGTGTGGGCCTTTTGGTCGCGTGTAGGAAAGGCTTCGCACCATTTCGTGAAATGGTCCATCACAACTAAGAGGTGTTTATTTCCTCGAGCAGTCTCTGGAAGGGGTCCCATGTAATCCATTGCCCAAAATACAAAGGGCTCATTAATATCAATGGATTGCATGGGAGCTTGTTGATTTTGGGCACCAGACTTATTTTGGGCACAAACTTCGCAGTTGCGTACAAACTCTTTAATTTGAGAAATCATTTGAGGCCAAAAGAAACGATGTTTAGTTCGCATGATAGTCCGTTTGATGCCAAAATGACCCGAAAATGGGCTACAATGAATGCCCTGCAAAACTGAATCAACTAGACATTGGGGAACAACAAAAGAATACTGGGGAAAGGAATTGTCTCCAATACTTTTTACTAACAATCCATTGACAATATGTAAAAAATCCCAACAGTTCCAATAGGTGCGCATGGCAGGGTCACGGCCCCAAACAAAAAAAGGGGGCTTAGGAAAATGATCTAATTTCATTTGAACAATCTTACTGAGGACGGGATCTTCCAATTGTTTAGCCTGCAAGTTATAGCCTGGTTTGAGAGTTGTTGCACAATTATAATTATAGCTATCAGCCAGACCCAACATAGGCAATTCGCTGTCTTGCATTCTGGGTAAGCGGGAGAGAGCATCGGCGTTGCCATTGTCAGACCCTGGTCGATGATGAACAGTGAACTCGTATTCCTGTAAGTCCATGACCCAACGGCCAAGACGGCCTTTAGCTTCTATGGAATGCAACCAGCGGAGAGCACTATGATCAGTAATTAGCGAAAACTTCTTACCTAAGAGGTATGTACGAAAATGGTTAACTGCAAAAACCACAGCTAAAGCTTCCTTTTCTGTTGTGGAAAATTTCTTTTCCCTGTCTGTTAAGGAGCGGCTGGCATAAGAAATAACATGATCGTGGCCCTGGGGATCTTTTTGAGCAAGGACCGCACCGATACCTATATCAGAGGCATCAGTTTGCAAAACAAATAATCGATGAAAATTAGGATATGATAAGACAGGCGCTTGACACAGTAACTTTTTCAAAGAAGTAAATGCTTTGGTATGAGCGGAATTCCAAATAAATTTAGAATTTTTTTTAGTCAAAGCAACAAGGGGGGCAGAAATAGTTGCAAAATCTGGAATAAATCTCCGGTAATAACCAGCAAGGCCAAGAAAGGAACGTACTTGGTCAACATTTTTTGGTGCACAAAGTTTGGCAACAGCATCAATTTTTTTTGGATCCGTATGCACCCCATGAGCAGAAACGACATGCCCAAGAAAAAGAACTTGAGAAGCCCCAAAAGTGCACTTAGATGCTTTGACCCGGAGATTGTGCTGTTGGAATCGAGATAGAACAGTGGACAATCTTTTACAATGCTCCTGTAAATCAGAGGATGGAATGATAACATCATCAAAATAACACAAGCAGGTTTCGTAAGTTAATCCAGATAATACAATTTCAATGGCTCTCTGAAAGGTTGCACAACCATTTGAAACCCCAAAAGGCATTCTGCAAAATTCCCATAAGCCATCTGGTGTTACAAAAGCAGTCTTTTCCTTATCACTAGGCTCTACACTCACCTGCCAATAGCCAGATCGCAAGTCCATGGTGCTAAACATACAAGAACCATTAAGAGCGTCCAAAAGGTCGTCCACCCTTGGTAAAGGGTGAGCGTCTTTTTTTGTAACAGCATTTAATTTGCGGTAATCAACACAAAAGCGATATTGCCCATCTTTTTTTTTGACAAGGACAATAGGAGAGGCTCATGGACTTGAGCTGGGTTCAATTACCCCCTTCTGCAACATATCAGTGACTTGGGATTTAACCTCCTCTCGAAAAGCATAAGGAAGACGACGGGGGTACTGTCGAATGGGGGGTGCATCGCCAGTATCAATTTTATGAGAAATGACATCGGTATGACCTAAGGTTTCCTGGAAAACATCTGCAAATTTCATAAGAGTTGCTAATATTTCACTTCGTTCAGAGATAGAGAGTTCTGGACTTAAAGCATTTTCTAAATCATGAATGATATCTTTCAAAACAGTGGTAGTACTGCAACAATGAGTAGGCACATTACTATAAATATTATGATTTATGAGTGGGACTTCAACAATCGGACAAAATTCACCCACTTTTTGACCTGCATGCAATTTAATATCAAAATTAGATGTGTTCATGAGACGAACTGGTACACTACGAGAACTAGCTTGACAAACTGAATACGCTGCTAAAACAGTTGAAGGAACAGAAGGACTATCACTACCATTAAAAGGAGATATCATTCCTAACTGATCCTTATTACTCTTGGAAAGTTGACATTCAACTATGACTTCAGAGCGACCTGGAATACAAGTACTAGATTGCAAACTTACAGGAACTGGGCCACGATTCGTAGATTGCACTAACATGGTAGAAACAGCTGAGTTGCTCGGTTCTGCATGGGTCTGTAGACACTGGTCATTAGGAGATAGCACACCCAAAGAGTTATGAGGGACTATAGGGGTAGAACCATGGGCACCTTCTAGGAAATAGGCATCATCCCTATCTCTATAAAGTAGCTGAAGCCCATTGGAGGTTAAAAAGTCCCAACCAAGAACGCATTGTAATGGCTGGCAAAGGGCAGAGGACACAAGGAAATTACCTGAATAAAGCAAAAAGTTATTACCGGGAATCAATAACGTCAAATGAGCTGTTCCTTCAATCTGCAAGGGCTGACCGGTGATACTAATACAGTTCTGGGATGAAGACTGCAAGCATGGGGATGGCTGAATGCAAGTAAAAGTATCCTGACTCACAAAGGACTTCATGGAACCAGTGTCAATTAACGCGTTGACACAAACCCCATTTAACACACATCGAATGATGGGCTGGGAAGAAATAGACTCTGAAACTGCAGAGCCAACAAGAAAAACACGGGGGTGACCTTCAGTCCAGCCCTTTAATGAGGCACCCCTTTGAAGTTTAAAGACTTTGTACTCACATGACTAGTGGAAGAAGAGTAAGGGAAGCGTCCATGATTAGCTTGAAAACCACTGCCCCCTCTGCTCGTCTCTTGTCGCTGGTTGTCAGTGACAGCAACATCGGTAGGTAGCCTTTCATGTCGAGTAGCATTACACATACCTGATGGGTGACCCCATTCGTTGCAAATGGAACACCAATGAATATCCATCGGACAGAAGCGAGCCAGATGACCAACTTCATTGCAGCGAAAACAACGACGTTGTGAACCACCTACCCGGTCACGCCATTTCCGCTGGTTCCTTTGAAAACGAGGTTGTGCTTGCTGAGTCTCCAAGGTCGATTGAAGCTGTTGCTGATTGGCTGTCAGAGCTGCCACAGCGGCAGTCAGATGCTGAATAGATTCATTGAGATTGGCATCCGAGAAAGAGCTTTTTGTGCTTGCGCTGTTAGCACCATTATTAGCACTACAATGGCCGGAAGCAAACGCAGAAGCAGGAGGACGATGAATAGCACGATGTCGTTGCACAAACTCACGCATATCCGTCAAGGAGGGCGTGGGGTTGAATTCCAAAAGACGAATTCGTATATCAGCTGGCAAACCCTTCATGAACTGCCGTGCAAGCAGAGCACTTCGTGCGTCTGTGCTCGAGTCAGGATCGGCCTTTGATAGTAAATCCTCCAGCTCCCATTGAAAGAGGGAGGGGTCTTCATCTGGGCGCAGAAAGCGAGATTCAAAGTCAGCATAAAATTGCTCACGATTAACTGTGGGACATAAGGCGATCTTTAAGGCAGCAGTTAAATGTTCATAGGTATCCTTCTGGGCAGCAGGAAGGCCATGAAAATATGCTGCAGATGGGCCCCGTAGAAAGGCAGGCAATTTCTTTAGCTTGTCTTCATCCTCCCAGCCGTTAGCAGTGGCGCAACAATCGAAATTCCTGAGCCAGGAAACAAAGTCACCAGCGGAAAACTTTTCGGGGATCACGGAAATGGAAGCCATGGTCCTGGTAGTCTCACTCTGGCTCTGTCACCAAATGTTACGTTTACGTGGGTACGGCAGAGTGAGACATAAATATACGCTTCTGTTCTTCAGTCGATACTCCTCAGAACTGACTCACATCTAATCATTCTAAATATAACATTGACATAAGCAAATAATAACGATGGATCTAACAGAGACAACCGGAACACAGTCAAACAATCTACATACATTAATCATAATAATCATAATAATCATAATAATCATTACACGAAGAAATAACATTAGGAAAGTTTGGTTATTTCAAAGGCAGGCTGGGCTTTTGGGCTTGCCATTCAGCCATCGAGATCGAGATGTCACGTAGAGCTTTGCTATGGACCGGTCTGCAGAGTTGAGTATGGCCTTTATCGATGAGATTTCGAGTGTGCATGAGCAAAAGGCCAGGCATCTGAGTGTGGACCTAGTCTCAGAAGTGTATTTGGATGCACATTACTTTTAGGCCTATCAATTAAAGCCAGTGTTGTTGCTTTTATCTATCGTTTGCTCACACAGGAAACTTCTGCATCGAACAGCATGCCCTTATGAACAATTTTTACTTCATTATTATCATTATGGTGACTGGGAAATTTTCACATTAAGGAATTTTTCCAAGCACTGGCACCTTTCAATACCCTGTCACGCCCGTTTCTGGGACCACATATACTCATGCCATCAACATAATCCTCCAGACTTAGAGACTTATCAAAGGGTGTATTACAGAATAGATAACCATTTTAGAAAAACTATATCCATAGGAGAGAGGTTATATAACCACCAGTTGGGAAAGAATTTTCATTCTCCTATAGAACATTACAGATCATCTAGGGAAACCTGTATCTAAAGTAAACTTTGCCACCATATGAATGATTGCCTGCAAAATGGAAAACAATAATTTTCCAGCAATCTATATGATTTCCACAGTTGTGATATAATAATTTCTGCTTCATTATCTATTCTATGTATATATTCAGTATGTCAATTGATTTCCAAGTGCTTTTAAGGCCTTAACTTTGACTGTTTATGCAATTTTGTATTTGTTCAAAACCCTGTAGCAATAAATGGGTAGCACCCCATAATACCTCTACCTTGAGAAAATAGTACACATCTTAGCATTATGGGGACAGGAAGCCATTAGGTTTCTCCTTAATGTTTATCAGCAATTTTGACTAAATGGGCGGTTGCTTGCTGTATAAAAGGGCGTGGTCTTAAACTTTTCCTAGCACACTTTGACCCCACTGTAATACTGCTAATTTAGATTGGAGCTATATTTGGAAGATTTGGACAGATATTTAGTAGCTTGTAGAAGTACTAATATCTTTTATTAGGATATCTCGCATTTGTTATTTAGTATTATGGACTCTCAGTGCTTGAGAAAGACTGAGGAGTGCCATCTCGTTGTTTATTGCTTTGATATTAGATATTCGGACTCTCAGTGCTTGAGAAAGACTGAGGAGTGCCGATTAATATTAGTTGTTCGTGAGATACGTCGGGGGCTCGAATGTAAATGAGCCAACATAACCTTTATAGCTTCCATGAATGTTAGTCATACGTAAATATCATTTAGATCTATTCTTTACGCTATAAGACGCCCGTATAATGTCCAAAAGTATTTGTATTAGCTAATAGGAAATAAGTTAGGTTAGGCATAGTAATTCCCTTTGTGAATTAAACTTTAGGCATAAGATAGAAACCCCCTTTGCAGTGACTGTGCATTACGCAGCATGCCATTCTATTGTTTTAGGATTTAGGATTATTTACTCTTGCATCAATAGATGACTGGATTAGGTATTGTTATATTACTTAGTATAGGCAACAAGATCTACTGTACGCATTGCGCCATACACTAATTATCTCTTCTGTAAGAGGCAAACCTTTGCCATATTTAGTATTACCTAGTAGACCCATTTGTATCTATTACACGTGGAACCAGATTCGCATATGACGCAAGTTCCAGACAGCATGATATGGAATCCCCATATCATCGCCTCGCATTAAACTATAGACTTCCCTTTGTTTAAGATTTCGTAAACTCTAGCCTTGCATCAGACTTGAATGCTAGGATGGTTCGAGAATAAGATAAGGTTAGAATATCACTATATATGGTTAGATTTCGATAACACGATTGCGCGTGATGATTGCATGTTGTAATTGCAATGCTTGTGCAATCGAAGCATGCTTTCGGATATATATAACCGAGTTTAGAGTATAGAAAAAGGAAGAAGAAGGTTCAATGGCAGGGACGCGAGTCTCCTAGCCGAACCACTTGTATAGGTATTTGAATGTAGATAAAGGTTAATAGCTATCATGATATATATTAGTTACAACGACTGGAAAGACCGCTCGACTCGAGGCATCCTGACGATGAAAAGACAAATGCCGCAGCGCAAAGTCAACATCATCATCATGATTGCAGTTTTTTCATAGACTAGATCTTTTTATTTTATTTTTGCTCAATTTCACAATGGTGTCAGGTTTATGATCAATTTTACACCACCCCTCCAAGTATTTGGAACTCAGTCAGATTTTAGGCTGGATCCGCCCCTGTTGTAAAATCGACAAAGACAATGATCTGTAGAATTCACAATTGACCGAAATATTTGACTGAAATATCAAAAAATTTGACCGAAAATTTTTTCGCCGAACTTTTTTCGCCGAACTTTTTTCCGCCGAAAATTTTCGTGATTAATGTATAAGAATATTGACCATTCTGAAGAAGACTGACGGTTGCGGTTTATGAGAGGAAATGGCTCGCGGTTGACGGGTTAGAGCGTAAATTTTGGCGGTTTCGCGGTATTGAGGCACCCTATAATAGACCCCCTACACCATCTCCATCTTCACATCCATCTAGACTCAAAGAAAGTGCACATATTTTAATCGACTTCTTTATTCATTCTGTTGGGATCTTCTTCAAATATCTGGATCGTTTCTGCTTGCAGCACATACACGTTTGAGTTTGATTTTGATTTGACTTTTTGTTGAGTATTCATGATAGTCATCAACTTACAAGGTTAATGCTTTTGTCAAGGTAACTAGGTAGTAGCATTATTCAGATACTGAGGGGAGCTTGGGTTTGCTTTTGTAATATTTGCCCCATATCTACATTTGGTAGTTACTAAAACTTACTAATCATTTGCAAAAAACTGCAAACTATTTACGAAAAAGGAATCTTTACTATATACAGTACACTATATATAAAAAAGACCGTTAATTTCATTTGCAGCTGTTTTTCTTCTACAAGGGGAGATTAAAAGATAAAATACGTTGTTTATGCATCTCAAGTACCCAGATCATGTAACTCTGATAAAGATGGCTCCAGGAAAGAACTGCTGGGGGGGGGGGGAGTGCTGCTAAAGTGCTGACAGAGAGCGAAGCTAGAAAATTTGAACGGATTACACTTTTCAGATGTGGATAATTGAAATGTACTGAGATGACAATGCAGTAAAGAATTATCACAGTTCAAGCTAAGAAAGTGCCAACAGTTATGAGATTATGAAAATAAAAAGCAAACTGATTTATTTTCAACTATTGTAAATTAGCAATTAATTACAAAACATAGCTCAGCAGGTCCATATCAACATTACACGATGTTCATGATGTTAATGGTTTTTATTTTAACAGGATTTGCTTCCACAATGATACATATGTCAATAAAGCTTCAAATCTGTTCATATGGTTACCTTGTAGTGAGTAACCATGGAACAGGCCTTCTCTGCGTATCATTGCCAGTCAAAAGGGAGGCTGATGAAATGGGTACTCTGTGGATAGCAGACCAAGAGAGATAGCTCTAAGGTACCATCATATCTGGTCAATCAATCTTCCAAACGAATGGGCACTTGTAGAGCTGAATTCCTAGTATGTAGCATAGCTTCATAGGGCTTTGCAGTAAGGTTTGGTCACCATGGTCCTAATTCCTATAGGTAAAACATTTTCATAAGTAAAATTGAATCATAATTCGATAAGGAACACCTGCAATCCCCTATGAGCCCATCATGAGACTGATTGGAAAGTACCAAAACAAAATTCCTTCACTTTTTGCATAATTTCTGCTGACAGCACATCTTTGTTAAAAGTGTGAAACAATTCGCAACCTTTGGCCAAGATGTACAGTATTTGTTTAGGTGTATGCTTTCAATAGACGGCAGTGGCAATAACAACCAGCAAGCAAGGCGTCACTAGGAGCTATAGGAGTTTCAGCTCCCCCCCTCATTTTTTGTCAGCAAGCGACTTCTCTAGCCTTTATCAAGCAATTTTATTATCTATAGGCCCCCACTATTTGCATGTAGCCCCCTACTTTTTATTTGACGATACCGTGCCTGACCTATGTGAATTACTATTCTCACATTTGCTGAAAGTAGATAAAGTAGAGGCATTTAAAACACTGCTTCACTTTTTATCCTTTTTGGCATGAAACCTATTGCTCAGCAGCATGGCTTGGCACTCATGTTTGCCAATGGCGATGCAGCGCCTTTCCATACTTCTTTCAGAACCATGGGCGTTGGGGAGTTTTAAATTTACGGGTGCTGTAAGCTGTCTGCCCGAATCACTCACATTTTGCCTGAATGAGTTGTTGTTTAGGTCTTTTAAGCTGCAGGTATCTTTGGAAAAACTGTTGACTGTTGCTTTTTATGAAGAAATTGTCCGAATGAAATACCGTAGACTTTTTCCTAACTGGGGGGGGCTACATCCCTCCCAGCCCCTATGCCTCTTACGTTTATGTTCAGAACCACCAGTACGAATTAAACATTGGCATGGCCGCGAAACAGTAGAAGGAGGACTTTTCTTGGCTATTTGATGGGCATTGTCCAGCACATTTTGGACCCATTCTATCTCACGCTTCACGCTCGCTTGTGTCTCAGTCAGTCTTGAGCCTGGGTCTGCCCCTGAGTCTGTAAGAGGGGTATCGGTGATATGTTTTCCGGCTTTTGTGGAATAAATATGCCGCGCGACTATCCATATTTTCTAGAATCGTCATACCATACACACCTTTTTATATAAGAATATAGTCTATGAGAATATCAAGGCTCAAAATCGCTGCTGTCTAGAAATAATTTAAGAATATTGCAAGATTCAAGCTTCACAAAGGGTTAGACATTGTGCTAATTTGAGTTCTCTTTGGAAAACAAACTAATTGTGAGCTTCACTTATCGTGATTGTGAGTCGTTATGCTAAGATAATACTAAACAAATCTTTGAGGAATGTCAGTTACATACTTTTTATTATATGAATATAGTCTACGAGTATTAAATGCTGAAAATCACTAAAATATCGGAATAATTTAAGATTATTCTTAGGATCAGAATCGAAAAATGTTAGGAATATTAAAACTCAGCGAAAAATTAGGCATTCTTATAAAAAATGTGTGTATGTCAAAATACCGAGCTATCTACTTCAGGGGGCAATGCCTCTTAACTCCTAATAAAATCCACTACTGAATCTCATTCCATGTTTTGGCATCAGATCAAAAGAAGCCTCCCTTTGAGAATTCCCGATTTTTGCCATAGGATATCAATACCAATGTAGTTCCTAGTTGAATAACTGGATCTCTCTGACTGGGCTAAATCTATTCATGAGGCTATCAGGGCAAAGGCCGTTCATCATTTTATATGTCATAATTGCCCTGTCATATTATGTTAAGTTCGAAACTAAAGGCCTTTGCAATTTCATCTTTCCCTAAAGTAAGCACTTTCAATTAATATTAGAGCCCTACCTTGAAGACGCTGAAGATGCTCAAGATTTGTTGCGGGCAAACTTCCCCATAATTTTCCTAACCTTACCTTAAATAGCTCTCGAAAAGTGCCTCTCGAAGAGTGACACGAAAAGTGCGGAAGAGTGTTGACTAGGTCAGAATGGGATTTGCAGAACTCAGTACTTATAGTGCAGTTGCTGTTCACCCTCATTCTACCGTTTTGGCTCTCCATGGCTTTACAATAGCACGGCCCATATAGCATTGTAGTCCCGATTGTAGCTCCCCTCTTGTTCTATGGCTTTAGCACGGCAACTGTTTATCATAGTAAGGTGATAAATTTGAACTAGGACTTCTTAGCAAGCTAAAATGTTCATGTATAGCAGCAAATTGTTATAGTACTAGTTTTATTTTTATCTTTGATTTCGTCATGTTAAGTAACGTTGGTTCTCTGTTCCTATATGTTCCGTGTTTTGTTGCCCCGTCATCATAATTCTAAGTGTTGCATCATCATCATCTCCCACAGTTACTGTCATCATGTTGCTTTACTTGTCTGTGACGTATTGTCTAATCTTAGTATACTGTCGTTTGTTGTGTTGTGTTACCATGCCTTTGCATTGCCCCCTTAGTCCGTCATATGTTATAATTATTTTGTTACGTCATGTGTGTTAATATAAATAAGACATGTAGTGTTCTGTGTAGTCAGTCGTTATGTGAAGTCGTCGTTAACAGTGTCGTCGTGGAGTTAAAGTCAAAGTCGTTGTCGTGTTGCTGTTTCTGGAATTTTGTCGTTAGCCTATCAAGTCTGTTAGAGAGTCGCCGTCAGTTCTTGTTTGTTTTATAGTCGTCGTCAGTGAAAGAATATTATCGTGAAAGGATTAGAGACATCATTGATCGTTACAAAGGAACTTGTGTATTTTTGTGATTTACTTCTTTTATATTATATCTTTGTATATCCTGTAAAATCGTGTTATTTTACAAAATAGTTCTTCTTCATGTCTTAGAGCACAAAACAGTAAAGCAAATTGCCAATGGAAGCGGTAAATTCGGTAATATTCCCTCAGAAACTGTAAATTTTATGATTTCCCGACAAGAACTGTAGAGTTCACGATTTGCCGAAAGAGGTTTTGTTTGGGGGTAGGGGCCAAACCCCATACATCCCCCGTAGGAATGGGCCTGATGCAATCGATTTATTAATGCAAAACTTGATTATATAATATGCTTCATAATGGCAACCAACAAGCCTCGACCTATGCAGTATCAAAATTTAAGTCAATGCCAAAGATGCAATTTATGTACTGTTGGTAGAAATTTACTGTAAAACTGTTCAACAAGAAGATTTTTCTTAATATGCCAGGACAGCTTTCTTACGTTGATTTCAAGCCATGTACAAAATTGTTGTCATCATTGGCAGGCCAATTGTCAAAACCAAAAACACCCAGAAATTCAGTCCATCTATTCTTCTAGCAAACTCCTTCCATCGAGTCTGGTTCTTCAATTTCTTCTCGTCTTCTGACGATAAGACTGTTAATCCTTCGTGAAGAGTCGAAGTTGCAAGAGCAAATGCTTTCTTTCCATAAGTGTCAGGTTCAGTATTACCATCGTCTGTTTTGGTAGCAATCTCCGTGTGAGAACTGCTTCTAACTACATCAATCTCTTGCTGTTTTCTACGCTTTCTTGTGCACCTATGACAACAAATTTGACATAGTTTTCGAGGAGGTTCCGTTGCCTTGTATGCAATTCGAGTGGTAAAAACAATTGCCAGAAGTGATGCGATCATGATAAAAAACAGTTCTATATACAACACACCAATTAATGGGGGCTCATTTGATTTTTCAGGTAGTTTGTCTGAAATAACAAGTAGATAAACACTCATTGAAAGAACAATCGTAATTCCAAATCCAATCCTCTCACCAGATTCAGGTGGTACAAGAAAGACACAAGGTGATAAGAACGACAAGCATAAGCAAGGGAGGACAAGGTACAAAACATAGTACATTGGAAGTCTTTTCAAAGTAAGCGTAATATCTACGAGAGAGAATGGATCCTTGCAGCACGGATAAAATTCTTCCCGAAGTTGTGCAGAAGCACTTTGGACTGACCATATTCCACTCGCGTAATGAAACTTCCCTTGGATAGATGTGGCAGAGTTTGGTTTACTAAGAAAGAGTATCTTTAGCTTTTTTGTTGTCATAGAGATGGACCCAAAAATCAGCGAGCACTTTTGAATATCGAAGGGAAACCATTTTACGTTGATATCGCAAGAGGATTTCAAAGTGACTGGTGACATCCATGTTACTGTTCCGTTCTCGTCGATCTGCAGCTTAGCTTTATAAACATCTGAACTGGATACGCTTTTCTCATCAGCTGTATTATACAGTAGAATATCAGGGGTCCAGAACAGACTGGCTGGCACTACCAATTGATCAGTTTCATTGTACTGTGACTTGTTCCATTTCAATTTCTTGTCGGTCCATCTCATTAAGATATGCATGTGAGTGTGTAACTGTTGTTCTTTGAAATTTAACTTGACAATTTTTGAAAGCTTCAAATCAAATTTGATATTGATAGGGCTACCACTACCATCCGTGGGTCTTATATTTGAATCATAGTCTTTGATAAGTGCATCAAGGATAGCTTTTTCAGCCGTCCTTGATGAGGCTACACGATTCAGTGTGATTAAAAGGACTATGCTGACAGAAACAAGACCGGCCATTCCCATCGTGCCAATATTATGGCCTATTTACTTTGCCTAGCTATAGGGCCTATCAGTTATGACATTGGCAACCAAGAATTGATTATGTATCTTGTTACTATCAACATGTATCTCTATGGTTTGGGCCAATTCACTGAGCATAGCAACATAACAAATACTATATAGTAACATTATCAAAATTCTGGCCACATGACAAGGGATATTGAATCTGGCATATAAGCAAACATCAACTTGCTTTATTGCATTGAAACAGGCTTATGCAGAAAGAAGTGTTCGCTTTGCACAACACACAGAGGTGGGCTTTCTTTTGAGTTACGTAATTAAATCACTACAACAAAAAGCAACATGTGTATGATGGTGGGCGTAGAGGGGCTGCAAACTGTCTGCCCGAATCAATCATATTTTAACCAAATTAGTTGTTGTCCAGCTCACTAAGTTGCAGCTATGTTGGAAAACCTATTGTTTTTTCTGAAGAAATTGCCCGAATGAAATAAATTTCTGGTCAGTTGTTCCAGCCATCCGCCTCCTATCCCTTTGAGTATGACTTATCGAGCTACCTTAGACGTCATAAAACAATTCCAGATGATAAACTTTCACTTCAAGGAGGTCTTTACGCTGCATCTTACAATACTCGGCAGAACAGCATTTGATGCAGTTTACGGACAACCGGAGTCATGTGTAAATCTTCGAAGGTTTATGGAAAGTCCCGAGCGCCAACTCACAGGAGTACAGTTAAGAAAATATACACTGATATAGTTTTCTCAAACGTATGAATAACTCGTAGCCTTCTTCAAGCACTACTTTACAGCTCTCTACCCAAAAACTAACTAACTTGACCTGGTAATTATGCTGTATATATAAAAGAATAATTTGGTTCCGAATAAACATAAATTGGATCCTAATTGAATGACGAATACACAGATTACGCATGATGTTAAAATACATAATGGATCTGGGAAACATAACTGAGAATTATCTTCCTAAATACGTAATCGAACTAAATGCGTGCACTAATGTAAACAGTAATCGGATTTAAACTAGCCAATAAATACGCAAGCAAGCAAAAATAACAAAATGTATGAAACGGAAGATAACATGACTAAGAGGCTGAGCGTGCGCGAATAGCAGTATTACACATGAATAGTGGAGGCATGACAGGTGGGCGAGGCCCCTCAGCCACAAGTTTGATTTTAGAGAACACCATATCAAGTACAGAGTGCCAAGATAAGGGAAAAAATAGTACCTTATGTTTGACATTCATTCCTGGTAGGAGCTTGACAATCTTAAGTATAGTCCATGCGGTAGAAAACATCCAATGCATATCACAGTAATTGATATACAAAATAGTTTCAAAAAATCAGGACACTACTTTGAAGGGCGGGTCTCGTCAGCATCTAGGATACCGAAAGGGGATGTCAATTGCTTCTCTAAACGTAAATAGCCTCCGTAGACATTATGATGAGATCAAACTTCTTCTAAAAAATCTTGGAATCCATGTCTTAGCCTTAAACGAGACTAAGCTTGATCCTGAATATCCTAAAGAATTAACTACGATTTCTGGTTACCAACAGGAACGAAGGGACAGGACAGGAAGGGGGGGAGGTGTTTCTATCTATATTAGAGACTCCATTAACTATATACGACGCAACGATCTTCCAGATAATCAGCTTGAGTTGATCTGCATTGAAATTGAGCCACCAAAAAGCAGGCCATTCTTCATCGTTGCTTGGTACAGACCTCCCAGTGAACCTGTCGACATATTTGCTAAAATGCAGCAAATTCTCTCTTTTCTTGATAGAGAAGGCAAGGAAATAATTCTTCTCGGAGACACAAATTGTGATCTCTCCAATCATGCACTAGGTCAGTCAGTTGAAAATAACACTAGACATGTGTGTGATTTATATGAGCTTTTTAGTTTTGAACAACTAATCAACGAACCAACTAGAGTAGCTTCCAGTAGCTCTACAATTATTGATCATATAGCTACAACTTCTTCTAGCAACATTGTACAGGCAGGTGTTTTCGAGACTTCAATGAGTGATCACTTTATGGTATTTTGTGTGCGAAAATTTCTTGGAGCGCAAGTGAAAGACCATAAAGTCATCAAAACTCACTCATTGAAAAAATTCAATGGGGAGGCATTCTTGACTGATGTTGCTAGCATCTCCTGGGAACAAATTGTAAGTAAATCTGACCATTTAGACTCGCTCGTACAAGAATGGACAAATATCTTTTCTTATATTGTTGAGAAACATGCCCCTATGAAAACCATTCGTGTTTCTGAGAAATACTGCCCATGGATAAACAATGATCTTAAGGCACTAATTAGGAGCAGAGATAAGCTCAAGAAAGCAGCTGTTAAGTCTGGGTCCCCTCTCCTGCTGGCCTCTTATAGACATGTAAGAAACAAGGTCAATAGGCTAAATATAGACTTAAAACGTCAATATTTCACTACAAAAATTCAAAGTTCCCAAGGTAATATGAAAGAGACTTGGAAAACCTTAAATCAGCTGATGAATAAACGATCCAAGTCTACTAATATTAATCTCTTGAAACAAGATGGTAAGAATATTAGTAATAAGAAAGAGATTTCCGATATTATGAATAAGTATTTTTGCTCAGTTGGAAAAGCCCTTGCAGAGGAGATTGAAGATACTCCCAACCCTCTTCTGTCAGGTGAGTACCAACTGAACCAAGGAAATCTAATGTTTGAATTTAAACCTATAGGGCTGCAAGATATTAGAGAAGCAATTGGCAAGATCAAAACTACAATGGGCTCTGGGGTAGATGGTATCTCGAGCTTTTTTCTAAAAGTTGCCTTGCCAGCCATAGAGAATTCTCTTGCTCTCATTTTCAATTTATCTCTTAAAACTGGCGTATTTCCTGCCAGTTGGAAGACAGCCAGGGTAACACCAATATACAAGGATGGCGAAAAGGCTATAAAATCAAATTATCGCCCTATTTCTGTCCTTCCTGTCATATCGAAGCTCTTTGAAAAACTAGTATTCAATCAATTATACCAATATCTAAACGGGGGCGGCCTTCTCTATAAGGGCCAATCTGGTTTCAGAGAACTCCATTCCACAGTTTCCTGTTTACTGAAGAATACTGACGAGTGGTACAAGGGACTTGACACAGGACAATATCTAGGCTCAGTATTTATCGACCTGAAAAAGGCCTTCGATACAGTTGACCATGAGATCCTCTGCAAAAAACTAATGCATTATGGCATTCGCAACAGGGAACTTACATGGTTCGAATCATATCTTTCAAACAGAAAGCAATTTTGTCGGGTTGGGGGTATGGACTCAGAAACTGACTATATTGAAGTTGGTGTACCGCAAGGCTCGTGCCTTGGCCCCCTTCTATTCCTTGTTTACATCAATGACCTTCCAAGTGGTATTCATAATTCAACCGTGTCCATGTATGCTGACGATACTAGCCTTTCTTACAAATCTAAGGATTTGACTCAGCTGAATGAGGATATTAATGATGATCTCAGGAATCTTGAGACCTGGTTAAAAGGAAACAAAATATCGCTAAATGTCGCTAAAACTCACTCTATGCTCATTTGCTCAAGATCTAAGCATAGATCCATCAAAAATTCTGATGAAACATTTGATCTTAAAATTCGGGAAAATAGTCTAGCCATAGTTGACAAGACAAAATACCTTGGTGTACAAATCGATCAAAACCTTGATTGGAAGGAACATATAAAATATGTCGTGTCGAAGGTTTCGAGAGCTATTGGTTTTCTGAAATATTCTAAGAGCCTCGTCCCTTCGACAACCCTGATCAATTTGTACAAAAGTATTGTGGAACCGCACTTCCGATACTGTTGCTCTGTCTGGGGTTGCTGTAGTTCAATAGAAAAAACCCGCTTGCAGAGACTCCAAAACAGGGCTGCTAGAATAATTACTGGTGGTCGTTTTGATGACTCCGCCGCTCCCCTTATTAAAAGTCTTGGTTGGCAAACAGTTGAGGAAATGATCGGTTCTGAGACTAAAATCATGGTATTTAAGGCACTAAATGGTTATGCTCCACAATATTTGACCGAACTTTTCTCGAGAAACTCTCAAAACTCTGTCCACAACTTGCGAAATACTTCAAATGACCTAAAGTTGCCACTAATGAAAACTGCAACTGGTCAAAGATGTTTTTCATTCAGAGGAGCGAAATATTGGAACAGCCTCTCAGTTGAGTCAAAGAAAGCCGTAAACTTGGCCAGCTTTAAAGCCTCTTTTATGTAAATCTGGCTATTTTCAGCAGTGGTTTTTATTCTCATTTCAGTTTAATTTTGTTTTAGATTTTAATATACTTTAATAACTTTAGGTAATCGACTGAAAAAATTGTAATTAGGTAATTAGGTATTTTAAGTAGCTATTATTTTAATAAATTGTAAACTTTTTAAGTGGAGGGCCTCTTGAAAATCAGCATTGCTGAAGAGCTACCCTCCTATAAAGAATTGAAATATATAATATATAAATATAAATTATTCTCGATTTCTAAAGCAGCCTTGAAGGCTAGTTGTTTATTAAAAGATGCATCCCCTATAGATTATATCAGATTCTCTTGTAAGAAGTGTTTTGAACCAGCTTCAAAATTTTCTTGTTATCAGTGGTTCAGAATTTGAACCTCATTTCGTTTGATAAACTTCTGGATGAAACAGTGTCGAAGACAGCTCTGAAAAGATGGGACATAGCAGCGATTGGGAGGAAATGGTGGTCCGGGGTTGAAGTTCCCTAGAAAATTTTTGGGATTTCACCTTTTAAATTCTAGGCATTCACCCTTTCGACCCAACAGTAAAATCTATCTCAAAACGGCTACTAATAAATTCACTGCTTCTGCTTGTTTTCCGTCAAACTCTCTATTCTCTGCGTTTTTAGTCGAAATCACAGTTCTATTGTAACATTTTTGGGGACAAAGAGAAAGACAACTTTCTAGCTGGGCGGGTAATGGTCTCCATACCCCCTCCCAGCTTAGTGCATGGGCTGAAAGGAAATGAAACGGTGTATCCGTAAGGTAATCTGTGACCAAAGGGGCGAAGCATCATATATGGGGTGCATCGAGATTGCACACCCCACCTTTGAAACTTGGCCAGCAAGTCTGCATCCTTTAAAGCTTGTTCGATGATCTTCCTATTCAAGTGCGAAGGACTGAATCATTCATTGCTTATGAACGGAGCCTTAAGCAACATTTTGCTTGAACTCCAATTAACTTTAGCTATACACAAACTTTTTATTTAAAAGAAATTTTAACTTTTGCTATCTAGATTTTATCTGGTTTTTCATTAGACAGGACACACATTGATAGCAGCTCTTAAGTTGAAGTGTTTTAATCCTGTATAAAGATTTTTATAAAGATATATAAAGATATATAAAGATATATAAAGATATATAAAGATATATAAAGATATATAAAGATATATAAAGATTTAAAGATTCGGTAAGTCCATATTTAGTAGCATAGCTGTTAAATGTTTGAGATCCCTGTCAGCACTATTTTCTCCCAACCTAATTGATCAATCATCATGCAAAAGGGCCTAGTCCCTAGTCTTCGGCAGCGCTGGGCAACTTGAATAAGCATGAGGTATTCAATAGCATAGCAATTCATCGGGGGGGGGGCATTTTCAAATAATGCATACACATCCAATACCATAAAAGGCACCCCACTTCTGGTTGGCTGGAGCTTTAGCCTTCCACATTTTTCAAAGCTCTTGATTCCTTTTTATTTTCAATTTCATTGTAGATTTTACAAAGAACTACCCCTAAATACTATACTATTCTGTCAAATCTTAGTCTGGCAGATGTCTTTTAAGCCTTTCTAGGGCATAACACTTACAAATTGTTCTGTCGTGTCTTACCCAACCATGGGGGGTCTTTATAAATAACTATCATACATTCTTTGCTCTTCAAACAAAGACAGTGTCCACTCCACCCCCAGCAAATGGTCATGAGCATAAATTTATTTTTGATTCACAGTTCCGAAGTCTGAAAAATAGCTTTGGGTTCCAGTAGGTAAATACAGTTTCTAGCGGTACATTACTACCATGGTCCCTCCCCCCCCCCCCACTTGATATGCAGGGTATGCTATGCCACTGATGAAGATGATGTTACTTTCATGATTCAACTTCATGCTGACGTTCACAAGGGCTACGATCTACTGAATGTCGATGATGCTACTTTTCATGATTCAACTCTATGCTGACGTTCACAAGGGCTATGGTGTACTGAATGTCAATATGTTTGAAGGATAGATATACAATTTTTCAATATTGCTGTTATGTCATGCCTCCTCAATTTCAGCTGCAAAGGAGGACAACCTTTTGATTTTATGCCAAATAACTTAACTTTTTAGAGCTCCACTCATTAACAGGGATTACTTGAGTAATAATAACTTTTTGAATAGTTTCTCCTCCCATTCATATAGAAAAAAAAACTTTCACAATATGTAGAAAAATAGGTTGACTAATTAGGTTCCTTAAAAAGCCCTCTGATCTTTGATGAGTTCAAGCTTTATCCATAAGAAATTATATATCAACCCTCAATAGCATTTTAAGACATGAAAATCATAATATTCAATGGGAATAAAATTGCAACACTAACTTAATTATAATATGTCAAAAGTTCCGACGATTACATTATCGTACCAGCGACTGGGCATTCTGCAGGTTTTGTAGTTCAAATGATGGCAGCTCATTGCGGTCAACTTATAAGTATGAACCGCTTTCTCCGCAGCCTCCATGGTAAAGTATCATCGAGAAAAGCCGATAGTGTGCATATAGGTTGGCCATTTGTAAGTTTCCAAAAAGAAGGACATTTTTTCCAAGTTCGCTGGCACTTACTTTTAACCTAAATCATGTCTGAATTAAAATGTTTAAAGAGGAGTCGAAGCTTTAAAACGCGGTATAATATGCTAAAGATACTTTTAGAGAGTGTTAAATTGAAAGTGTTAAATTGTCAGATATCAAAATTACATCTCCTTTCTCTCTCATGTTAATACACAACATACAATTTGCTGATGACACTTACCCTCCCTCTATAAGCCACGTTTCAATCCAACTCTCTTTCCATAACGAAGTCTCTGTAGTGGAATATTCATCATAGTGGAATGATACAACTATCAGAGAGGTAAATTTGTTAACATATTAAGGAGGACAAAATTGCACTATTGCAGCATCTAGACATGCTTGCCCTAGCAGACGCAGAAAATTCTGGAACCAATAAAACTTATTTTCACAGATAAAATAGAAATTTCTCAATCCATCAATGTCCTTGAATATGGTGAAATCATTGATAAAGAAGTTCAAAATATAAGAACCATCCCAGCATAAAAAAGAGGAAGCATCAATGGGTACCTCGACGTCTATTTAAATTCAGGGAAATTAAAACCAAACACATTTCTAGGCAATTTAAGAGGCTTAAGTACAAAAATACTTACCAATTGATAGCGTTTCCTCTAAGGTACTTTAAGAAAGCTGCGACATCTTTGCTTCCCTAGTTCGAAAAATAGTTCCAATTTATGCATTGAAACAAGTAGCTTGTCTGAAATTCTAAAAAAAGTAACATATCATCCATACCTAAGAGAGGCGATACTTTCAATAAGAAAAACTATAGATCTGTTGGAATTTTAGCATCATTGTCTAAGGTATTTGAGAGACTTATCGAATATTGTAGGTATTTGAGAGACTTATCGAATATTGTAGGAAAGAGAGCACGAGGAAGACGGGGGACAATATTTACAGACCAACTAGTAAAGTGGGTGAACTGTGAAAACATAATAGACTTTTTTAGAAACGCAACAAAATGAGAACTCTTTGCTGCCGCCTTCCGACATGGCACTCGAAGAATAAGTAGATTGAAAATCAATTAATGCCATACACTAATACTTTTCAAAATCCCTTGCTTTGGATTCTGTAAAGGTCATAGTATACAGCATGCCTTTCTATAGCTTATCAAAAACTGTAAAAAAGCATTAGACCAGAATACGAGTACTGGAGCTATATTTATAGACTTCTCCAAAGCGTTCGACTGCTTAAATCACGATCTTCTACTAGCTCAACTAGTGGTATATGGATTCGAAAGGCAGGCAATAAAACTTATACAAAAGTTTCTCAGGGACCGAAAGCAATGAGTCAAAATTAATGGCGTTTACAGTGAGTGAAGGAAAATAGAGTTCCTCAAGGATCTATTCTTGGCCTACTACTATTCAATATTTCCAATAGAATACGACCTATTAATGTGTCTACTAGCATGATCTGCAACTCTGCAGATGATACGACTATCTATGTATATGGCTACAAACATGAAGACATTATAAGAAATTAAAGAATGATATTGTTACTTTATCTATTTGGTTTCAGGATAGTTCCATGAACATCAATTGAGAAAACTGCCACCAAAGTTTATTCAGCAATGTGAAAAACACTGACATTAAAATAAAAATAGAAAACGAATTTATCTATATCTTGATTCATTACTCCTATAGTTTTCCAATTTCTGCTGGAGACTTCCGGTACATGTTACAGGTAAGGTGCTTGTAGATTTTTCAAAGAAAAGTTTCAGTAAACTGCTCATGCCTGTGACACAGAATAAATAATTTGAGTCCTGGTTGATGCCTAATAACGGTTAACTATCTACAGGATAAATTTACCGCTTACTACTACAGTATGCGATGAATTGATTAAATGTGTAATCAAAGTCCACAATCCTCCACAGGCAGCTCATCTTGATATTTTCTTATGCTCCGATACTCAATAAGTGAGTCGTAAGTTTCAGATACATTTCCAATGAACGATTGCTTTCTACATCTGTAGGATTATTAGATGAACCTTCTAGGTGAAAAAGCAATTTTGTCATGAACAGGTCTGGGAATCCTGCTTTTTTGAGGGTTCAAAAAGATGGAATATAAGGAAAAGTGAGTGTGGAAAATTAGTCGATCCGAGCGGGATTCGAACTCGCGACACCTGACTTTGTACGTCAAGTGCTCTACCAACTGAGCTGTCGGGCCAGTTTCAAATCGTTGCTCAAGGGTCGGTCATTTGCTCGCACCACCCCTCTGTTAACCAATTTGCACTGGGGAGCTATCGCAGCTCCATCGCAATGTGCATTGGACCTACTGTTGAAAGAAGACTGCTCACACCAGGGGGGCCATCGCAGCCCCATCGACTCGATAGAGTTAAGGAAAGCTTTGTGAAGGCAACAGGATTTGGAAGAAATGAAAAGTGAAAGTGCGAGAAAATAACCGACCCGAGCGGGATGAAGTGAAAATGGAATGAAAAGGAATGTTTTTATGGTTAGAAAAGAGCTTACTACAGGAATAGGTCTTCCATCACAAGGTACCTGTAATAAATGCTTATGGTATGTCATCTAAGTCAAACTCGACATAGTGTGCAAGTAGCTCACAGTTCTTTAGCGGTATCGTGTGAGGGGCATTAGATATACCTCCCCAAACAACCAAATAAACAACCAAGCAGCCAAATAACGAGTGTGATGATGAGTCTCCATTTCACACCACAATTTCAGTAATTTCTGCCTTTGCATGGATTGTCATACAACAGAAGTACACAAAAGAATCAAATTGTTAGCAATATACGTCAAAGAATAGTTCTCAATATCTCTATTCACTCTCCTATGAATGGAACCTTTCTTAATTACAGACAAAGCAAAAACATCAGTTTTTGTAAATGCAAATGTAAGGTATGTAGATCCGAGGGTTGTTTACCAAAGTAGTACAGTTTTCGAATTTTCATGGGTGATACAGAGACACACAAGGCTGTCACTTAATACAGCCCTACTGAGGCACTAGCTCTGTAGATGAGAAGGGGACTTGGTCATAATAAATAAAATTTGTGACAAATTATTAACTACAACATGCCATTGACAATAAGGCCCAAGAGACCCTAACAACCTTAAAAAGCAGTGTTAAATTGGGCTGGCTAATGAATTGCTTATGTCTTAGCTATATGCATGTCAATGCCTAAAACATTGCAAAAATTCTTGTGAGTGAAAATAATGAACATAGAAGTCCTCTATGGATGATATGCTGATGAGTGATAGCAAGAAAACAGCTTGTACTTGAAGATATAATTTCCAATTCAAGGGCCCCTTATCCATTATCATCCAATCAAAAAATCTATATGTTTTTATAATTCATCCTTTGCTTGCTCTTGTGCACCTTCACCTTCGGTTGGCATCTCCTCTTCCTCTGGAGCCATTTCTTCTTCACCCTCTGGAACCTCCTCTGATTCATCTGGGAGTTCTCCCTCCTCTTCAGTACCAGCTGAGTCCTGCTCCTTTCCATCTGAATCCAAAAATTTGACAAATGCATCTAATTCCCTTGCACCATTATAATCAATTGGGGCTCTACCATCCTTGGGAAAATACTTGATAGTTGGAAAGCTTGAAACTTTAACTGATTCCAGCTCATTTGCTGTTGAGTCCATTTTAGCAATCATGATTTCATTGTTATCCTTATATTTCTCACCAAGTTTGTCCCAGATTGGAGCAAGTTGTTTACAATGTCCACACCATGGGGCATCTGAAGACAAGAAGTAAAAATAAAATAACATACTAAACTATAAATATATGTAAAATCCTTAAACATACAAAGATGAGAATTGATATCAACATGCCTGTTGTGAAGTATATATACTTAGAGTAGTGAGTCAATACTTATCTACACATTCCAATACACATTCCAATATGCCTATTTGTATTCATTTATGCAAGTAATAAAAACAAATGCTTGTTAATTGTCCCAAAATACTTTGGCCTTTATATAAAAATTACATCAATCAATGCATAAACAGAACTGATACATACAAAATTCTACAAAGACATTTTGCTTCTTTGAGCTGACTATTTCATCAAAGTTCTTTCCAACAAGAACTTTAACTGGCTTAGCATCCCAGTCTTCAGGAACTTCTTCACTCATTAAGTGTGGCTGAAAGATAAAACATAAGAAGTGAAACCAGTATCACATTGTCTCAGTTGAAGTATGCCAAATTGCCAACTTTAGACCTTAATTTGTCCTCAGTTACATTTTCTTGTGTTCCATATGATTAATCTGCATGAAATGGACTACATAACAGCATTTCTAAGTTCTCTTCTGTATCTGTTTACCAATCTCAAAGGTTAACTTTTAATTAAGATGACAATGGCTTAATACAACTGGCTATGTAGCCAGACCTTGAAATGGAAATTTGCATCATATTAGTGGCTTTAGGTAACAGTACCATCTTCGTCAAATGACTGGATAGTGAACAATAACTATATACCAATAGGTACTACTAAGGAAGTAGTGTTTCATACTTATAAACTGGTCTAGACTTGGCTGGGAGGGTGGCACATGCTGAGAGCAGGGGGACAGCATCTACATTGAGAGCACATCTTGAAAGTTTTCTACCCAAAATACTTCAGTCCCTGGGGGTACATAAAGTATTGCCTGTATAGATATGTGATCCACAGAGGGTAGATTTTAACCTTAAGATTCTTTCCAAGGGGGGGACATTTATTCAGGAATCAAGGGTATCATATGATACTAAGCATATATATATATATTATCATATGATTTATTTTACAAGAAGGCATCTTGAAAATCAGCTCTGTTGAAAAGGCAACCCTCAACAATTGAAATGAAATAAAAATGAAAAGAATTTGACTATGAATCTACAATAGGGTACTTTTGAGACATTATACATTAAAATAACCATATCAATCAATGTGTTGCTATCTGCAAAATAGCCCTGTGCCAAAGGACACTGCTTACCCCTCATGCCCCCCAGCATAGGTGGTGCAAATTGTTACAGATATGCAAAATACTTTCATAAATACCTTAAGTTTACCATCCATGTAATCTTTTGTAAATGATCTAATTGATTCTGATGTCATTTCTGTGCTTTCTGGTTTGTATTTTACCATGTCTTCAGAAAGATTTATGATCCTCATAGTTGGTGCATCTTCTTTCTTCAAAGCAAAGAATTCCATAATCCTAAGGTTGTCTTCAACATCTATGTTAATATAGATGAAAAGCACTTTTCCTTTAAACTCCTTTGCAGCATCTTGGAAACTATCAATGGTTTCTTTGAAGTTATCTGCACTTTTACTGATGAACAAGAGGATATGACTTTTGACATCACCACCAAAGATCTTTGCAGCAGTCTAAAAGATACAACATTATGTTAAAAGATGACTTCAAGGAAACCACATCAGATAATACTGCATACATATTTAGAAGTATATATAAATCTCAACTTGTTGAGATTTTTCTTGACACACAAATATATATATATATATATATATATATATATATATATATATATATATATATATATATATATATATATATATATATATATATATATATATATATATATATATATATATATATATATATATATATCAGTTAGACTAGCCTGAAGAATCTGCATGAACAGATGAAACTAGTTGCATAAGAAACAAGTGTTGTTGTGTGAATGCCTTTTACAGTTTCAACATATATTTTACTTGCAAATTGTAATCATTTCATTTTCACACAAA
Organism: Mastigias papua; assembly: GCA_964019165.1. Taxonomy (NCBI): domain Eukaryota; kingdom Metazoa; phylum Cnidaria; class Scyphozoa; order Rhizostomeae; family Mastigiidae; genus Mastigias; species Mastigias papua. Next base: position 10,827,587 of record OZ025275.1, on the reverse strand, counting down.
CATGCACACGCACACATATAGCTACTTTGTGTCTCTTACAATAGACAGTATAACATTTTTTACTATATTACAGTTAACTTACAAGCATTGGTAAGTTTTCCACCAAGGACTAAAACATAACTATCGCTCACCTGATATTATTGTGGACAGTTTGTGAAATGTAGAGGGAATTGAATTTACCTAAATCTGTCCATGAATGAATCTAGTTTTTATAACTACATTATAACGCAGAGCACATAAATAAAGTTACTCAAATTTACCTCATCACTGAATTCTGTTACCAAAGGAATGCTTTCAGCTCTGACAAAGCTCATAACATTTTCTGCATTGAACTCTCCTTCAAATGCGACTTTTCCATCATCAAACTAGAGAATAAGGACAAAATATAAACAATGCTGATCGTTATGAACCTCCTGGTCAATAAAAATATCATGTTCATAAAATTTTCCCATAATATGTATAACAGTAAATCCCCTTATAGCCTTATTAACAGTAAATCCCCTTATAGCCTGAATCCCCTTATAAAAGTTTCCCAGAATAGGTATAATAGTAAATCACGGTGTTCTTGGTTAGAACAGAGTGCTCATGAATAAGGTTGTAAATTACTCTGTCCCATTGTAGGTACTTGTAACGTTTCAAAAAATTACTATGAAAGAAGACAGAACCATCCTTCCTGCATGAAAATAGAAGCAATATATAACCAACCCATTTGATGTTTATCAGATGCATCCCAGACAAAAAAAGTGCCTATACCTTATAGGCTAATCAAACAACACACTACCTTTTTAAAAACAACTACAGCACTATCTTTGTCTACTTCATATGCCTTCAGTCCTTCTGGGGATGAGGTGATGGCAAATGGAATGTCATCAATACCACTAGCAGCCTCAATAAATATTTTGGCATTATCTGAATCCTTATCACTGAAGAAACCAACGACAGCTACTTGATTTTCATCAATAAATGCTTTGAGGCTATCAACAGAAGCAATTTCCTTTGCTGGAGGACCAGTTTTCTTCTTCAACCATGCAACAATTTCACTACTTGTACGTCCACCTAATTGCATAAAAACATTGAAATGTGGATTATTCTGTTGTACTTCTCATCATTCCTCATTGACCCAAACAAAATGATAAAATGTAGACAGCTTGGTATTTCAATATTATTATTTACTGAGTGATAGTATATTATTGTCAATATGATATTGTGTGACTATGAAAAAAGTATTTATTTCCTTACAGGTATAACACTAAACTGGGAGGTCTGCATTGTCTGACAAAAATATCTCTGGAACTATAAGGCTGGTACCCAGCTGTTGATATTGAGTTAAGGAAAGGTAGGAATTTTGTTTGCCTCCTGGATATACACTCATTGTGCCATCCTTTGATATGTTATAACAAAGTTTGAGTCTACCCCAGGACATAATTTCTACAATTTCAGCATCAAAACTGTCAACTGAGACTGTCCTCAATAAAATTCCACTGTTATACAGGTGTCAGATATAGACTGTAGCTATGTGTTAAAATATATACTGCATACAAGCATTTCCCATTCAAAAATTTAATAATGCTATTAACGTTGATCATAGATTTGAGGATAGATATGAGATTTTGTTTCTTTGTCAATGTTTTCTGGCTGATCATTGAAAAACTGGTCACCACAGCAGTTCTAGAAGCATAAAATCTACAGTTTTGCTAGGGATCCTCCCTTGGACCCCTCGATTACTTCAGCCTGCTTCCATCTATTTCTTTTATAGAACCTGGTTACCTCAATGTTGGGCTACAATCTGAGCCCCTGCTGCACAAAGAGTAATATGGTATTGAAGATCTATACATGACAATAGCCATGTATAAAGAGCTTTAATGTATTCAGCATAAGTTACCTAATAGGCAATTTCAGACCAGACAATGCCAACAAAAATTTTCTAGCACTACCCATTCAAGTAGTCCCCCATCTCACTGCCTCCTATGCTCATGGGTAGGGAAAAGGAGAAACTGCCTCATAAAATAAACATTAAAAATAGGAGAGTGCTGTGGAAGATGATGGTTTACAAATGCCATATCTAAATACTGAGAAGTAATGTAATTGTTCTTTCCAAATGAGAGTCCTGCTAGTAATTAGGGCTGATCAAAGTCATTATTTGTGGTAACAGCTACTTTCAAGTGTAGAAAAGACATTTTACAATGTGCTTAGGTAGCTTAAGTAAATAAATCAATTGTCAGAAAGAACATGAAAAATGCCTAATTGATGATTGATCTAGAATATAACAATACTGATATCACAGTTGATTAGGCTACTTACATGAAAATAATATAACATGTCACACAAAAGAACATTGCTTTCCAATATAGCAGAGAAATGGACACCTGAATAAACATGGCCCATTTAACACATGTTAACATGTGGAAGAACTCATTTGGGTAAACGGAGCAGAAAGGTTCTAATCAAATTAGGTCAGAATTTTTCCATTACGACACTTATACATTTTTTTCATCCAATAAATCAAGTTAACTAGAAATAAAGGATTTACTACGGTCCAAACGAAAGAAGCTCTATTTTTCCATACCTCCATATTCTAAGATCTTTCCCGCTTTGAAAAACTTTAAAGTGGGAAAACCTTGGATCTTGTGTTTCTCAGCAAGCTTAGTTTCAATTGTAGCATCAACTTTTCCCAACTTTATATCAGAGTTTTCTTCTTTCAAGGTCTTTGCTGCTTTGGCATACTCAGGTTCGAGGGCTTGACAATGTCCACACCAAGGTGCGTCTACAATGTTGAAAAACACGTTAGGGCATAAAACCAAGAACACTACCAGGTTAGTACCATCCTAGAGGATGTAAAAACAGGGTCGTCAAAGTTTCAAAAGAAGTTCACGATAGCCAGTTCGCATGACGAGGGAGTACTTACAAAATTCAACCAAAACACTCGAATCCTTATTTATGGCTTCTTCGAAATTTGCTTCTGTCAAGACAAGAACATCCTTATCTTCTTTGATCTCTGCAAGGACAAACCCTACACTTAATACCAACACAAGTAGATTCATAGTGTCTAGTTTTGTGGAGCAAATTATTCTGTGCTTGCTGTATGTGTAGCTGTCGTCCTTCCTCTGATTGAGGCTTGAATGAAGAGACCTCTAATCTGACGTGTCATAGAGAAGCCCTACACATAAGCATGCGCATTGGCTTTGATCGTGGTGTCATGTAATTGGTTGAAAAAGTACAAGTGCTGTTCATTTTCCAATTTTCCTCAACAAAGAGGTTGCTGCATGTATTACACGTTACCCTGAGGCATCAGTTTGAAGGTGTTCTTTTGGATGTCTGCCGTGACGTCATTTGAGCAACTTGGTCTGTAGAATAGCTTGGTGTAAAACTGTAGGCTGATGCAAAGCTGCCATTGTACATTTCTTATTTAAACTCATGGAAGTTTCAACTACTTTAGGGGCAGAAACTTTAGCGGGCAGAAAGTTTCGCGATTTTCGCGTTTTTTTTCATTTTTCGCGAAAGTTTCTGCCAAGGCATAATCTAAATTCTGAATTCGCGAAAGTTTTTGCTCAGGAAATTACAGAGAATTCTCGACACGCGAAAGTTTTTTCCATCCAATTTTTTTCGTTCTTCAATCTGTTGTGTTGCTGTTCCTTAATCATCCCAATCTTTAATCTCTTGGGCCATAAAACCTTGTAAATTATCACCGTGACTGTTAAGGCGAAACAGAGGGTATTATCAATACTGGGACGAAACACTTGTTGTTTAAAGGCCCTAGTTCTGTTAGTCGTGAAACCCAACATGCGTTTTCTTATATTCATACTTACATTACATTTATAGACACTGAGATTTTGAAAGGTGAAACTTAGATTCTAGGCTATGTATCAGAATGAAAAGGGAAGATGTTGAAAGGGAAAGTGACAATTAACATTGTATTCGATATGTTGAAAGTACTGAAAATGAATACTAGAAAATTGTGTTTTCCCCTCACTTTTCTTCAACCTCGAAAGTTTTATCACGCGAAAGTGCACTTTTTCTTGATCACGAAAGTTTTTGTCGCGAAATTTGAAGAAAACAACGTCATTCGCGAAAGTATATACCCTCAATTTCGCGATTTTTTCTTCTCGCGAAACTTTCTGCTCGCGAAAGTTTCTGACCCCTAAAGTAGCGATGAGGCCAGATCAAGTGCTATAGCGACGTGGAGATGAAACGATGTGGAAAGAAAGTTTGGCTTTGAAAGCTGCCCTGTATAATCTAAAGAATCTAGGATTTATTCCACTTCCTCTGAATTTGAAAACTACATTGAATAAAGCCACTGCATATTTAGCCCTCCTTCCTCAGTAACTTCTGTTTCCTCAACTAGTCTTATCCCCTCATATAGTGAACAGAGTGAGTGCATAAGGAATCGGTACTCTTCTTGCTATCAGTGGGGCAAACCATTTCTATAGAACACTTTCGAACATACACAGTCGACAGTCACTCGGCTTACTTTCTGGGGCGGATCTGGACCGGGCTGACCGGTTTCAAAAACATTGTGAAATTGTTGAAAATTGCATTTCACGTTATAATTATGATTGTTACTTCAAATCTCGACAAAGTTTCTCGTAATCACTTTTCAGACATGGAGCTCAACAAAGCATGAGTTCTTGTCAGCTTTCCTGCCATCATCTCCATTCCTCTCATTACAATTGAATGGACACCAACATGTCAAGATTCTTCTAGCTGTTGTTTTCCACACTGTGACTCATTCATTCGCAGCTATGAAGAGTGCTTTGGCACATAAAACATAGACAGGTCGATATTTTGACAAAATAAGTAAATATAACATTAAAATTTACTGAATTCTGAGAAGGTTAGAGCGACTTCGCAAAGAAAAATGATAATAGTGATCAGTTGGGGTAGATAATAATACACACACTTTTTATAATAATACCAATATTTTGGCTGAACCTTTTAATATGCTTAAAAATTTTCGAATTTGTGCCTAAGATTTTTCTGAAATCTCAGCTATTTTGAGCATTAATATTTGTATATACTATAGTCTTATTACAATAAAAAGTGTGTAATAGACACTCCCCAAAGAGTTGCTGAGTTGCATCTGAGGGTAATGACTCCCATATCGGATAAGTGAAAGTCACACGTATTTTATTTTCTAAACGACTCAGACAAACCAAACATATTAAAATCTTCATAAAACCCGAAGTCTGCATCATTGATTCTTAAATTTCAGCGATTTTGAGCCCTATCATTCTACTAAACAAGTGCGTATAGCCATCACTCGAATAGTATGAAAATGAACAGTTTTACAAATGGGCGTGGCAATAGCCACGATAGGTCGTGGCCCATAAAAAAATTCAAACAAGGCTACCGTAAATCCTCGAATTAGCCCCCCCTCGAATAAGCCCCCCTCGAATAAGCCCCCCCTCGAATAAGCCCCCATGCTAGAACTTCAAATTGTTAATAAGCCCCCCTTCGAATAAGCCCCCACCATTGATGACGATGAAGACTTTCATAAAGACTAATGCTCAAATTTATACTGTTCTTGTAATAGTATGGAGAAAAGGAGCTTTGACAATGAGCTTTTTATACGGCATTTGTCAAATAATTTTATAAGCCCCCCCTCGAATAAGCCCCCCTCGAATAAGCCCCCACCCAAAAAGCATCAAAAATAAATAAGCCCCCAAGGGGCTAATTCGAGGATTTACGATACCTGATCCCCCGGATCTGCGCCTGATAACTCTTGAGCCCAGAAGGAACGTGCACCCCCGCTTATTAATTTTTTGAAAATGTCCCATCCAGGACATCCTTATTCCAGACCCCCCACGTATTATTATTCTGTAATGCGATCGAGTATTAATTAGCGAGAGAAATTATGCTTTTTAGTTTTGTTTACAGCGGAAACGACTTGCGAAACCCATCTAAAGCTATGTTAATTATATATATATATATATACAAATACATATACATACATACATACATACATACATACATACATACATACATACATACATACATACATACATACATACATACATACATACATACATACATACATACATACATACATACATACATACATACATACATACATACATACATACATACATACATACATACATATATATAAATTCTTGATTTGCGATAAGAATATCCTTTTCCGAGTGCTCGACATTAAGGAGCAATATATCAATAATTGTATCAAGACTTTGAAACAAAGAAACTCATTGTTTGTTGCTACAAATTTGTTTCGTATGATCATAATATAATCATACTCATCAGGCCTGATGAGTGTCATCATGCCCCCTTGGCTACGGGCCTGCCAGCCGAGCACTATTTTGGGCGGAGGGACTCAAGTACAAAAACTAAAACGGCAGAGATATAGACGGCGCTAAAACGAATACTAAAGAACATTTGGGAGAAAATTGGAACGGCTACAGCCCCTTAGCCCCCCTCGGCTCCGCCGCCCATAATGATCATTGGTTACCATGAGTGTTCACTCATGATAACCTATGATCGTCATGGGTGGCGGAGTCGAAGGGGGCGAAGTGCATGGACTGGGTTCAGAACAGACAGATGTAACATCTGGACCTGGACCGTCATATTGTAGAGGTGCCAGTTTAAGAAAAAACGAATTCCTTCGGTTGCTGACGAGACTTAAAGAACTAATCGAAGCTAATTACGATCATCCTTCGCTGAACCTACTGGAAAATATTGATACGCATGAAAGTTTCCAAAGGACAAAGAAGTATCAGATGGGATTCCGGACGATAACGAGGTAGAATCAGAGGATGATGGAACAGAGGACAGCAGGGTCTAAATAAAGAACTTTTACAAAGCTACTATACTGTGCAAAGCCATGCACTAGCGCACAAAGAGTTTATAGGCGGGATCCAAAAGACAAGTTGCCAGAACCATAGCCACTTCCTACAGGAGACGCTTTTGAATGTACTATACATGCACGCTTCTGCTCCTTTTCCAATAAACATTTCACGAATGCAGTGCCCACTAACTCATAAACCATCGAATTCTACTGTCAAGACCATTATTTGAATTTCAAGAGTATGCTAAGTGGTGAAGACCAGTTATTTAGGCCCTAGGGGACAGTTGTTTAATGGAGTGTCCAAAAGTGTCAGAGAACACTACACGGGAGCATAATTTCATTGTCTAGATCTACCTACAGGCTCCTTCAGTGCCTATAAAATGAGCCTGATAATATACATGGTTTTAAAAGTTTCGGCGGTTGCAAATTTCGGTAGACCAAAAGTTTCGGACAAAAGTGTCGGACACCATCTCATGCCGAAACTATGTTTGTCCGAAACTTTTCAATCTGAATGCAAATAAAGTAGTCAAGACAATAGGTGTGAGAGGTGTGGAGCTGGGGACTAGAATCCCCCACATTGGCAAAAATCTATTTCATTCCGACAGTTTCTTCAGAAACAGCAATAGTTCTCCCCAAACGTAGCTGCAGCTCAAATACGACTAGACAACAACTTATTCGAGCAGCAGATCAGCGATTCGGGCGTGCAGTTTGCAAGCCCCCTAAATCTAAAGCCTCCCTATACCCATATTTCAAACATATCTTAATCACATTCGCAAGTCTTAATCACAGTATGTTTTCCAATTCGGTACTCATATCTTGACTTTCAAATTTACCTAACGTGAGTGTCCAGATATTGGCAAAACAAAATTGCTAAAATATTAAGATAAACTTATATTTAATTTAAATAACTTAAGAGTCAAGGATTTTGGATTCACAACTTCAAGCACTGACAATTACTTGGCAGAACCAAGTATTCTTTACATCTCAGCCTCCCAAAAATGGCAATTATGGTACAAAACCTGTCAATGAAGTAGTAACACTCTCTAATTTTCGACAGGTTTTGGGCTGGTGGTGGCTGAAGCTTCCCATGCCCCAGTCATTGCTCCAGTGGCTACCTCATTCGTGGTATCACTTGGCTATTCCAAATCAATTCAATTCATGCCCACTTCTTTGTGACAGGTGCGTCAAATTTTGTTTGCTTTTAAGTTTGACGAACGTAGAGTCAAAGGCCGAAAGTCGTAAGATAACATCTAATAATGAAAGCTAGCTAAGCAGGTCAAAGGTAATTGCAAAACGGATACCTGCCTGTATATAGAGAGCACTCAAATATCACAAATGCCATGAGGTGATAGGGCAATATTATAACCAGGGCTAGCAAAGTAAGCGGTTATGGGAGTAGTCGTGAAAGACAACATTATACATAACTATAACCCTGAATTACGTTAAATTATGAAAAGCCTTTCAAAGAAATGTTATATATTTTATATTTTATATTTTTTATAGTCATGGCTATGTACACCAGACAAGGAATGACCCTGGTTCTTCATCCTTTCCGCTTCCAAGGAAGCAGTGTATTGTAAACCAACATTACTACAAGCAAAGCTTGCCGACCTTGTATAGGAATCCTCGCACAAAAAATATCATATGAGCAAATGATCAGTATCCTGTCACCAACTTGACTTCAAAGTTTTAGTAGCCTTGCATAACTTTAAACATTCTTTCATACAAACCATCATCAACACAGGACAAAAATTTCATATGTAAAGCATACTGACTTAGTCTCTCAAACAATGGGAAAAGCATCGGGAAAGTCTATTCAAAGGATTGAAAATGAAACCTGGACAAAGATCGGTGTTTGTAGAGGTTTCAGACTATTGCATCAAAATGATGACAACACGGCACAAGTGAATAAGAGACAAGAGAAACAAAGCCATGCAAGCGTTTGTGCACTTCATACTTTATTTCATACAGTTTCTAACAAACAAATCAAGCCTCCAAAAGGAGACTGAGAAAGTAGCTATATTAGAAGTACGTTTAAAGCAGTGAATGGAGCAGTTTCTGCACAAAAATGACTTGTTTCTTATCATGCTCTATGATAAAAGATGGTATTATAGTTTTACATCTACAAAAAGGAGGCTTTGTTTCGTAAAATAAAGAAATCAACAAAATTTACAAAATATCACTCAATCTCTACTGTTGCTCCAACGCTTTCCAATTGTTTCTTTACCTTTTCTGAATCTTCTTTTGATAACTTTTCCTTGACGATTTTTGGCGCACTCTCTACAAACTTCTTTGCCTGTTGATAGAGTATATGATAGTTTAAGTGTCGCGTCTGGCACAAAAGTATTCTCGCTAAACTAAAATATTTGGTCTTAACCAAATCCTCATTAAATGCGCTGGTAGCTTTCTTTTGGGAAGGTCAATTGCAATTATAGTCGATGGCTGCCTCTCTAAGACCCATTCTATCAACATTAGTGTACTCCCAGGGCTTTGTCATTTCTCCTGTTTGATTCATCCTTATATAAATGATCAACTTTCCAATATATCATCTAGTATCGCTTTCTCTGCTGATGATACCTACCTAAGTTTATCTTTGTTATCTAATTCCTAACGCCTTGCTTACACTAATGGTTCACCCCATCGTAGCACCTCAGTTTCACTTCTCACCAATGACTTGACAAATATAAAGTAGTGGGGCAAGAAGGCACAAGCTGTCACTTCACATAAACATCACCAAGACTTTCTACCTTTTTCTAAGGACGTCATGAACTGGATATTTCAGCTTCTTTCACACTGCATGGTCTTTCAGCTTCATCTAATCTCACTTCGAAATCCCACATTCACTCCATTGCTAAACATGCTAAACTATTGTTGCCACTTTTAGTTAAGCTGCTTTAACAAATATATGATATAAACATGTATGTATGTATGCATGCATGTATGTATGCATCTCAAAAGCTTGGTTTCCCATCCAAACCCTGTGGGTTTTTCTCACCCTCTCAGCTGCTGACTACAGACAAATCCCAGATTCATCACCCTCTCGAGTAGTGCTCCCACTCGTCAAACCTCTCCAATTTCTCTGTCATCATCGTCATGTCGCAAATATTTCCATTTTCTATCGTTAATGTCAATGACATTGCTCCTAGGGAATCAGGAATATCATTGCTCTACCCAATCACGCCCTTTCTAAGTTTTTCTACCTACTGCACGAACTCTACCCTTCAAATCATCTTTCATTCCAAGAACTTGTCAAGTATGGGGCGTCTTGCCTTCCACTTTGTGTGCTATAACTTGCCTTGTTTCAAATCTTGTAACAAACTAGATCTCATCTCTCTATCTACTTAACATGTCTCCTTTCTTTGTCGGGGGAGTTATAGGTCTCATGGCCTTTCCCCGACACAACACACTAAAAATAGCAATTAACATTAATGAAATGTTTAAAACTGTTAACAGTAATGAAACACTTCTCCTTGCTATGAATAATACATGTCTTCTTTTCGAGTGAATGTTGGCTTCTATTGACTTTATAATCTTGCATTTCCAAAGTTTGAGTATTCTCTTGACTCTTCAAGTTACTATCAGCCGAGTTTCAGAGGGCCCCACCCTATATTTCAACGAATGTTGTCCAATTTCTTTTCATATCTTCTGACTTAAACTCAACGAGGGCTCCGTAAATTTTTATTTCATTTATAAAATTGATCACAGATTGCTTGGGATTAGTGTTGCAATAAATGCTATGCATCGAAGTCAGAACCTTTTCATAGATAAAGCTTCAAATTTCGTCGATTTAACTCAATCATTTCATGAATCATGTTCGCTTCCGTTGGGGGTCAATCATACAGTACGTACGCTCAAAAACCATCACATTTTTTACCAACCAACCCACTCTGTATGCGCGAGTATGCTTTTGGCATTACCCACCCACCGAACGAAGGTTTCCTCGATATTTCTTGAAAAATGTTGCCTATTTTAGAAACATTTTTGTCACAAAATGAGGAAAACATGTATTAAGTTTTCACATTTTGAAGCCATTGCATCGTACGTACGCTTTGACCTTTACCAACCCACCTACCCTGTACATGTCAGTACCCTTTTGGCTTTGCCCACCCACCGACCCTCAAAGCGTATACACTTTCTGCATGGCCCCTTGTGTGTAGTGCATCAATGCAGGATAACATCACAAGTATCACAAGTGACAAATGATCCCATATTCCTATACAAATAGTGAGGCCAACAACTGTTTTGAGGTAAAACTCTGACTCAAACAAATGATGAAGATGATGATGGTGATGATGATGATGATGATGATGATGATGATGATGATGATGATGATGATGATGATGATGATGACGATGATGATGATGATGATGATGATGATGATGATGATGATGAGGATAATGATGATGATGAAGATGATTATGATGATGATGATGAAAATGAAGATGATGATGATGATGATGATGATGATGATGATGATGATGATGATGATGACGATGATGATGATGATGATGATGATGATGATGATGATGATGAGGATAATGATGATGATGAAGATGATTATGATGATGATGATGAAAATGATGATGATGATGATGATGATGATGATGATGATGATGATGATGATGATGATGATGATGATGATGATGATGAAAATGATGATGAAAATGATGATGATGATGATGATGATGATGATGATGATGATGATGATGATGAGGATAATGATGATGATGAAGATGATTATGATGATGATGATGAAAATGATGATGATGATGATGATGATGATGATGATGATGATGAAGATGATGATGAAAATGATGATGATGAGGATGATGATGATGATGATGATGATGATGATGAGGATAATGATGATGATGAAGATGATTATGATGATGATGATGAAAATGATGATGATGATGATGATGATGATGATGATGATGATGATGATGATGATGAAAATGATGATGAAAATGATGATGATGATGATGATGATGATGATGATGATGATGATGATGATGATGATGAAAATGATGATGATGAGGATGATGATGAGGATGATAATGATGATGATGAGGATGATAATGATGATGATGAGGATGATGAAGATGATGATTATAAAGATGGTGATGATGAAGATGATGATTATGATGATGATGATGATGAGGATGATCCTGGTTGGCATCTAGCCCTATTCCATCCCAAGAGAGCTGTGCCAAAATCTCAACATACCTGAACAAGATTCATTTCTGGCAGCAGAGCTTTTATCTCTTTAATTAGCTTCACTTTAGATCCATCATCAAATTTGATCAATTTAATTGCAAATTCTGTCTGTTCTTCTTTAGTAGGTTCTTCTTCAGCTGCCTATGAAAGTTAAATCAAACACACTGCAGTCATGTACACTATAATGGCAGCTGCTGACTTTACCTGCTATCTTCATGATATCAGTCATACTACAAAGAATGGAAATGGAAAGTGAAATTACTTTGAAAATGTTTGGGAAACCATTTGTTCCAGTATGAGTTCTCCACCAGATGGGTGGATCTGCTTTTTATCCTGAGGGTGTAGACAGAGTCCAGAAAAAGTCACGGCTCCACAGCTCTGAGCCGGAGGAAAATTTTACTCTTTATGTCGTATTTGAGGAAGGTTTTGAAATCTGTATCGACAATCCAGTTTCAGCAAAGTTTTCATATTATGCAGCATCAACTGTGAAAGGTATAGGCCATTTACAGTTAAAGCTTCCAAGACATACCCAATGCAGAGTTCATAAACTTTGACTAGTTTTGACAGTCTTAAAAGAGGAAGGTTTATGATGAAGGTTTGACAGCCAGAGGAAGGTTGGGCATTTTTCTGGACTCTGGGTGTAGAGTCATTTTCTGGGATCTCCCATGGGGACTTGCCTGTCATGCTTGCCTGTCATACTTTGCAACTTTTTGCTCACAAAGACAAACAGATAATATCTGTGATGGCACGGAACTAAAAATTTGAAAAGGTGAGAATACAACTAAGAAGGTAGAACTAATATATAACATAGTTTTTTACACCATATGTAATCTATAAAAAACATTCACAAACAGCATTTCTTTCAACAAAAATGGTCAATAACCTGTGCAGGTGCCTGTGCAGCAGCAATACCAGCCATAGGCATCATTTGTGTATCTTGTATGCCAAGAGTTTCCTAACATACAACAACCATGAGAAAATGACATAAGAAACATATAAATCAGAAAGTTACATAATTAAACAAAGGTGGGCAGTGATGAACTTTTTGTGACATTCTGTGACACATGAGAGATAATAATCTGTTAAGAGTGATCTCTAAGCTACATGACTGTATACATATGGTCAAATATACAAAAAATACTTATGTTTACAACATAAATTATAACTGTAATATACTTTATAAATTACATTTAATTTTGATGAACAGCTATCAATAATATTACTAAATCTAAAAGCTGTAGGAGCTTAGCTCTCTTTCAACACATCTAAGAAAATACATATCAGATATGAATGTGGGAAAGACATGGATAAATCAAATATAAAATGAAATATATTGCTAACAAATACCTTTAGTAAACTGTTAAGGTCTACAACTTCTGCTAATGTTAATTTTGAAACTTCTTCTACAATATTTCGGATTTTGTCTGAATAAATCTTAGCTTCTCCATCTTTCCTTGGAATTGGGATAGTAGAATCTGCCACTGCACAGCATTGTTGACATGAAACAGATAACATCCTTTCCAGCTGCTTGCTTCGTTGTAAATTCACTCCTAAAGCATCTCTAATAACATAGAAGGAAGCAGCTAGTGATATCAGTAAAGAGCATGTTACAAATACCATATAATCCTACATTATCATAAGCTTAAAACATAAACAATAGGAGTAAAATGGTGGTAGTTAAACAGAAATTTGCAATTCATGATGTAGTTTAAAAGGGCTTGTGAAATGGACATATAACACTTTCTAAGTGTGACAAAAAACAATTGTATTTGCACCATTGTGAGACTTTCAAACATTTCTTGAAAAATTTAGAAGTTTCCTAAAAAGGAACTTTAAAGTTCAATTGTGGACAGCTTGCATTTCAGTTTCATTATGTATGCTAATAAGTGCCACCAAGTGGGGCAGGAGTAAGTACAGGGCTTGGGATCTAAGAGATAAGAAAGGCGATAGCTATATCTCATACCAATAAATCATCCTAAAGACAAAAAGAGAAACCCCCTCTGGAACCAACACTGAGGAATGTCACAGTTTTTGATGAGATCTTGAGCAGGCAAAAGATAGTTGCTAGGGATGCACACATGCACTTACTATATAGGCAGCAACAACTGCACATGCATATGTGCAGACAGTAACAATGGGTGTGTACACTTACTCTGTAGCATGCAGAAAGCTGTCAAAAGCAAGCAAGAAGGTCATGTGTGTGGCTGTCATTTTCCTAAGTATGGCCTTGTTCTGGAACATTACACATGCTCTAAATTTGTAATTGGACCCAAAGAGATGTAAACAAGTTCAGAAAGAAATCCAATCTCATCACTGAACACTACTGCATGATGCCTTGTTTGCTGTCATAGGCCTTAATCCTCAGTTTTGCTCCAGGATATTCAGAACTTGTTGGTGGCCCAAATAACAGTATAACAATATCTCTGGTGTGCAAGCACCAGCAAACTGGGTGAAAAGTAATGACTACTCTTTTATGAAAGGTTTTTTATTGTTCTCTTAATTAGTTCCATAGCTACATGGTTCCATGATCCATAACTTGACAAGAGTAGAGAAAATCTCTGTGGAGAAGGGTAATGATAGACAAAATGTTTCCCAACAGGGAGTGCCACTGTTCAAACTTCGAGCTGAAGATGTCAATATGTTGGCTTTGCTATACCCAGTTAATCAAATACAAATTTTTCATAAAATTTCACCACTTAGTTGTAAAACATTAATTCTCCTTGAAAAAGTAATAATACAATACTAATAGTGGTGGAACCATGGGATTGAGTGAGAGGAGGGGAAAAACCCTTTTGTAAAAGTAATGATATAGGTTGTTCAAAAATGTCATGAAAAGTTTATGGTAAGGGAAATTATTGATATATGAGACTTATGAAAATTCAATGAAATGTACTGAAATACTGTTAAATTCAGAACAGCTAAGAGGTCTACTGAATTTTTTCATGTGCATATTAGTAAGTTCATTTACCATTTACTCTCTAGAAAGGGGTATCTCTATATTGAACAGGGTATTTCCTGAAGATTCAAAGGGCACAGTCTTAAAAATTTTCCCAAGGATTTTGTCTCAACCCCAGAATTTTTCTCTTCTTCTTTCATTGAAACAACTGGCACTGTGAAAAAGCACTAAACACTAGGCAAAACTTCACTGATAATTTAGAATATCCTAACTCTGTCTTGTTGATTCAAATGACTTGGTTTGTTTTGTCAATTAAATTAATTTTTATTAGTTTCCTAGTTTAGTATATTGCATCTGAATGCTTTGGTTTTTTTCAACATCCCTTAATCTCAAACTATACAATTCACTGAAAGACAACAAAAATTTTCAGCATACTACTTTTCTAAGTCTGCCCAGTTATGGCCCAATAACAGAATACTAAGAAAAACAACTAGCACATGGTGAACATGAAATGCACTCTGATAAAAAATTCATGTTGAGTTGGCTTAATCTGTATAAAGACCCCGAATAACTTTGCACCAGTCAATATATAACAAGAATTTAACCATCAAAGACATGAAAAAACAATAGACACATCAGAATGGGTTGTGGTGAACAAAAGCATATGGAAACAAGTGGTGAAGAACATGAAAACATTTAAACAATGAACAATGATGATAAAGAGATTGAAACATTTGAAGGAAAATGCAATAAGATGAAGTAGCACTGAGCTTCACAACTGGTGGTAGAGTTTAATGAGAGCACACTCGAGATATTTTGCCTCAAATGATGCTGCACACTCAGAAATAGGTGTGATAGGACATTGAAAGACTTAATAGAGCATGGCGTAATTGCCCAATTTCAATATTTCAGAGCTTTCATGATGATCATGTTCCACACCAAAATGACCCTTGGCCCAATATGATTCCAGGGCCACATTGGTTGGGAACAATACGGCTCTCCTGACATATCAGTTCTGCCAAGGTCATATTAATTTGGGATAATGCAATGAAGATGAGGCAGTTGTAAAATATGGACCTACTGCACACAAAACATTGCACATGCTATTCAGTCTGGCTGGCAATGTTTGCCAAATAATTGTAAGTTGATTGGATTGATATTTTTAAATATGGAAGAGTGATGGAGCTGCTGTAGATGAAAGCAAAGAAACACTGAATTCTTGAAGGACTAAATCCTCTGAATCTTATAACAACAGCCAATGCCAGCTAGTCCTAAGTCAAAAATGAACTTTCTTGTGACTGTATGAAATAGAGTCCAATAGAAAGATCTATACAACTGGAATTTAATGCAATTTTTTGCAATATCAGATGGGTGGTTGAAAAGTTATAGGCTCTCTAGCACATGAAAAGAGGGGAACTTTCTGGCAAATTTTAATATCACCAAAAGAATAGACTTAATCAAAGCTGAAATGAGGGCAAATTTAAAGATCCATAACTCATAAACTATTGACACTATGAAACCGTTATCAGTACTTCAATCAATTTTACACAGTGATGCAAATGCCATATTATCATGAAATCTTGGGATAATATCACCAAAGTATTGGTCTGCATATTATATCAAACGATTGAGCATGAGTTGTAATATGTTACGAATGAAAAAGTAACACAGCGGCAAGAAAAAACCACAGTTTTGTGAAATTTAGCGTTTGTCAGGATTTGGCTACGCAGTGGCGGGAGTCTCTACTTATGCTGCCTAAAGTTGCCTGGCTTTTAGCAACCATCAGTTTTATGCTACTTTCCTTCTGTATTGTTAGAGTACCATTTTAATCATTAATTTTTATTACACTGTTGTGTGTAACATGTTATTTCTGTGTTCCTGTTGGTTCCATCCAGGCCAAGGGGTCGTATTGGTCTGGAACAATTCAGGGTGAGAAAACAACAGTTATATGTCTTATGATGGTCTTATGATAATAGGCTTTCTCATGATGGTCTTCACCTAAGCCCTGATGGTATTCAGCTATTTGCAAAAAATATTAATTCACACATTACCTTTGGGTAATAGACTTGGGGGGGATGCTTGCTTTGGGCCTCTTCCTATCATCTCTGACACTGGTGGGTGTAGTCGGCATCTTGGCTTTCATAAGGGAATGGCAATTGCTTCTCTGAACATTAATGGTATCCGGGGTCACTTTGATGAGGTTCAAGCTCTTGTAAAGGACCTAGGGATCCATATTTTGGCTTTAAATGAGACCAAGGTCGATAAAAATTACCCAACCGAACTGACTAGTATTTCTGGTTTCCAACAAGAACGTCTTGATAGAAATCAGAATGGTGGTGGTGTCTTAATCTATATTAGGAACTCTATTAGGTACAAGCTTCGAAAAGATATTCCTCTAACAGGACTTGAACTTATTTGTATTGAGGTACAGCCCCCTAAATGCAAATCATTTATTATTCTTGCCTGGTACAGACCCCCTAGCTCCAGTGTCCAAAGCTTTAGAGAGCTTGAAAGGGTTCTCTCCTTCTGTGACAGGGAGTGCAAGGAGGTAATTTTACTAGGTGACACCAACTGTGATAATACTAGGAAAAAACCAGGTACACTGATAGACAATGATGCTAAACATTTATGTGACCTCTATGAATTGTTTAGCCTCAAACAGCTTATTGCTGAGCCAACTCGAGTTACACTGACCTCATCCACCATCATTGACCATATTGCCACAACCCACGCCAGGAATATTCTAAAACCTGGAGTGCATAAGGTTGCTATGAGTGACCACTATATGGTATATTGTGTCCGCAAATTTAATGGGGGTGTAGGAAAAGGACACAAGACAGTCACAGCTCGCAACATGAAGCACTTTAACGAGGAAGCATTTATAGCTGATATTTCTGGCGTGTGCTGGGAGCAACTGCTTAATGACACTGACAACATTGACTCACTTGTAAATAAGTGGTCAGATCTTTTCAGTATGTTCATAAACAAGCATGCCCCATTAAGCAAAATTCGTGTGTCAGGAAAATCTTGCCCTTGGATTGATAGTGACCTTAGGAACCTTATGCGCACTAGGGATAGGCTCAAAAAAGCTGCTGTCAAAAGCAAGTCACCTATCATTATGGAGTCCTATAGGATTACCCGGAAACAAGGTTAACAGTATGAATAATTATCTTAAGAGGCTATATTATTCCAAAAAGATCTCTGCAAGTAGAGGCAATGTAAAAGAATCCTGGAAAACAATAAATGAGCTTCGTGGTAAGAGATCAAAATCTAGTGATATTGACTGTCTCATAGAACAAAATACGGAAACCACAAGCAAGGAAGAAATCTCCAATATCATGAATAGCTTCTTTTGCTCAGTGGGGAAAGACCTTGCTTGCAAAATTGATCCAACTCCTAATCCCCTCATCTCAGGTGACTACAATGTAAACAAAGAAAAGGTAAAATTTGAATTTAGATCTATAAAAGTTTGGGAAATCAGAGAAGCATTTGCCAATGCCAAATCATCAAAGAGTTTTGGGTTTGATGGCATCTCCAGTTACTTTATGAAGATTGCTCTTCCTTTTATAGAAAATTCTCTTGCTCTATTATTTAACACATCAATTGAAACCAGCAAATTCCCTGTCCTATGGAAAATTGCAAGGGTAACACCAATTTATAAAGAAGGAGAAAGAACAGATAAATCTAATTATAGACCAATATCTGTTCTGCCAGTCATCTCAAGACTCTTTGAAAAACTTATCTCTAACCAACTCCACCAGCATATGGGAAAAAATTACCTTTTTTCCAATAAACAATCAGGTTTCTTACAGCTTCGGTCAACAGTAACCTGCTTACTCAAAAATACCAATGATTGGTATAATGGGTTGGATGTTGGCAAACTTGTGGGACTAGTTTTCATTGATTTAAAGAAAGCATTCGATACTGTTGATCATTCAATTCTCTGTAAAAAACTACACCACTATAGCATTAGGGATAGAGAACTTGACTGGTTTAGATCTTACCTTACTGCTCGTAAACAGTTCAGTAGAGTAAATGGTGTTGATTCAAAGATTAGAAATATAGAGGTTGGGGTACCTCAAGGCTCATGTCTTGGCCCCCTACTTTTTCTGGTTTATATCAATGATCTCCCACAAGCTATCAAAGCTTCAACAGTTTCCATGTATGCCGATGACACAAGCCTATGCTACCAGTCTAGAGATATAAATCAGCTCAATGAGGCTATGAACAGTGACCTTAGGCACCTTGAGTTATGGCTTCAAGGCAATAGACTATCTTTAAATGTAGCCAAAACTCATTCTATGCTAGTAACTACAAAGTCAAAACATAGCACTCTTAAGCAACAGAATGCACATTTAGAATTGAAAATTAGTGAGCATGATATCCAAGTTGTTCAGCAAAAAAGATATCTTGGTGTAGAAATTGATTGCTCTCTGGATTGGAAGAAACAAATTGAGGCTATTTCTAAAAAGGTGTCTAAGGCTCTAGGCTTTCTGAAGCATGCTAAATCATTTCTATCAGTAGATGTCCAAAAAATTCTCTACTCAGGTATCATGGAGCCTCACTTAAGATATTGTTGCTCGGTTTGGGGTTGTGCTGGGTTATCTAATCTCAACCAGTTGCAAAAGCTCCAAAACCGAGCAGCTAGACTTATTACTAACAGTAGCTTTGATGCACCTAGTTTACCACTTATACAGGGCCTGGGCTGGAAATCCATTAAGGATATTATTGAGACTGATACCAAATTAATGGTTTTCAAATCCTTAAATGGTTTGGCTCCACAATACCTGAGTGACCTTTTCACAAAAAATTTACAGATTGCCCCCTATAATCTTCGCAATACTGTGACAGATTTAAGGTTACCCAAAAAGACAACAATGGGTGGCCAAAAAGCATTTTCTTATAGGGGAGCAAAATTATGGAACAGCTTATCAGCTGAGCCTAAGCAAGCACCCTCCCTAAGCTACTTTAAAAAAGTAGTTTGATTCTTTTCTTTTATAAGTTAGGTTTTTATTCTATTTAGATATTGTGTAATTTAGGTCTTATTGTATATTTATAAATTTTGTAAGTTTTTTTTTATTATTATTTTAATCTATTGTAAAATTTTTCTTTTGTAGTAGGGGAGGGCCCCTTGAAAAGCAGTACTTGTACTGAAGGGCTACCCTCCCAATAGGTTAATAAATATGAAAAAAATATGAACAGAAAATAACTACTCCGATTTAACTTTATAAGCCAAGAAATCAAGTGCACACATGAGACCAAGTTCACACTGGCAAAACCTGACTATTTGCTCAAGCACAGTGGAGATCTCGTCTAAAAAGGCCATAGTACTCTGCAACCGGGCTTCCAAAAGAGGACGCAGCGGTAGTTCATTCTGCTATGAAAAGCATACAGGGGGATACTTACAATCAAGAGATCCATGATAAGTTCTAGAAACAATTTTTCAAAAAATCCCGTTCGTACCTGGAAAATGATATTCTACTGCGTCTCAACGTGGTTAGAAGAAATCTATCCATAGTTACTCTGCTTGCCGCCATCTTGACTCTCATGGGCTGCCAACTCAAAACGAGACCACAAGGACAAGCCCACGAGAACTTACGGCCAAATTCGGACTAACAAATGCCAATCATTGTGCTGTATACTGTATTCAATACCGCCATTTCACAAGGTTGATTTTCAGGAGTTGGGAAATTGCAAGAGTCTCCCTCTATTTATAAAGATGGCACTAATTAAGACAGGTCGAACTATATACCTATTTATGTGCTTCATATAGTTTCAAGACCATTAGACAATATCGTCTTCGATGAGGTATCTACATATTTCACTGAGAATGAATTTTTCTACTCTGACCATTCGGGTTTCAGGCAATTTCACTCCATATTGATATGCTTACTTAAGTGTACCAATGACTGGTATCTAAATTTGAATAAGGTACAGTTCTCTCGACTCATTTTTATAGACTTAAGAAAATCCTTTGATAGTGTTGACCAGGATATTCTCATAGCTAAAGGCATTTAAGGGCATGGAGCTCGACTGGTTTATAGCATATCTAGAAAAAAGTAAGCAATTTTGTAAGGTAAATTGCAAAATACCTGAAGCACAAGACATTGGATGTGGAGTACCTCAGGGTTCCTGTCTGGGTCCAATGCTACTTTTGGTCTATGTTAAGGATTGGCCGGTTGCTTTGCAAAACCAAAGTAAATGTATGCGAATGTCACAAACGGTTCCTAATCCTCGAAATGTATTACCGATTTAACCATTGCTATCAGCTCAGATCTTCGAAATCTTAGTTTGTGGCTTCAGGGAAATAAGTTGACTATTAGTGTTGCAAATTGCATAGTACGATCTTTGGGACCGACCCTAATCTTTAGGGGATTAGATTACGATAACTCGACAAATTTCCCCTCTTTCAAATAAATGGCGAAAAGGTTGAATTTAAAAATAAAATCAAATATCTTGGGATAAAAATTGATCCGACATTAAATTGGAAAGAGCAAGTTAACGAGGCTATCGTTAAGATCTCAAGAGGAATAGGAATGCTTAAGTATACTAAGAGATATCTTCCACCGCATATTATCCAAAGGATGTACTGCAGCACAGTAGATTGACATTTAAGATTTGCTGCTCTGCTTGGGGTTGTGCTGGTGATTCCATTATAAAAAATGCATAATCTGTATAATCTGTATAATCTGCATAATCTGCATAATCTGCATAATCTGCATAATCTGCATAATCTGCATAATCATGCGGCTCGTGTTGTCAGAAACAGCCCCGACGATCAAACATCATTGCCATCAATATCACAACTAGGGTGGCTAGCAGTCAAAGCAATGATTGACTTCAAAACAGAACTGAGTTCTAAGGTAAATGCAGGTAAACCGCAGATGGACAACTTGATAAATTATTCGTTTGGCTGTTTGGCATAACAATACATGCTGGTTTGTTCAAAAAAATAGTCTGAATTTTATGATACTAAAATTGCTCCTAGTAAATTACAAATGCGGGACTTATGTCTGAAGTTAACCATGCAATTTGTGCAGGATTGCAGGATAAAGTGTAAAATGTGGGAGTTTCCCATCGAATTCGGGAAACTTGGTAAGTCAGAAGAAAATAACAAGGGCTACTAGTAGGAAAACGCCAGAATTTTGCCGAAAGCCATAGGAATTACATGCTACGTCATTACACCTTGTCTCTTGTTTGGGCCACGTGCATACAAGCTTTCCCATAATACTTTTCATGCCTGTCCAAGGCCAGGCCTGAAGCCATGGTCCCTGGGGTACGGTATGATACCCCTAGAGCTTTGGAATCTGCTTCAATAACTGCAGTAGACAAATAAAGTAGTGCATTCCAGTATTTTTCATTTTCGCATTGGTCAGTGAGATTAAGCTCATTTGCAAACAGATTACCATATAGAACTCTCAAACAGCAAGTAGACGCATGCATATGGTGAATCAGTTCATTTAATATCATTTCTTCTATTAATCTACCACTACGATAAGACATTTACACTCTATCTGATACGATAAAAAATGCAAGCTCAGCAGCAATGCTTAAAACAATGATCAAACGTTAGAATGGGTAAAATTGCACATGCGAAATAGGCAGTTATGGGGAAAAAGGTAAGTGATATTGAAGGCCATAAAATCGAATTTTTATTAATTCTCGTATTATGTAAATAATTGATGGGAATTATTTTGTTACTATATATTGTATCAACTGTCTGTGTGTAGCATTGGATCCAGCCATCATGGGTCACCCTACAGCACTAATCGAGGCAATCAGCCCTCCCACAACTTCCCACACCACTCAAGGATCTTTTAAAAAGTACGTAACGGAAAATATTGTCATTTTGACTCCCCTACACCCTTGTAACGGCTTATCACATTAGAGTTGATACTACCTCATTGCAGCGTAGCATTCTTGCAAGAGATTCCCCTACTGGAGCGTGTAAGCTTCTATTCAAACCAAATCTAAATCAAACACAAACGTCTATGTGCTGCAAGCAGAAACTATAATGACATATGAAGATGAGAATGTTGCTGATGAAAATTCTTAAAATATACATACTATATCACCATAGAGTATCTGCTCATATTTCAAAAATTTATTAAGCCCCCCCTCCAATAAGCCCCCAATCAAAGTGCTTGAAAACAATAAGCCCCTCGGGGTGCTAAATAGAGATAACAGAGAATTTACGGTAATATGAAAAAGCAAATGTAATGTAATAAATTAGAGAAGAGCATAACAAAATTTAATGCTATGCATTTAGCAACATACTTAGTTTGGCAGTAGCCTATGAACTCTCATGTACGTCTTGAGGCAAATAGATTCTTCGAATTTACTTTCCCATTTACCCAAAGCTTAAACAAATTATTAATTATATGATATTTCCAAGTTCATATGGTTCGATATCACCATCATCGATCGAAATCCATTCCATGTTTTAAGGCCTCTTCAAACGCTCTCAACTTCTCACTCAGCTACGATCGACTTTAATGTTGAGCAAAAATCGAGAGCGTATGTACATCCAGTTGAGAGCAGTCGAGGGTAGATGAGGGCAGCTGGTCAGAGCTTGAGCATGTTCAAAACTACCACTCAACATTAACATTGTTCTAGGTGTTGTTGAGTGTGGTTGAGAGCCTCTTCGAGAGCGTTTGAATACCTCCTAAACAAAAGTAGAGCATACAGCCTAGCGCACACAACAGATTTCTGTCGTTGGCAATGAATATTTTTGTTGCTGGCAAAGAAAACCTGCTTTGTACGGGGTATACAGATCAAAGAATTTTGTCGTTGACGACGTTCCTTGAAATCAAACTTGCGTGATATTAGTATTTGTGACTGATCATAACAGACCAAGATCTTACTGTGTGGCGGGGGCTAGAGCTTCAACCAATCAGCGTCCCTTATCGGAGCACATGCTTCAGTTCACTGTCTGCCAAAAAAATTGAGGATGCAATAGCTGTTTGTCATACCTGCCGTCGATGCAACCTCAACTTGCATACTGAATTAACTTCAGTGGGTTTTTATATGAGAAAATATTTTCTTCTCTTGAAAAGCAGCTGGACGAAAAACAACGGATCGTTGAGTCACTGCTATGTTAGAATCATATTCTTACACGACAAGTCACCCCTACCAGAAAGTTCATATTTCTCCCCAAACGAAATCAAGTGAAGATGAAAACAACACCAAAGAAGCAGCATTTCTTTCCAAGAACAATGAAAGCAAAACGCTAAGTGAAGTTAACAATGGGGAAAAGGAAAAGACCAAAAAGGGAGGAAAGATAAGCAAGTCATGCAGAAAATAACATGAAATTGTACCATATCAAACGCGCGTATAATCCCAAATACCAACACAAGATCAAAACAAAACAACCAACTGGATCTGCGACAACATAAATCATATGAACATGGTCCCAAATGGAAGCGAGATAGTATCAATCCAAAAATATCCTGGAGCTTTATGAGAAAGAGAGTGCATTTAGCCAAATGAAAGCCCCAAGAGGAAACTCAGCAGCAGCAAATTCTGTTGCGGAGATGCAATACAGAAACAAAACAAACAGAAAATACTGTGTATGCATGTGACAAAGATGTTGCATGATTGAACTACTAAAAAACCTGTAATGTTGGGTGGTCATTCATGAAGTTTCAAAAAATTGTTTTTTGGTGCTTAGGAAATGGCCTTCATGGCTTAAAGCAATTATATTCTTGTAAGAGTAGCAAGCTCATCAGACAAACATAAGTTTCGAAATCACTGAGATCTATATGATTGCCGAAATGGACTAGATTATCAATGATAAGCTGAGCTCACTGTAAAAAGGCTGCAAAATTCAAATCCAATTAAAAAGATGAATTCCATGTGGTATGGGAAGATGTTTCACGGCAACAGATGAATATGGGGCAACCATCCTTCCTCACCAGATGGTTCTATCACTCCTACTTCCGTTTTCCATTCTCTCAAGTCTTCTTGCTATTTAAATGATTTATCATCCCAGGGGCACAAATAGAGCAATAAAGAAAGTAGAATGAAAGAAAACTCAAGATGAATTGTTTTGATTTCTTATCATTAGCAATCAAAATCAAATTATTTGTAAAAAAAGACACTCAGTTTCCTGAAAAATATCGCTACGAGTAAATAGGAACACTCAGAAGATATTGAAACATCCCAGTCCCTTTCTTATTAGAACTTTCAAGAGCTAATATTTCTTCCAAGATGCAGTGGAAAGAAGAGCTGCAAAGCTACTGGTGTGCCAAGTTCTTCCATCGCTACCTGCGTGTCAAAACTAGAAAAGGCCGGGTATTAGAAGAATTCCCTTGCCTGATGCATATTGTAATAGCTGAAAGTCTTCAGATAATGAAAAATTAATCTCTGCTGATTGTTTCTGATTTCTCAACCATAAACAACTTGTCAGTTAATCATAGTCCAGTATAAGAGCCTGATTTCGACTGAAATTGACTAAATGTTCTTCGTTTTAAGAATATACTGGAATTTGGCGAAATGAAAACTAGCGACAATCATCTGAACGTTATTAGTTTTAAAATGTTTACTAACAGATCTCTAAAGAAATGACGATTAAGAATAAACTCGACTGATTTCCAAATGTATAAGCAAACAATTACATAAAAATTGTCTTTCTTGTTGGAAGCACACATTTTCTGCCAATCTGGAGATTGATCTCTCAAGTATTTCCTTAAATGAAGAAATGCTGGTATTTAGCAAAACACTGCGCTTCATGTCGAGAATTTTAGACAGCTGTTTCAAGAACTATTCGATTGCTACGAAATACAAAGTTTAACTACAAGGAATGTAAGTTTTGATTAAAAAGTAGATTATAAAAGGAACAATACTAATGACAGATTTTACCCGGTGAGGCTTATCTTCTTGATGGAGAGCGTGATGGTTTTGCAGATAACTGAATGTTGTCAGAACTTGTTTCAAATTCGCTACAAAATGAAACAATTATCAATTTAAGAGGATTCAATTCAATCTACCAAAAGCTCTCAATAGAAATGATGCCAAATCACTACATATCGTGTATGAGTTAACCAACATCTCACCAGTTCATAGCTACATACACAAAGATATACTGAGGAACGTAAATATATCAGCAGGAGGGAGAAATGAATAGATAGTATTGATCTCCACTTTATCAATTCTGCAGTTAGTCAATATTCATATGAAAATATTTGATGTAAGTGCAAACCTTGTAGTTTTTGGCTATTCATTGTATTTCAACAGATTCTCATTCATTTATTCATTTATTCATTCAATCATTCATTCATTCTTTCATTCAGTTATTCATTCATTCAGTTATTCATTCATTCATTCATTCATTCATTCAATCACTAATTGTCGCTATGATGCTATGATTCCGCGCTACGCTAAGTATTCTACTCTGAACTTAACACCTAGCCACAATCTCGTTCTTTTGCTTACATGCAATTAGTTGAATTAGTTTTCAATTGAAAAATGTACTCAGGGACACCTACAGTATGTTGGCAACTTAGAGGGGGGAGGGATGGAGATATGCTCTTTCGGCAGACGTTATTCACAAGCAAAACATTGCAAAAATAATTTAAACTTAAGTCGAAATGCTATCAACTACCAGCTTGCATGAATTGGTTTGCAAAAGACTTTCACGTGGATTAGATACTATACTCGAAGAATTCAGTGAGCATTCATTAAGAAAGGTATTGTCAGGAATAGTACTGGAAGCTGCTGAATGTGTAAATATTTGTACTGTTATGTACTATAGTAAGTTTTTAGGTAAAGTTATTTTAATGACTTATCTTCGTCTCTTGGTACCATGTTCTCTGTGCAGGAAACAAAGCAACGTAGTTCAACGAACATCAACAGAAGAGACATACGTCAGTTTTAATTGCAGCCAGCATACATACCAGCAAACTTATGTTGAATCACTCTGTTTGATCATTTCATTTGCGCAAGTGGTTTAATTTACAGCTATTGCTTAAATACTGTATTCATCTAACAAAGTACCTTTCTTCTTCCACCTTAACTGTGCGCGTGTCTGTAGTAATCTTTCCATCCAAGAAATCAAGACCTCGTGTCTTGTACATAAGTGCCTTCACAGCAGCATCAGCTCTCTCAGTTGCATCTTCAACATCAACTTGAGCGTGTTTGTAACGAGAACTGAGCACCATGGCCGAGGATTCCTATTTCAATTAAGATAAAAACATATATCATTTAATATGCCTTAAGCGTTTATCTTTATCTATCGCACATGGTAGAACGATAATTTTGTCATTTGTTTGAATAAACAAGATATTTTTCATAAACGAAATCATACAGCTGCTTCCAACTGCGCTCTCATCTTCTTCATCTTAATTTGCAACTGCTCATTTTCAGCCCGTGCAAGTTCTGCTGCATTCTTCCATTCTTCCAAATCGATCTCTAATGTTGTAACTCTTCTTTCATATCTCTCTTCAAATCTCTGGAATCCTCTGGTCTGATGAAGAACGCTTGATAGATCTTCTTCAAGCTCAGCGTTCTGTAATAAACCAGGAGTAAGTTAAAAAAAAATAGAATTACTCTGTCTGTGAGAATTGCCTAGAAGGAGATGGAGAATTCTCTTTGGGAGTTAGCAATAATAGAGAACAGGCAAATTATCATTTTAGGGAAACATGTGGCACTGAGTTCGAAAATCGTTTTGAAAGCTAAAAGACTCTTTCCTAATTCAACAAAGTACACGGTATTACGTACAAAATTCCATGATTATATGTTTCGAGTGTTTTACTCATGTTTTGAGGTATCACCTCAAAGGCTGTATTGGTTATCTGACTGTATTGATTAAAGTTAAAGACAGCTACGAATATCTGCCTAAAAACCTGCCTTGGTTTATACACTGAGCAAAATGTATCGAAATGAGTGGCAGCACCTTGGAGTGAAACCATTCATTATCTATTAGATTCGCCAATTCGATCATAGTGTGAATGTCCCCTTATATTCCGTATGGCATAGATATTGCTCCCTCCCAGTGGTATCGTTTTTCAATATAGTGTGATCTTGTAGTATTATGGTATACCAACAAAAGTGCATAGAAAAAGAATGCATCGAAGAAATAAGAACACTGCAAATTAATCCAAGTTTAATACATTGGCCTGTAATAACTGTCAGAAAACCCAAAGTAGAGACACATCATGACCGACATCTCAAACTTAAACGATATAATAAGAAAATTCATTCATACAGATACATATAATTTTTACGATGACCAAATACATTCCTTCATTTCATTTTTTAAGAGCACCGTCTATGCATTCGATATAACGCACGGATCTTTCATATCAATTCCAATAACATTCCTTGTAGGCTGACCTTTCCTCACTCCCTAAAAATCCGCTTGTGACCCAACGATTGCAAATGTCAATATACTGAAATTTCATCAAATTTTATACCAGGTCAGCCAAAAATTAGTTATAGATAGATCAGAATTAAGAATTAAAAGACTTGAGGTTGGCTATAATATTAATTATTGCAAAATGACGCAAGCTTTTACATATTGGCAAGTATACTGAGAATAGGTCATCTGGCTGCAGATTATGCATTAAACGAGGTATGTGTGGTTTCTAGTGATTGTTTGCTATGCGCTGAAAAGGTATCATGAAATGACAGATTCCAGTGAAATATACCGTTTGGAGCTTACCATTTCAAAACAAGAAAGCAGTAAAATTGAGAGATGAGATAGTTTTACTTGCTTACACATTGCATGGCATAAATAAACAGAATTGGGCAGTGACACCCAATTAGGAATGGCTACCGGTTTGAAATGACAGAAGAATTAAACATAATTATGCAAAATGTTAACCTGATGTTGGAGCGCTTTAACAGTGCTCTTAAGTTGTTTTACATCAATGTCTTCTAATCCAGCTAGACGTATTTGAGTTTCTCTAAGCTCTTTCTCAATGCTCTCTTTGCCTCGCCTTGCCTCGCTTTCAAGGTCCATATATCTTCTTAGATTCACCTTGACTTCCTCCAACTAAACAAATACAGGATTTTAAGTTGATAACACTCAAGGAATTTTTTAAATATTCACTGTTATTTCATATACATTGTTCTGTTGTATCCGAAGGAACTATGATGGAACAAAAGAACCTTACAATAATAAGCTGCAAACATTTTCAATTTATCAATAGACAAAATGCCCTGCTTATTTCCTTGGAGGATTTCTCATTGTAAAAAACCTGTTCATTGACTTGCAAAAGAGATACTTCATTTTAAAAGAAGATCAACAACACAAAGGGATGTCAGAATTCAGGATAAAGCTAAATATGAGGCACAATGGCAGCAATATCGTGAGCATTTTAGATCTTAGCCAAGCCAAGTGTTACTTAGCTACATACAGCAATTTACAACATCACAAGAAACATTATATCAAGCCAGAACATGAACAAACAGATGAGAAGAATTTATAGTCCATGAAAAGAATAAAACTGAATTAGAAACACGGAGGCTGTTTGTTTTGAAAACTGAATGCACACGCGATGCAGTACCTGTTATACGTAAGTAAATATCCATTATTTAGGCGCAGAAGACCATGGTTCTTCCAACATTTAGGCTGTAGTTCTAAAGCTTGGCTTCAGGTAATGACTAATGCTATCAACTAATAGGATGCTCTGATTCCACGTAATTCTTGCGAAATAAGAGTGAAAGGCAGAACTCTGCAAGCTTAGAATTTAGACTATAATTATCTAAATGAAAGTGAAATGCATTTTTTGTTTACTTGTCAATTTTGATATATAATATAAAAATGGAGCTATAAAACTATATATCATAAATTACAGTCTTACTTCTGCATATGCACTTCTTGCTTTCTCATCTGCAATTCCAGCTTTTATCTCCAGATCTTCACAATCCGCTCTCAAGTTGTCGATTTCGATTTCATTTTTAAGTCTAACTGATTCAAGGAAAGATGCTTTAGATTCAAAATTATCAAGCCTACTCAAGTTGCTCTCTGCTTCTCCAACAACTCGATTTTTCATCCTCTCTGCCTATAAGTAACAGAAGACAATCAAGAATACGAATAAGAATAGACACATATTACTATATACATAGTTAAATTTATTGAACTATTTTAGCATAAATCGTAACTAATCGTTCAATGTGTCCAATAAACACCAGACATAAGAATTACCTTCTACCTAAGGCAATCTATTCTTTGCTACCTTTCTGCTCGTTTCATTACATATTCTGTACGGTATCTCCTCAGCTACACTTCTTATCAAGTTTACATCTTAAATTCCAAAGTTTCTTTGCACAAATTATGTTTCCAGTAGAACACTATTTTAAGAGTCCCTTAGCCACTTCTTTTTTTATTCGATGCTTTAACAGGAGTTTCAACGCTTGACTATGTACTCTCCCTAGGGATCCTACGACTATTGCATTGATACTACATTTAATTTCTTTGTTTGATAAAAATTTTTTTATGCATCTGTATTTCTCCATATACATATGTATATATACATAGCATTCAAAGCAGCGGGTGTACAAGAATATTTCTATAACTAATATCAAGAAGAGAAAAATAACTCCGCAGTTAATCAAAAATGAGAAAAACTTCGGTGGGTAGCCAAAACGTCCTTTACTATCTCAATCCGTCAGTCATTTTATCAACATCATTAAATGTCTTGTGATGAAAGAGATAATTACTTACTCTTTCCAAACCTTCCCTTAAAACGTCCATTTGCTTAAAGCATTCGCGATATCTCTTCTCAGCTCTGGCTAGAGCATCACGAGTATGTTGGTGTCCAACTTTCTCATCTTCAAAGAGTCCAATAGTTTCCTAAAGTCAAAACAACACATTGAATTTCCTTTCTATTCACTTAGGTTTGGCCTATTTTACTACAAAGGTCACTTCTTATGCTCAGATATGGCGTACGTAGATGAACGTAGGTTTGAATACTCATTGAAAAAGCCAACCTTTAGTCTGTATTGCAATTGTTTGTTGTTTCTTGAGAATTCTGCGTTTGACTGCAAAAACAACCATGAATGAGAGTCATTAGCATTTAAAACTGATAAAAGCAGTTATGAAAAATCACAAGAAAATTTTCCTCTTGAAAAGGAGGCTCATCACGTCTGCTGTAGACGTTATTCTTCAGACGCACACACTTAGTGAATCAGCTCACTTCCAAATGAGAACCTTGAAAAATAAACTATGCATTCAGAATAGTTTAAAAAACAATCTATCTTGATTTATGCTTTCTGAATCTCTAGCAATAAGTTCCTAATAATTATACCTACCAAAGCTTATGGAATGAATTAGTTAGGATAGACTGGAGCACAATAGAAATATTAAGTATAACTGTGACTTTAAGATAGGAAAGGTGAAAAAAGGAAGCTCGTAAATGCAAATTACTTACAGCACTAAGTACTTCAATTTGGGCTTGCAGTTGGGCCAACAAATCAGTCATTCTTGCTTTATGCTTTAGATAGTCAGCAATCGTTTGTCTCTCCAGTTCAAGGTCATCTTTCAAATCTTTGATCTGACGCTCATATGATTTCCTAAAATCAACATTCATTTTCTAATTGATAATGCTATATTACGATCCTATTTTTGCTATAATTACGTAATCACATGTCGCCCCAGTACTATTATCATGAAAAAATTTACGAGCAAACATGATGGATTAAAATTAGGTTAAATATCTGACCTCAAAAACTACTATACATGCACTACCTCAAAATTCCCAGGCAATGTCACCTAAGTAAACATTTCATTTAAAATTACAAAAAATTTCCTCGTAATACTTACGTTATATGCTCGATATGGAATTCCTTTTCTGTTAATTCTCTCTGTAAGTTATTACGCTCTTGAGTAAGCTCAGCTATTTTTGACTCGGCGCGAAGTCTCTCATCGTCAAGTGTCTTCTGCAATTCCTGCATGCGATTATAAATAAAGGGTTGATTAAGAAAATGAGTTTCTGATGAGATTGAAATAAATGTAAAGTCATTTCAAACGAGCTCTACCAACCTCGATCGCAATCTTGAGTTCACTGAGCTCGCGTTCTAGCTTCTTTTTCTCCATTTCTTTTTCAGCCAGTTGTCTTTTCAGCTCTTCTATCTCTCTCAACAGTTCATCGATTCGATCTTTAAAAAAAAGGAACGGAAAAGTTGTACAACTGTCAAACAAACAATGGAGACCTAAGATCAAACAAGTTTCTCAGAACGTCAGTTGAAGGAGGATAGTTACGAGAAGGAATTTGAAGTAACACGAAGCTCTACGCAAATGGAAAGAGGTGCGCTAAAGTACGATACAGCTATAGTGCGGAGTCTCTTCCATACTCTCACAGACGCCATTAAATCTTCAATTTAATGATACACTTTAATTCTATAGGAAAAGATGACGAATGCCATGGCTATTATGTCAATGGGAATATTACGACTGTAGATTTTTGTCATTTCCTTGATACTTAACAAGCACAAAACATAATATTCGCACAAAAAACACGTGTAAGCGATTTCAACATGCTTTACACTAAGAAATGCATATAAATTCGAAATGAATACATCTTTCACCATTAAGGAATACTTCTCACTGAGGCTAATGTTTCTTCTTCATTGAAGTATAAAGTAGAGTGACAGAAAAAAAGATGACCATGATTTGAATTGTGATTGAGAATAAGAAGAATTCAACGATTCAACAAAGAAATAGGAAAAAAACAACATACTAATAGTTGATAATCATACCATTGCAATATTGGCAGTCAAAAGCAATAGAGCTTAAAATCATCAGAAATGAACCAAACATAAAGGTGAAAAAAATGAACAGATATTATGGAATGCTGCAAAACCTCTTTGCTGCCTGTTATCCTTTCGTAAAAGCTGCATCTCAGTGGTTAGGTTGTCGTGTGCTCGATTCATGGATGCCAACTAGATGATCAATAACGTACTTTAGGCTGCATATACAACCACGCAGTGATGAAATAACTAATTAAGCAACAGAACTTTGCACATGAATTGAAAAGCAACATTTTAATCTTAAAAATTGCTCAGTGAAGATTCTGTACAAAATATAATCTACGTTGTCATAGAAGAAAAATCTTGCAGATACTGAAGACAAAATGAAGCTCGAAAAATTTAGATAATAGTTCTGAACTCTTTACTGCAGTGAACTATCAAAAGGGAGCTGAACAGCTTTATTGGCAAGAATTGGAGGAGTCTCCTCTTCATCTCAGAATCTGAGGGAGTCCTCTCGGCATTTGAGAATTGAAGGAGCCTCCTCTGAATCGGAGAAATTGGAGGAGTCTCCTCTGCATCTGAGAAATTGGAGGAGCCTCCTTTTCATCTAGAAATTGGAGGAGTCCCCTCTGCATCCGAGAAATCGGAGGAGCCTAATTTGAAATAATGTGTAAGGGGTTATGTTCTATGACAGGATGAGGAAAACGAAATCGCAAATATAATAAGTTAGGACAAAGAGGAGATATAGAGGAATTTCAGTATTAATGTTATATAATGTTTAAAATACTTCATCTTTAGCTGCAGCTAATTCTCTTTCAGATCTTTCAAACTGCAGCAGAAGAGCGTCATATTTAGCTTTCCATTTATAAGCAGACATTCCTTGGTTGCCACCAGCCTGCCAAAAAGAGTTTGACTTTATTTAAACTTGATTATTGAGAGGTGAGAGAAAATGTTTCAAAGATGGAAAGTGAAACTCCATAGGCGCAAAATTAAAAAGAAACATCAACTTTCATCAACTTAGTAATATCATTTGCATCTACAGCATATTTTCCCGATCTCCTTGATGAAAATAACAAAAAAGAAGGACAAAAAGTTAAAATCTGTAAAAATAAGTGGATCAAAAGATATCTTATATTGCAATTAAAAAATTAAAATGGTTGTGAAATTACAATAAATCTTAGTACCTGATCAAGGTAAGCTCTTAGCTCTTTGGTGAGTTCAGCAATTTTCGATTTGTATTTGTCGACAGTTTTCAATTTAATCTGTGATTCAGCAACCACATCTTCCAAATCTGACATTCGTCCACCAAAACGTCTCCTAAAATGAAAAAGTTCGTATTTCTATCTTTTTCAGTGAAAAATTTCTGAATGAAATTAGGCTTCTAAGTTGCAGGAAGATATTTGCAATAAATAAAAATGTTTCCATAAGGACACATTAGTGTTGTCCACCAATGGATAATATTATGTTGCCGAATTTGACACTAGAATAGCAAGTACTTCAAGTGAATATCTTGTAGATTTAAAAAATCCAAAAACTCGATACTGATAATACTCGGTTAAAATCGAATGATCTCGAACGTTTCACGGAATAATGATTGGTTGAATAGAATTGGTTAATCAACTGCAAATATTTAGCAGCAAGACATCAATGTACAGTAAGGCAAGATATTAATGTACTGTTATTGTACCCAAATGAAACTGGAAATGTTTTCTATCGTTGTTCTCCAAAGAAACAAATTCTTAAGAAATCTGCTCTGCAGGCCATACATTTGAAATAAAATGAAATGACTTGCAAAAATATTAGAAGCAAAAAGAAATGACTTGAATGCAACAATTGCTTTTCCATTCGTTAAAACGAGCTATTTACAAAGCAATGTTAGTAAACTAAGCGTCATCCATAATGGAAAAGGATTTATTAGTCAGCGACTTTCATCTATGTATGACACCTATAATTTTATAAACTCTCCCATATTAGTTGTAGAAGAAGGAAAGCCGCGGTGCACGTAATCTGTCATTGGTGTAGTAAAGATACCACAAAAAGACATCAAAATTCCTACGAGACCTAAATAGAAATGTTCCAAAACTATTCGCATTTTTCTTCACTAGCAATAATGACTACTATAGATCTACCAGTACTGCAATAGAGCTGAAGTATCAGCTTGAATATGCAAAGAGGATGCTTTGATAACAGGAGTCAAAAAAATTGTTGACTTTTACAATCAAAATAAAGACCAATCAAAAACAAGAAACGTCCTTAGGGTGTATTGTGACGTAGGAGAAAAATGAACTAAAACAAAATGACAGTGGTAGAAAAAAAGTATCAATCGCAAAATAATAGGAAAGCAAGAAAAATGGAACAATTCCAAAACAGAGAACTGTTTCCTCTGCTCCCATGTACTCAACAATCTCGTTGTTATAATTCGAGTAGGAAGTATTATTAACTCTCTACTGACAAATAGTTCACTCCTGATGTTCCCATGTGTATTACTGCATCGGTTCAAAAATCACTTTTGCTACGTTCTCAGTGACTTGCAACAATACAAATAAAACGCTTGCAACTTACGCTACTTTCAACAATCTTGAAGATTGCTCAGCTTCTCCTGTTGCATCTTCATATTCAGATTTCATCTTTTCAACATCTTTACCGGTGTCCTTCAAATTGGTTTTCAGTCCACTTCTGAACGCCTCTTCATCATTAAGAACCTCTTCAACAGCCTCCAACTGCATCAACGCTTCACTCAGATGGGCCTCCATTTCTTTTATCTTGAGTAAAGCATTAAATAGACTATGATTATATTTAGGCCTTCACGTAATCAGAAAGGGAAATCTAAAAGCACATCAAGACTTGCTGATATCTTCAAGTGTTTCAAAGGCAAATCAGTTGTGAAATACCAATGGCAATTCATTGTTCAATGCAGCATAACAAAGCTGTCCTGCTCTGTTAGTTTATACATCTCATTGTGCAAAGTGTTATACCTATAAATTACTCAAATATATAAAGCAATACAAAGTAATCTAGATTACGACAAGCGTGTAATACTGTTCTAGCATAACATAGCCTAAATGTACGTCTAGAAATGAATGAAGACATCATGTAAATGGAAGCATCCTTGCTTAAATAATCAAAGGTGACTTAGCAATAGATCTGTGAAATGACAGGGACCTGTTGAGATATATGAAAGAACAATGAATCATATGGAATGTACACAGATAGAGCATGCAAAATCCCTTGAAACAGATTCACTATGAATAAGGGCTAACATAGCATTACCCTTTCCTCAGCTTCATCTTCGTCTAATTTTGGCTTCCTCGATTTGCGCTTGATCTCATTCAATTCGTCCTCTAAGTCCTGTTTTTGTGATAAGTTATTTGAAATTGAAATCACTTAATACAATATTACTGAAAGGAAGTATCTGCATAGTAATAAAGATCAATGTACTGTTTCGCTTGCTTAAATGGATACTTATTAAAGCACTTTAAAAGGTAAAGAAATAACTGTGTAAATTCTATAAAACACAACATCTATCAACAATTTTGCTGCATTAGACTTTAATTCAATACTTTAAATGATATCTGATATGACCATGTTCCAAATTTAGTAGTCGCGATATGACCATAGGAGACATATCTAAAGGCCAATATGGTCGGCCGATGCGTGATATATAGTGAAAGATTGAAAAACGTTATCTCTAATAGTTTTAATTCATGTTAACTATTCGAGCCTACCGTAACACGCTGCTTTAATCTTTTGTTCTCGCCGATGAGCTCTTTCTAAAAGAGTTTAATGATGAATATGAAAAATAATGGTCCAATTAGTCTGAAATATTGCTTTGTAATAAACATCGAATATGGATACTTTTGGTTGTTGGCAATTTTCATATAAACATACCCCATATAATGAATTGAATTAAAAATAATTGACTACGTCACTTGCAATGAATGCAAGAAGCAAAGTTTACTTTTCAACTTGATTCCATATGAGACAAGGGATAGTCTAAGATCAATGTTATTAAATCAAGCTATTGAATAACAGCCTCACCCGATCTGGGCCTTCTGATGGAATGGCGCTCTTGCGTCGAACCTTTTCTTGACTAGGTAATTGTCCTTGTTTCAAATCAGCTACTTCAGCTTCCAAGTCCTAGGAGAAAATAAGTTTAACATAAAACACATCCATATTGATTGGTATCAAAGAGTAAAGTCATTGTTTACTGATTTAGTTGTTATATTGAAAGGCCACATGACAAAACATAACTGAGGAAGTTACTTGCTGCACTATAGAAAAATGCTCATATTTGGAAGAAATGCAAAGATTGAATTCTCTCGGCAATTGGTATTCTATGTGAGTTCATATTCATATCTTACTAATAAAAACTCTAAAAGAATCTATGAGTAAAAGAACTGAGTCAGGTCTGACTGCTTGGAAAGGAGTGCTCAATATCAAGCAATGGAACAGTAGAAAAGATCTTTCCAAACACAAACCTCAACAATTCCTTTCAAATCCCCATTTTCTTCTACAAGTTCTTTCTTGGTCTCTTCTAAGTCTTGAATTGTGACTAGGCCACCTTTATATTTGACTTCAATTTCATGAAAAGCCTCTGAAAATATGATAGGAAAAGCATGCTATGTGGTATTCGATAGGCACCACCTGCATACAGCAAACAATTAATCGAAGTAACAAAAATGGAGTGAATGCAGCACAAACAATTCAAATAACCATATCAAATCGGTTCGCATTGAAAACTCCAAAACATGCATATTTTGCAGGCACATGAAAACCTTAAAGATGACAGCTTACGATCAAGTTTATTATTCTCCGCTCTAACGACTTGAATTTCAACTTTAAATTTATCACTTTCCTTTTGTAATTCCTCATTTCTTTCCTCTAGTTCTTCAATCTGTATGGAAAGTGCACGAATCATTTAGATAACAATTGCAAATATTGAGATATCCTCTAGAAGTCACATGGTATTCAAAATAATATTTTGTAAGGAAAAAGCATGCAACTAAAATAAACAGGAATACAACGAAAAGTAGCTAAACTAGTCTTTAAACTAAAATGAAACATGAAGAGAAAAATGAGTCACCAAAATTGTTTATCAATACAAATCCGTAGAATAGACAGGAAAACTAAAGAAGCAGAGAAATAAACGTAACGCAGAGGATGATGGTAACAAAGTACTGTTCTACACTACCACACCACGCCGCAAGATCTAATTCCTACCACACCATCTCTTGCAAAAGTTCAGTGATTTATATAATATAAGGAATCTAATATCGTCTGTTGGGCTTTTTTTTTGCAAAAGACCAGGAAAGAGATAATATCTGCATTTTAGCATCAAAGTCTATTTCTTAGGGAAAATTCTTTGTAATGTATTGAAAGCAGATTTTGAAAAAAATACTTCCGATATATAAATCTTAAAGTATCATTGTTCCAGATCGTAGGTAAGAAATGCTTAGTTTTGACGAAAAATGGAAAGGGGAGAAGGTGGTCGTGGATTTACTCATTTTCCATATGAAACTTGAATAAAATGGAAATGCATTATTCTGAGTGACTTAATTGAGAATGATTCACTGATCTTTGCACAAGCGGAACAACACGATCAATTGCAAACCTGCTTATCAACTTCATTTGCTAATCCTTTGCTTAACTGTTGGTACAAATAGACAGACAGAAAAATGGGTGAGTTTGTAAAAAAGAGTAGATGAAATTAATGGAAAAAAGCTTTAGAGAAATAAATGGAAGAGAATTCGAGAATAAAAGTAAGGAAACCCTTCAAACATTTGATCCCAGTCATATTCATAAAAAGATAGACGTTGGTTAGCAGTTTGTTCAAAAAATCAATGGCAACATAAGAAAAAAATTTAATAAACCCTCGAAAGAATAAACATACGATGATATGAAAACAAGAGTAGGTTAGAAAAAATGTACAGACAGTATGAAATGATGCATAAAAATATTTCAAGATGAAAGTGAAATTGAGTCATTATCTATCGGATGACTTAAGAAACCTTGTCAAAAAGCAACATCTTCAAAATTACTTACTGAGATTGTGGCACTACTATATCGACGTGGTTTTCCTTTAGCATTTGACATCTCCATTTTTGCTGTACTAAACTCCATTTTCAAATCTGAATACTTTCTCTCGGTTTCTTCATGGGCAGCGATCTCTTCATCAAGAGCGTCTTGCAAATTCTGAATAAGTAAGTTATCCCAAAGTGAGATTAATGTTTCACACATCGATCAAAAATATTAGAATAAATGGTAAACAAATAAATGCTGTTCCTGATTTTTAATGAGTCAAGATTTTATTGCATGTTGGCAACAAACCAACGATTTCAGTGTTGCACATCTTGATAAAACTTTGATGACAAAACATATATTGTGTCCAGTATGTCATGATCTTATAGCAGAATCTATTTTTGCAATTATCTTAGCAACAAGCCAGTTAATGGCATTGTAGTGAAATAAATGCCTGTATTTTACCTTGAGATGTACTTTGAGTTCTGATGTGTACTTTGTTCCGCCGGTTGCGCTCTATATAAAAAAGGAGGAGAAGACAAACTATTGCAAATGTGATTAATAGAATAAATCACAGTGGTGGTTGGGGTATGATTACATTGTACAGAACTAACCAGAAAGCAATGGCGTGGATATAAGATAGAACAGAGCGTAAATAACGCTTTGAATAATGCCTTCTTCGATTGTATCTGATTATGATTGCATATGATTATGATTGCATATGATTATGATTGCATATGATTATGATTGCATATGATTATGATTGCATATGATTATGATTGCATATGATTATGATTGATTATGATTGCATATGATTTGAGTATTGTAGATCATATTGCAGTTTAATATAGCTGCTTTGATACACTTTAAATACTTACACCTTCTTGTTCGGCTCTCAATGCATTCAATTGCAACTTCACTGTTTTTAGTTTCTTTTGAGTTGCTTCAAGATCAGCTAGGCAGTCTTCGTATGCTTCTTGCTCTATTTTCAAAGCGCTTTCTAATTCCTGAAAGTGAATTAATATAAAACCTAATGTATAACTTGATAATAATATTATGACAACATCCAAACGAGGCTCAGTAAAATTGTTAATGCTAGCATTTATTACTAAGTGTTCAAAAAAATAAAGATTAAGGAAAACCATAAAAATATAATATCTTAAATTTCAAGAAAGGGCTAGAAGTATTGATATTAAAAAAATGCCTTTGGTATTTGGCTTTGTTAGCAAAATAAATTATATCAAGAGTATAAAAATGCTCTATATAAACGCGTAAGTCATAAGTCAAAAAAGCAAGAAAAAATCATTAACTAAAAGTACCTCAATCTTTTCATTCGCTGATCCAGTAGTGATCCCATCAACGATTTCCTTTAAAAAATTTTACAAGCAATATAGCTATCATATTTGTAAAAACACCCTTTTTGTATAAGAATAATAAGACAAAATTAACTAAAATCTAAGGTGCAGGCCACTTTGACATTTAAACGAATACAGGATAACAGTTGAGGTGGTTTAATTTCATAAAATAGTAAGCTCTGCTAAGCCCCCCCTGGAGCTTATTAAAGTTTCAATCTTTAGAGAGGGGGAGCTGAAATAGACGGGGGGATATTACATGTGTATATGATTTAAGGGAGGCCTACAAAAGAGGGGAGTTGAATGGAACTGTTAAGTTAGTATCTAAAGTAATGATGAAAAGTATTCCAAATTTATTGTCTCTAAAAGATTTTTCATGATATGAAATGCAAAGATATTTCGGCCATTGAGATTGAAGGTGGCCTATTGCAAGTTGACTCGAATGACGTCATCTAGACTGTCATAGAATTAATGATGGCATATACTCAAAGAGGTAACAAGCAAAAAGTGTAATGTGGTAATATAAATAGTATGATTTGTTTAAAAATACCTTTGGAAGATTTGCTTTTACATTTTCAAGTTCAATCGAGACAACTTTGTACTTCTTTTTGAAATCAGCAAGGCTCTCCTGGGTAGCCGTATGTGCTGCTTTCTCTTCCTCTAGTTCTTCTTCTACCTTCTAAAGTTGAAGAGAGCAAATTGTGCTTCAATCAGAAATTCACATCCTCATGAGAAGTAAGAGAAAATTTTGATGAGATTTGAAATCATAGAAAATGTAATAACAAATAAAATATATTTTGATACCAACTGCAGTTCAACTGCAAAATCAGAAACACAAATCAAAATTCCGTTGAGTTACCCTAAGTTTTTCGCCACCACTTCTTGCAGTCTTTTCCATCTTCGAATCTCCCTGGAAAGACAACAACCATCAAATAGGTTTATGAGTTTGATGTCTAGGGTACTAGTTTGAAGAGATCGCCTGATCTCTAGAGCATCAAACAAACAAAGGATACGATATTCTAACCTCACGTCTTTCTGCATTGAGTTCATCAATTCGTTTCCTTGCCTCACTATAATTCTCTTCCATCTTTTCAAGCTCTGCTTCGGTCTTTTCATGAGCTGCCATTTCTTCATCCAATGCTGTGTGCAAGTTCTAACAATGAGTAACCAAGGTTATTGTTGGAAACTGAGATATTCTGATACCAAAGAATGTGGTAATACACAATGAAAAAAGATGCGAATGCGATTGAACGAATACACAAGTTACCCAATGCACGGATCAAACTGAAATATAAGTATGCAAGTGAAAAGTACAAAAGGAGGGAACAAGCGTTTCCCTAGAAATTTACTTCAAGTTTTCGCCGCAAACTTGCGATTCCGGTATCTTCATTATCCTCATCCTAAAAAATTTAAAAAGGCAAAGATCGTCATTTTCCATCACGTTTTAGATTAAGAATCTAATCAGCATAATAAAATTTGAAATGGATAAATAATGTAAAAATACCAAATTTTGCAACTTCTTGAAGTCCTCCAATTCATCTTTTGCTGTATCACATTGTCGTTCTGCACGATCTACAGCATTTCTAAGCTCGGTTGCTACTTCTTTCTCTTCATCCAGTTGACTTTTAAGAGTCTAAAATAAACATGAATCGAAACCAATATCACAACAACAAAAATTAGGCTTTCGTCAACTGAGTTTTTGAAACATCACGAAACAGTTAAGAAATGCTTTCTGAATCACATATAGTGAAACGAGCAGAGTAATTAAGTAATCTCTTATGTCAAAAGAAACTAATAGCTCTTTTGGGTAATTACTTTGTTTAGAAGAAACTATGATACGGTAATAATAGATGATCAATGTATTCGCATAATATACCTTCACTTCCTCTTTCAACGATGATATCTTCTTATTAAGAGACTTTTCCACCTTAAATATGAGAATTTTGTTGACCACATAATGTTAGCTAGCATTGGTTTAGTAGTAAAGGTTATCAAGAAAAGTATTGAGTCAAAATATGATTAGGCAACAATCTTTCAAAGGGCGTCTTCAGATTAGCCAACACAAAGTTGACATGATATTTTCTGATAATAATTATTTTTCAAATCTCCAGAAAATTCCATACAATCGCATTTTAGGCATGGAGTTCGACAGAGTATGAGTTCTTGCTAACTTTCCTATTATTCATCATCTACTTTCCTTTCATTGCAATTAAATGGATACCAAATATCAAGATTCGTATAGCTATTGTTTAATGTGATTGTAAATCAATTATAAGCAATGCTATATCAAAGAGCATATCAAGTGTATCCACTTATCCTATCTAGCTTCTTTTGAATATCTATGGCTTTTGAATTGCGTAAGAGAAGGAAATTTGAGCCCAGAGACTCATTCATTCGCAGTTTTAAGTCCTGTCAAACCTATGGTCAAAACTTGTCACAGTTGCGCAATATGAGAATTCATAGATCTCCTATCGGTTTCACTGTGTTTGACCGGGTTGAGATCGGAAATCCATTCATTTGAGAGCGTTCTGATGGACCTTTGGCTGCATTTAAATGCAGTCAATAGCATAGGACTACGTCAGGTCCATATTTTGACTAAATCTGTAAATGAAACAAATGTCAATGACTTCAGAGAAAGGTTACAGAGACCTGACAGAGACCAATAAAACTGATAATAATGATTGGTTGGTGGTAGCTAATAATACATTTGACATTGAAACGCTTTAAAA
The DNA here is from genome assembly GCA_964019165.1 of Mastigias papua. Classification (NCBI taxonomy): domain Eukaryota; kingdom Metazoa; phylum Cnidaria; class Scyphozoa; order Rhizostomeae; family Mastigiidae; genus Mastigias; species Mastigias papua. Next base: position 10,784,885 of record OZ025275.1, on the reverse strand, counting down.
ATGGGTGCCTCTATAGTTGTGAAAAGGCGAGCAGAGCTTTCAATAGAAGGCGGCTACTGGTGATTAATCGCTGGTCAGTTTTGCCTTAACTGCCATCTGCTTTGACTTCAAATGATGTAAACAGAGTATAAATTATTGAATAAAATGGAAATGATAAAATCAGAGGATTCGATGTGCTCTGGAAAAACCTATTTTTGTTTGTTTTCTAATAGTTTTCCATATACGCATCTTTCAAAACGTGTAGACGAAAATGCATTTCTGAGGATCTATATTTCAAAATTTTCCGGGAGGCATGCCCCCAAGATCCCATATAAAGGAGAGCCTCACGGTCCTCCATAGGACACAGTCGCCAACTATTCATGATCAGTCACTTACTCTAAATATTACTGAAAGCTCTGGGGTGGGCGTGGGCAGTTTTACTTTAAACCCGGTCAACCGATCCACTGAACCCGTGCCTGAATTCATTAAATTATTTACATAGTAAAACACTTACGTCATCTTTTTGATCTTGTGTATCTTTAAGGTCATTTCTTGCTCTCTTTAGTTTGCTTCGCTCTTCTTTTAGAGCACTGTTAAGTTCATCAATTGTTGCTTCGTGTTCCTCAAGCTTCAGCTGTAGCTCCTGTTGTATTGATAAGGTTGCTTGGTGACAATTTCACATGAGCATAAGAAAGTCTGAGCTCTAGTAGGAGTTGATTCTATAAAAATCCCATGATGCCTAGCAGTTTATGACATGTTTAGTCTATGATACTTAGGAGTTTTTTATCCAAAGAATAAAATATTGACAATTAGCTGTAATAATCACTCAAATCAATGAAAAAACGTACAGCAATTTTAGAATTTAATTCTTTCTTCCCTTTAGAAACTTTTGCATCGTCCTACAAACGTACAAAAATATGAGGAACTAAAATTAGCATAGCTATCGAACCATGCTTAGGAGGTATACATATGCAAATTGGTGAAAAGAGAGACAGTGCCAGCAAATGATATTTGGGCAACAGTACGAAAGCATGGTCCGAAGTCGAGTGTTATGAGTATTTCGAGAATATTTCAATTTCAAAAATAGTTTGGTTTAAAATAGAAATCTAGCACGCTAAGTATACGTCAATCAAGCAATTGGAGATATTATTACGGTACATTTGATTGGAGGAATCAAAGCCTCTGAACTTGGAATGATTTTACCTTATAAACATCGTACCTTAGCACAATTTTAGATCAAATTCTTGCTTAAAGTTCTTAATAACTCGACTTACAGTAGCTTGCAGTTCATGCAACTCCCTTTGAACTGCTTTCAATTGATTCTCAGATTTTTCCAACTTCTTTGCTGCTCTTTGGAAATTGCTTCGCTCCTCCTCGAGGGCCTCTTCCATTTCCTACAATTGAGTTACAACACCTCCACTGAAAAGAGTATTTACTGCTAAACAACACAAACGAGCATAGCATAATAATGGCAATAAAGAGATTAGGCCTACAATGAGGCTAATTTTGCTCAGTTTAAAATTAACTATATCGGGATAGTAGAAAACAATAAAAATAGCAACTCACTCGCAGTTTCTCTTCTAATTCTTCATTAGCTGCTGAATTTGCAGCAGAATTGCCAGCCTGCAATTGCAAATCAGAGTAGCATATTCAGTTGACACAAATTAATAGAAAGATTTTTTTTGCGAACAAACAACAGTTGTAACGCGAGTAGCGAAATGATAATAAGATCCGTAATCGCAAAGTGAAGAAGACTAAAATATTTATTGGTTTTTGATGAAATTCATCTAGAAATAGGAATAGACAAATTGAAAATAGAGAAAGTCAATAAAATTCACAGTACTTTGCAAAAATATGCTTAATATATACGGAAAATAAATAGGAAATACAAAGAAAATATACAGGATATATACAGAAAATATATATGAATTTTAGATAAGATTATTTGCATAGTAACTGGATTTGGAAAAGACCTTTCTCAACTCAGCTAGTTCATGTCTTGCATCGTCCAAATCCCTCTTTGCTTTTAGCAATTTGTTATCTGTTCGATCGTGTTCTTCTTGCTCTTCACTGAGCATGCTCTGTAACTCCTATAATGAACAAAAATTAGCAAAAATTCAACATCGGAAATCAATTCTTAAAAATTCAATAGGTCTTTGGAAATAACTTTCTTTCTATATTCCATATTTTATATTTTACATTTTATATGAAAAGATTGGAATATATTTCCAGAAGGCAAAAAGTCAAGAATGTTAGTTTTAAAATATCTATCTTCTAAATGCTTTGGTTACCTGCACTTTCTTCCTTAGCTCCTTTGCATCATCATTATCAAAGTTTGACGAGGGAGGCATGTTCTGTAGGATAAATGATTGTATTCAAAGTTGCAAACTTTAAAGAATAGCCATGATATGATAGTCAACAATGCTTTTGTTTTGTCCTGCTGCTATAAAATAGTCACAATTAAGTAATGAAAACAATCAATTCAATGAAGAAGGACATGATTGGAATATTGAATAAGGAATGACTACCATTCACAAAGAATTCACAGAGAATGTACCAATGACTACCTGCAACTCAGCTTCCAAATCTGATATTTTCCAGTTAGCCGATTTCAACTCTGCCCTTGCTTCTTGGAGTTTTTGATCAGTTTTTTCGTGTTCCTCCTGCTCTCTATCAAGGGATCTCTGAAGAGACTATAAATAGAAGCATTAGCTAGTTACATATAAACTGCAGAGGAGATTCCAAGATATAAGGAAAGTCAAAGAAACTCAGGCAGTAGATAAAGAAATTTTTGTTACGCTACCTTGCATTTTCTTTGAAGAGTTTCCATATCCTTTTCATTGCCCATCTCGTCCTAGAATAATGAGCTATTTATAGACAGTCATGACTTTCATAGAAAGATACTTGAGAATAAGAAAAAGGTTTGTGACAAGTGACAAATTAAAGAGCTGTTGCAATAGCGGCAAAGACTATAGCTTTGCAGAAGCAAACTTGAATTTAAGTATAATGAGTCAGTCTTGAGCTAGAATTTAGTCTTATATATAATTTATCTGGGTCAAATTAAATGATTTTGAAAGAACTAAAAACTTGCAGTGAAATTGCTCGAATAAAATATAAAGGGATTGCCATTGTTACCACATTTTAAACTATGATAGAGCATTATATCAATGTAATCGACATGCTATGAAAAAAGTAGATACAATAATCGAATAAAGAATCAGCAAAAAAAGAAATAACCTCCATGTCATTTCTGAGTTTGCTAATTTTTTTATTTGCTTGGTTAAGTTCTCTTTGAATTTCCTGTAGCAAATTGGACGTCTTTGCATGGTCCTCCTTTTCTTCCTCAAGAGCTGATCTGAAGTCCTGGAATTGGCCGTTATGAGATAAAACAGTCAATTTTAAAAGAACAGTTTAATAAATTTCCAGAATAGCTTTCTTAATTACATATTTAAAACATATGCTATAAGCGTCATCCTTAATTCTAATGAGTCAGCAGTATACATGAAATAATGATGATCAGTAAAATGTTCAGATTTGGTTATCAGTAAAGCTAATGAAAATGAAATTAGGCAATAATGATATTAAATCCTACATCAACGCTCTCTTGAAGTTTCAAAGTTTTCTTTCGGTTGATTCCGGCTTTTTCCTGAAATAGTAGGTATTGAAATTACGCCAAGTTGAATGAAATTACTCTTAACCTGGGACAAAATTTTGAGCAAGGAAATTTCAATTATGAAAATAATGAGTTAAACTATGGAATAAAAAATGAAATAAAGTTCAAGATAAATTCATTCATCCTTCAGTGAAAGCTTCTAAGAACAGCTTGATGAGAAAACAGGCGAACAGAAAATTTTCAGATCAGATGTTTGGTATCAATATTTATCAGTCTTTCAACGATCATTCTGAACATGTAACAAAATGCTTGATACTGATATTTTATGCACATCGACTACTGTACAGTCATGGTTATAGTGCATCAAACTGAAAGCTTAAAGTACTTATACAAATATTCTGTACCTCATCAAGATTCTTTCTAGCTTCTTTCAACAGTTTTCTCACATTTACCAATTCATTATTAGTATCCTTGTGAGCAGATTGCTCCTTTTCAAAGGCAGTTTTCAATTCCTATTCAATCATAAAAAATCTTATCAAACACAGAGAAACTTATTCGTTTCAATTTGATTTCTCTAATTGTAGTTTTCAAGCTATAAATCATCAAGCAGAAATCGGAATGCTATTTCAGATGGAAATTTGCATAGACTTCAACTACAGCCAACGAAAGCATCATCCTATAAATGTTTTCTTTCTTTTCCGTAAGCTAGTGCTGAATAAGTTTTAATCATTTCTCAACTAAGACAAATATTTATTTGTTTTATCTAGTTAACCAAAAACCTGCACATTAAGCATTTAACTATACTGCTCAATCTTATATCAATGAAAAAGGAGAAACCACCATGCAATATTCTTTAAATACAAAGAAAACAAATAACTATGATGTAACTATGATCTTTCATTGCATAGAAGAGTTGCCTTCTTACCTTCATTTGTCTTTCTAATTCTGATTCTGGATGCTATAAACAACCAAAAAACAATCTACCTTCTTTGTTCAAAAAGAAAGTTGTTTATCGCTTGAATCTATAGTTATTTTGAAGCAAGATGTAGACTATTGATTACTTAGGCTCAGTACAATAATACAACGAGGAACTCAAACAAGAGAGCTTAATCAAACCAGAAAGTCTTATTGAAAAGTCTATGTGTAATACAGAACTTCATTATAGCACGAAAAAGCGGGACCATTCTTTTAGCATACTGAAAGCTTTTTTCGTCCGACACTCGTCAGAGTATGAAACGCCGGATAACGACCGAAAGGTGAACTGAAATATATAACCAGATGCGGGTGCACGTGATATGATGAATAACGTGTCTATTTGGCTCTATTGGCTAATTGGCCAATCATAGGGCCAAATAGATGCATTATTCATCATATCACGTGCACCCGCATCTGGCTATATATTTCAGTTCACCTTTCGGTCGTTATCCGACGTTTCATACTCTGACGAGCGTCGGACGAAAAAAGCTTTCAGTATGCTAAATGAATGTTCCCGCTTTTTCGTACTATAGGAAAGCCTTATTGGAAATAATGACTAGAAAGCTACTTTATAACATGTGAGCATACTGATTTTGCTTTAATACCTTAATTCCTTTAAGTTTACTCTGTAGTTCTGCTATTTCTTCGCTAGCTCTTTCATTACTTTCCATTTCCTCTTCCAACTGTGTCTGTAAGTCCTATGTTTATTTCATAGCAAAAAATTCATGAAACAAATAATATTAACTTAAAAATTTGATACATCTTTAATTACCATCTGCATAATAAACTATTCATAACTAAATAAAACAAACATTCCCTAGATACATTATAAAACTACTGAACTTCACCCACGGCTGCAAAATTGTGGAATCACTTAACATTCATAACCCATGAAGCAGTGGCATTTAAAAATCAAGACTGAAAGCAGTCCTGTTTTCTGATTTAAAACTTTGATTTATTTCATAACTTCTACTTTACATTTAACCATGATTATTTTTATCCTAGGTATTGTGCAGCTCTTAAGAACAAATATACATATCTAATAGATTCTGGTACTTTGCAACAACCAATAAAAATCTGTCAATTGCTACCGAGGACTTAAAAGCCAAAGTTGAGTGAAACCTGAGAATTAATTATACAAACCCGTATCTGCTTTGTAAGAAGTTGATGTGATTGCAAAGCGTCAGCAGTGTACTGAGATAATAGACAGATAAGAAAAAATGTTGTTGTTTAAGGAGAATCGTCCTATCGATAACATCATGCTTATAACTAGCTATGCTATTCCTGATCAAGAGAGCAAATAAAACGAAATAATAGCATTTCAAAATATATCACAGTTTAAAAGGTGATGACGTGGAACTTCTCAAAATTCTTGAAGCACTATAATTTATGCAATTAAATTGAGGTTTATTAATTTGACTTTCAAAGCTGCTATTTTGACTTAATCCAAAACCAACGGATTCTCTATATTTCAAATTGAAAATCCAATGATAAGAAATTTCCAAATTGTACAGATCCCTTTACCTGAAATGTTGTAATATATAGAAATGTGTTTTCAATTAACATTCATTGTACAGAGATCTCCAAAAACATACTGCAGCATCCACAGATTTCCATGAAAACGCAAAAAACTAAGTAGTCAATTTGCGATCCGTTTCCTAAAAATGACCTCAACTGAGCAATCCTACCTTGTTTGGTTTCTCAAGTTCCTCCAGTTTAATGGCTGCCTCTTTAAGCTTTTTGGTCACATTTTTACACTCTTCCTCAGCGATCTCTTTTGCAGCAGTTGCTTCTTTTATTGACAGTTTTAGTTCCTAAAAAATACAAATGATTATCAATTGTTGAAATTCTCCTGTCTATAATTCACTTGCTCAGCAAGATTAGCTGTACTCAGTCTAAGTTATGGCATTTCCTCAACCTCTTTTTAAAGTAATCAACATTTGGAAATTATATAATAACAAAAACCGAGTGTAAGAAATTAGATAAAAGAACTCAATTAGATTTCAACATCAAACCTTGACTTGTTTGTTGGCACCTTTTACTTCTTGGTTTAATGCAGAAATGTCCTAAAAGTGTTAAGTAAAGAAGTTGACATCAGTGGAAACTTCTACTAATTACCGTAAGAACTGGCATGCTAAATTCACAGAAAGAACTGCCGCATTATTGGAAACTTATAAAGGGTAAGTTGAAGGGAGTTATGATTCATAATGAACTATGGATGATTTTGTAGACGAAAATGTTAAAGGCCTGGATTGCATTATGATTTTTGGAGACAGGCTTTGTCATATAATATTTGGATTAAATATAGGCTATTTTGTGATTATAAAATATAGAGGATTGACGTCACATAAAGATAAATAATAAGACAGTACATCACAAACAAAGATATACCTCCTTCTTTGCAGCAATTTCCTCATCTGCTTCATTTTTTGCATCTTTCAGCTTCTTTTTCAAATTACTGATTTCATCAATCAGTTCTTCATTTCGACCACTCTCGTCTTTCAGCTTACTTTTTAAATCCTGATTAAAAAGCAAAAGACATTCACAAAGTAACTGTTTGCATCAAATGGTCATAACAAGCGATTTCAATATGGCTATCAAGAACTTTAACATACCATGGTTTTTTTTTCTATTTCTTTCATTCGTTTTGGATCCCCTTCCTATGTAAAAATAAATCATCACGAAACATGAGACAACCGAAATAGAAAGCAAAAACGATGTAAAAAGTAAAAAGACTTCCTCCAATAAGCTCTTTAGATTTAACCCATGTGTAACCTGAGTTAGATTTTGATAGTATAGAAAAGAAGGCTTCCTATCAAGAAAGAAAACTTAGTTCAACAGCAGCACAAGAAAGTAATCAAAATCCTCTGCTACACAGGGTATCAATAAAAGTGCGTTGGTCTCAAAAACACTGTTTACCCAAGTTTTGTTAAGTACTTTTAAATAAACTAGAACTACAATCTAAAATCGGTAAAATCGGCTAGCTTTGTTACAAAAAATAAAGTGTAGTTGAAAGCATGATACTTAGTTGAAAGCATGCACATATGCTCAAAAAACAAATCACATGAAAAGAATTGGTTTCCTTCAATACCTACCAGTAGATAAAAAGCATATGACATCTAAGAGAAAAATATGGATTGCTTGTTTTGGGGAAGACTTCATTTTCAAGATAAAAGACTACTTGAGAGCTAGACAGAGAATTTCAAAATATCTGCACGAACCTTTGATCTTGATTCGTCCAACAGTCTCTGCAACTCTTTTATCTTCTTCTCAGCTGCGACTACTTCAGCGTCAGTCTCTTTCTGCAGTTTTGACTCTTCTTCCAGAGCGATTTCTTGATTCTACAAGAAATCAAAAACAGTTCACTTACAGTACAAAACCTTTGCGGGCCTTAGGTTGCCTTCTAACTCTATATGAAGTTGGAAGATGTAAAGGCATAAAAATGGCAGCTACTTACCTTCAACTTCCATTCAAGGTCCCTATTTTGCTTCTGTAGGTTTTCATTCTCCTATATTTGATACAAAAACAATATCAGCGATAATGATTATTTATTTTATTTTATTTAAAATATCATTACGTTTTCGCACAAATAATTCAAAGACTATATTAACTGAATGAAATTGAAATAGAATCTCACCAGTCTAAGTTCCTCAACCTCATCCTCAACATCCTTTGTTCTAGATTTTCGTTGAAAATTCTCTTCCCTACAAAGCACCATTGTTCAAAGGTAATGTCTCTATTTTCATCATGTTCAATACTCAGATTTGGAAAGAAAATTTCTTATGGGGCACTTTATGTATCAATGCATATAATACTTCAAAAGTGTAAATGTTGTCTATATATAAATTACGTTTGCCTATTGTATCATATATAATCTATCATTCACAGTTATTTGGCAAAAAGTCTGTGGAAAATACTGTTTATTCAGTCCTATACACTGCCTGTTTTAGACGTGCAATGATGTTTCACCAACAGCTGGTTTTTTGTTATAAGTATAAGTCCTTACTACCAACGTGCAATATTCAGTCAAAAAGAAAATGCGTACTTCACTTTCTCTGACTCATCAGAAACAATTTTCAGAGCATCTCTAAGGTCCTCATTTGCCTTCTTTAGTTCAGATATCTCAACTATTTTTGCATTTGCATCGTCTTCAAAAGCATTCTCCATTTCCTGTACATAAATGCAAAAACATTCTCCAGCATTCCTTATTGTGATTTAATCTCATAAACTACACGAGTGTCCAATTTAGAATTTCTGCAGATCATACTTTAGCAGGAAGAATGAATTCACAATTTCTATCAAACTAGCTACATAAAACAACTAAACGAAGCAAAGAGAGTTTGAAGTAGCACCTGGACTGTATTATTAAGTTGTGTGATCTCTTCATTTAGCTTTTTATTGTATTCATTGAGTTCTGATACTTCATCTTTTAAATTTGAGAGTTCAGACTTTGTTGAATCCAGATCATCTAAAACCAGACATAATCATTACGTATGACATATTGAAATATAACCTACATAAATCAAATAAACTAACTAGTGATAAAGATAAGACAACTATTACACAGATAGCACAAATGGAAAAATCAGTTCTGCTTGAATATTTTTCGATGATCGCTAGTTAAGGAAAAATTTAAAAACAAATCTAAAGAATTAAGGGAAGATGTATGTGATTATTAGGATAGAAAATCAGCTCACAGTCGGTATGAACTTTGGATTCAGAGACTTCGCTTAATTCTTCGCTTGTTTCCTCGAGTTGAACCTGCAATCTCCCAACCTTTTTGAAGAGACAAATGCCAATAAATTTATCAGTATTGACTTTTTCACGCCCACCATGAAAATCAGTCATGATAAAGTAAATATAACTTGACAAATACAACGTAGCAAATGAAAAGAATGAAACAGTCAAGCAATGCACTACATGTCTGCATAAGTTTGCTATCAGCTTTTGGTTTCATTAACGCAGAATATTGCATCACATCTTTTCTCAACAAGAATCAACTCAGTAGCAGTATTGCTGACAAAGGGCAGCATATTTTTATATATAGAGTGACGTGTCGCATAAACTTCAAAAACTGGAAGAGCACAGAAGAAAACCGACATATCGTTTGAGAAATGAAAAAAGGTTTGCATCATAACCTGTACAGTCATTTCTTTTACTTCTTCTTCGGCCTTTTCGATCTCTCTGCATACTTCATCGTATTTTTCTTTCCATTCGAGAAGTTCATATTCTGCTTTATCAGGTAACGCAGGTGGCTGAGGCATTAGACCTACACTTACACGACGGCTTTGCTGATGGGACTAGAAATGAGTAATTAAAGAATTGCTACACTCTTTTAGGGTAATGAAGTGTGACAAGTCAAAATAGCAGACAACTTACAACCGAGTCATTCATGCCAAATAAAACACGTAAATTCTAAAGATACTTGAAAATCCCAAAGTTTGCCAGTGAGGTTTCAATTCTCTAAATATTGAAGTAAACTGTTGTAGATTGGTGTATCAGAAGTATATGCTTTACAAGTTTGATGCTTAATAAATTGTGCTAATTGTACAAGGGAGTTAATTAATATTATCTTTGAATCTATCACTCTTAGATTCCAACTATGTAAGTGAGGTAATTAAAGTCAGTTTATCAATAAGGAGTAGTAACTGTAAACATTAAACTAACTGGAAGATCTTTTCTTGCTCTCTCCTGTGCCTCAGTAAAAACTGTTTCGGTTTCTGCCAATCTTTCAATCAACTGCATTCTTAAAAATAAGGGCATTCATCGTGTTAAAGCGAAATATCATGAAATATGATACCAAACAAGAAAAATATTACGATAGATATGTTCACGTTTGATATACATATAGGTTCACTATAGCACGAAAAAGTGGGAACTTTCTTTTAGCGTACTGAAAGCTAGGTGACGAGTGCCGGACGAAAAAAGCTTTCAGTATGCTAAAAGAATGTTCCCGCTTTTTCGTGCTATAGTGAAGTTCTGTAGTACCAACAGAATTTTCACATATACATATAGCCTAAAAACATCTTGGTAGATCTATGATTGCATAGGCTGATATTACTTACAGTCTGATCAGACTCAAAGACAGACAACAATACATTGATATCACTTGATATCACTTCACATCACTTGAAATCACTTGAAATCACTTAATTATGTGACCAAAGAAGCAAAAGTCTACATTTTATGTACTAAATGAAAGAATCGAAGGCTATTTACTTCAATTCACGGAAGTCTTCAACATTCTTTATTTTTTCACATTCAACTTTTGCTTTTAACATGACGACTCCCATCATCGATTCTCGGAATATTCGCTTCAGTTCTTGTTTTTCCTGTTGTTCGTTAACGTACTTTCCTTGTATTTCCACCAATCTTGCATTTAAAACCATTATTTTCTGCTCCAGGGACGACTTACCCTTTAGAAAGGAATAAACAGACATCCGTTAGGATGCAGAAAAAGTCCAGCAAGAGTAGAACAAGACCCTATTTTTATAGATGTCAAAGGCCATGGTAAGAAAATCAGGAAGTATGAACGAAACAGCAAGCAATGAATTACAACATTTTAAGTGTTTCGTATGTGATAAGGCATGCTGCTCTGCTCTACTTATCAAAACAAATTGGCATGAAATCTATGGTAGAAATTATATGGAAAATAAGGTATGTACAATTGACAAAGACGAAGCACTTCAAAATGGCAGAATTTACCAGTCCTTGAAGGTCATACGATGAACGAATTCCTTCCAGCGAAATTGAAAGTCTCTCATTTTCAGCATTCAAATTCTCAATCTTCTCGTCTCTTTCTAGGATGTCCTTTTTCAAATTCTGAATTTCCTGCTGCAGATCCAACCGTCCACTTTCCATATCCGAAATTTGATTATCCAATTCTTTTATCTCATCCTGCAAAAATTTTAACATGTAGAAAGCAATGAAGTCTATTTCTGATTGGGATGTTCTAGCATCTCCTATCTTATCAAACTGGAAAATTCGTAGCAGATAGCACCAGTTTAAATGCACGATCTAACTTCTATAATCTAAAAATCCCAATTTGTAGATCAAACATTTCAAATTATTCTTAAGTGAACAACCTAGCCATTCAACTTCTGCACACTAACTAGGAACAGTGAGTCCACATACATTTCTGGCTTTCGCTACCTTCAATCATTTTCCGTAGACTAGTAGGGTAACACTAATGTAAGTAAATTGAGTAGAAAATTCAGTTTAGAGACAATTGTACCCCACAGTAAATTTATTTTATGGAGTCCTGATAGAATATTAAATGAAGTTACTCTAAGCTCGGCCTTGTCTTTTTCTGCTTGCTCCAAATCTGCAATTAATTCTTCAGTTCGCTCAACAAATGATGTCATAGCTCGTATCTTTTCTGGAGAAAAAAATCAGTTGAATAGAAACACGACAATATGTAACAATTGACGAATAGAAACGTAGAAATCCCAGGCATTCATATAACAGGAGAATGATGCAACGATTGGGTAGCAGCATGAAGAACTATATCATAGAGAGAAGATGGATGAAAAATGTGTCAAAGTGTGTTCCCAGATGAGGGCCCAAACAAACGTGAATTTCACACAATATCAGCATTTACTAATAAGTGATCAATCGCTCCTCATCTAATTAAAAAGTCCAAAGGATAAAATACTATTTTTGTTAAAACAAAATAGAAATTAAGGTCATTACACTGACAGTTTTCTAAAGGAATTGGTAGAGAGCTGATCTTGATTATCTATGACTCCGGCAGTACATATTTTAATGCAGTTTAGAATTTCTAATTAGGTGTTGCGCTCTGATTAACTTCTGTTCTTTCTCAACACGGTTAGCTTGAAGATTAAAAAGGAAGGAATTATGTGTACAAAAGACTTTTAGTTGCTGAGTGCTTGTCACAGTTTCCCGCCTATTTCGATATTTGTAAAATGAAGTCTTAATGGAAAGATTCTTGAATCCATTCAAATATTTAACAAACCTTCCAGGGCAATTTTCTGATGCCTGACTTTTTCCATTTCCATCAATTGTTGTTTGAGATCATCACACATTTTCTCCCACTTTTGAATCTGTCAAGCCATTATAAGTAAACATGGAATTGAATATATTTCGTTTGAAAACAACTGAAAGTGGCGTAAAAAACCATTTTGAGCAAACTTTGTGTAATTATGAAATTCTAACTGGGAATGGAAATCCAAACTCTAAAATAATACAAGAATATTAATTTTTATCCATTATTTGTTTAAAATTAACACTTGATAAAACAATTGGCATATCACAATCATTTATGATAATTGCTTAATCACTTGAATGAAGATGTCTGCATAATATTGACGCAATATTCCATAAACTGTATCAAAACCTGGCTATTTTTCAATTCCAACTCGTCCTCCAATCCATCTCTAACAAAGCCCAGCTCTTCGTACTTCTTCTTCCATACAGCCAGTTGCTGTTCAGAGTCCGCAAATTTTATTTTAAATTCTTGAAGCTCTTGCTCCAAAGTAAATTCCGATGTTTTCCCTCTTCTTGTCTACAAAAATTAAATGAATAGCTAGCAATTAATTAACTAGTCAATGACCAACAATCCAATGCTGATTTCCTTCATATCTTGTTTCAACAAACGTAATTAACTGTATAACATATATATGGCCAGGCAATATATTTCTTCAATCAGTATTCCGATAATGAGAAATGCTTGATAAGAGCAATCAGTAATCAACAGTATCGTATGATTCTTAATACCTTTTCCGGAGACGGCCTATTGTCAGAGTTAATTTCCATAGTTCCTGGCACTTTCACTTTCTCCATGGTCACTGAAGTGCTTTCAGCCCTTTGAATAGCCTCGTCAATTTCCTGCATCCTTATGCTCAACCGTCTCTCAGAGCTGTAATTTATCAACAATTGACAGTATAAGCGAAATAAGCTATGAAGGAATGGGAACGAAAAAATCCGCCCAAGTCTAAAATCAACAAAAGGTCATCTAGACCTCACAAAGATAGCAAAAAATTTCGTAGTCATCGACCTCCATTAAAAAGCAGAAAATTTTTGTTTTCGAGTTAAATTTCAGTAACTGTAAAAGAATATCATATGCTTGAAGTGGAAGTCCAAGAAGTTTATAAATTGTTGTTTGAGAAAAGTGAGCATGCTTGTTCTCATGTCGTGAAGTCCTGAAATTTAATACAGCACTTTGAAGCCGGATAATAAGTTTAAATGGATATCAATTTGAGTCTTTAGCGTAGGAATTATACAAACCTCGATTCTGAGCTTTTCTGTTTCCATTCCTCAAGCTCAACCGATGCTCCTTTCAAACTTCGTTTCAGGTCATTCCTGGCTTCCTGTTCTTCGTCCAGTCTTTTGTGCATTTCATCAAGCTCTTCCATTGCTTTCTTTAATTGAGATTCGAATGTTTCCTTGGTCTAAGAGAGATGGATCACCGCATATAAGTAGAAAGAAGGAAACCAACATTGATTCATAGTACTATTTTCTAAAGCTACAAAATACCAACTTTAAGCTGTTTAATTTCTAGCATTTTGAGCCAAAAACTACACAATACTGTACTTTTAAAGAAATTACAGGAGTAATGATAAAATACTGCAAAATTTCAAAATATTGCAGAGGATTATATCAGCAGAAAAATAATGCAATAAGAATATAATTATGAAAAGTTAAAAAATGAGCAATCGCTGTTACCTTTGTTTCTTCACTTAGTCGTACTCTGAGCCGTTTTATTTCATATTCCAGATTGGTCTACAACGAATAATGTAGGTAAAATTATGACAAGAAGTGGATGTATAAATTTTCTATCCCATCAATAAATGCAGATCTATAGAGACTTTTTCGGCAACAAATAAACGAGCAATTTAAGACTTATTTCAATTCCATTGGGCAAAGTAAGTTTAAGAGGACAACAGCCTCATAAAAAGATTGCAAGTATGGTGCAGTAAACTGTGGAGGTACAATATTACTGGTCATCATGCCTCTCTAGTCATACAAAAAGCATACATCCTGCAGAGCACTGATGCTAGTGAAAAAACAACAGCAGAAGTTTGTAAACTAATTAACACAAAAGTAATTAATGCAACCTTTTGCTTCAATGCTTCATCTAATTCAATCTCCAATTTTTGGCTTGCAAAATTTGCTTCGATCATGGAAACAGACGCCTCTTCACTTGGTCTGGAAATGAGGTGATCGAAAATTCAATAGAAGTAGAACTACAGCAACAGATAAGATGGAGGTTAAAAAGTGACACAGAAATAGAGAGATTGGGAAAAGGTGATTGTGAGTAACTAAAGACCTTAGATAAAAAAAGCAGAGCTGACTTTCTAGGTGCTAGGTGCGCACATAATGAATAAAAAAGACTATCAAACAAATAAATAAGAAACACATTGGAAGCTTTCAACATCTGATGCATCGAAGAGATTTGGAAAATGAATGGCTATTTAAAGCATCACGCACACCTTTGGGTGATTTGAAGTGAAGATAATATCGGATAACCATACTTTACCATGCAAAAATACCAGGAAAAGAGGAGGAAGAGACTTCATTACAAATAAAAATAAATTTCAAAAATAAAAGCTTTAGCAAGACGTTAATAGCTGGAAGGGAATTTTGAAAATAAATAAAGAAGAAACGAAAGAATGACAAACTTACAGGAAGGGTGAGCCAAGTACAGTTTGGGATGTGTACTTAACAAGGTGTAATCTAGCACAGTCTAAACTGAAAAGAAAAATAAAATGCTAGAATTTTTATAAGCTTTTGACTTTATTTAGTGGTGAGTTTGATGTTGAATATGTTTATTAGAGTTAGCATTAAACTTTCCAGTTCGTTTAATGATTGAAAATAAATACAAAGATTTTGTTTTCAGACAGCAAATATCATTGAATTATTCAAAAGCCTTGCAGTTCACACTCTTCAGAGTAGTCGACAAGATCAAAATAATCAAAATAGCGTACAAAATGGAATAGGTAGTTGCAAAACAAAATTCGTCTTGAGAGCAAACAAACTAAAATAGCCAGATATTGTAGATAAACTCATTCTGCCAACATGGCAATAATGCTCTCGTGGTAATATCAAAGAACTAAAAAGTCCAGAATGCAGAGAAGTCACAGCTCCATGGCTCTGAACCGGAGGAATATTTTTCCTTTCTGTGTCATATTTGAGGAAGGCTTTGTAATCTGAATCAACAATGCAGATTTAGCAAAATTTTTCGAGCCATGCACAATGTAGAGTTCAAGAGCTTAGGTTAGCTTTGATGAAGATATAGACATTTTTCTGAGCTCTGCTAAAAGTTCTGCTCTATGGAAATCTACCTTTCTGTGTTCCAGTTTGTGAACATTAGAAACAGAAAAAACATGCAATGTAAATGGGAGGAGTTCGATTTTACATTTGAATTCTTCTAATTCCTTTTTTTCTTAGTGACATCGTACAACAATTACAAAACAATACCATTCATGCTCATCTTTTGTGATTCTCGAATTTCAATTTGCAACTGTAAACTCTAAGTTTCTCTAAGCTATTTTGATCGTTATCATAACTATGTGTTCTTTTCAGAGTGCCTGCGGAAAAGCTCTTAGATTCTTTTAGTACGGCTAATTCTTCACATAATAGTTTTACTTTGTACCACTAAGACATTGTTAAAAGTAATTTCTTCAGAGTTAGTGGAATTTAGCATGGGTTATGACAAAAGAAAAAAGAAAAAATAATTGAAAAATGATGAGTAGATAAAGAATGAAGAAAATTGAGTGAAATATAGATTAAACAGCTAGCAAAGAAACGAGTCAAGTTGTGTGCTTACGGATCAAACAGGATAGCTATAGCAGTATATATATTATAAGATGCTGTTTATGAACAGGCATTATGAAGGTCAGTTTAGGCCTATAGCAAATAAAATACATTGATCAACGGTATAGTAGTTCTTTCACCGCACGAATAATGTCATCAAATTCATAGTTTTTGTTGCATTTTCCAGTGAAGTCTACTCTCTTTACATCGCAGTTAAAAAATAGCGAAAATCTGACTGTTTTCAATTCCTTTCTTTTCAATCGCACTGTACCTTCATTTGGTCTGGAAGTAAGATAGACTGCTTATGCATAAGGCGTAAAAATACCCTATGACTCTGACATACGACCTTTGGCATTGGCTCGACATAATTCTGCATCATCAATGTTTTATGTTGCTGGAAAATTGAGGTTTGTTGTGACTTTGCGCCCAAAACAGGACACATATTTTAAAAGTGAAGTCTTTTGATTGTATTACTTCAAAATAGCCGAGTGCTTCACTCAACTGCAAACGAAACTATCTAACTTTCACAAGATCAGGTGGTTCCTGATTATATTTTAAGAGTAAAACCAAATTTGCTGAGAAAAGTCATACTACAGATAATTTATGAGCAACATTTGATGAATAATGATTCATTACACAACAGTTCAATAAATCATAGCTACTTTTCTGTAAACAAACCAAAACTTTAAACAAAAATGAAATATTACTTGTATTTACCATTTTATTTCTTGAAAATATTGCCAGTACATTGATTGGCTTTTAAAGAGTGACTCAGCATATAATTCATTCATTAAAAAGGCATTTTACTTTATAGCTCTATAATTCAAAATTCGCTCTTATCGTAATAAAGTTTCTGAAAAGCTTCCTTTATTGAGCACAATCTTGGGTCAGTCAGTACAATACTTGTATCTGTTTGAATTTCGTTGACCATTGGAAGGTAATAGAGTGGGAGACAGGTCTCTACAAAACCTTTCCAAAACCTTTGTAATGTATCCAAGTAGAGACATAGAGTTTTTCATATCTTTTCAAGTAAAATGATGAAATTTCACCCTAACCAACCATGATCATCAACTAGAGAATCTACATATAAGAATATATCATATTGACTAAAAAGAGCTTACGCTTGTAGCGTAGAACTTGGTTCTTTTATGCTTGATAGCTCCTTCTGTAATCGATCCAGTTCCTGAGTGAATTGAATCTTTGCCATTGTCATTGCTTCTTCGTGTGAGTTCATTGCCAATTCGATATTTGTTCGAAGTTTAGCAACTTCTGCTTCCCTTTGTCTGTACATCTAAAAGAAATTAAAAAGAATAGCGAGAAGTGCAAAAAAACTGTTTTGCGGTAACAACTCATTGTGTTCTTATAAATGCTTTATTTGAATATGACTAAAACTTGTCATTTGATTTTACAATGGCCTAAGTAAAGGTATACAGAACATAACTCCTTCTAAATCAATTTGATATTCATGGATGGAGTCAAAGTCTTTAAAACATCAGTACATTAAGATTTTTGAGGAAGAACTGTAGTAAATATCTTCATGCAGCGGTGTAATAACAGCTACTCTAGTATACTCAAGTATTCTATATTGGGAAAAATCTTTACTTGTCTCAAAACAGGATGTTTTGATCTCTATTATATTGATTACACACTTACGAAAGGTAGAGAGTGCCAACTTTAACAGACATTATGAAGAATTGTAAGCTAATATGATAACATCGATTGTAGTAGATCTTCTTGCATAACAAAATGCTACCCTCGGTTTCAGATCCAAGCCTTTTAACCCAATCAGGCAATCAACCGGCTGGACAGTTACTTTCAAAGCAATACAAGATGTGAGTTGATCCTCATTAATCACTCATAATCAAAGCTCAGCTAGCTACAATCAAGAGGGTTCATCATCATCATCATCATCATCATCATCATTATCATCATCATCATCATCATCATCATCATCATCATCATCATCATCATTACCATCATCATCATCATCATCATCATCATCATCATAATCATCATCATCATAATAATCATCATCATCATCATCATTATCATCATCATTATCATCATCAAAATCGTTATAATCATTACGATCATACCTGCCAGGTGACTGAATCTGGGGATTCACTAGCATGTGCATTTTGGCTGCTGTGATTATCGTTGTAATACCTTTCAACCTGAAATCGTAAGTTTTTAGTCAAAAGTTAGGGTTTTAGAAAATAAGTCATGGAGCAATAAACTAAATCATCCGGTAGCGATTCATTATCTATACTTCTTAATGGATGAACTTGGAATGTCATACAAGCACCCTTTTTCTCTGAGGTAAAGAGAATGAATATCCTTTTTCCCCATGAAAGAGCAATGTGCAAATTGAGTCTTCAGAATAAAACAGAATCAAACAGATATTGATAACATTTTCCTGTCAAAAAGAAATAATTCCCATCCACAGTGAAAATGGATAAGAGTATGCTGAAACTGGAATGGCATATTGTTAATAAACCAAGATTGTCTATGAATCATAGTAATTCTAAAACCCATCAGATAGATGCTTTTGATGTGATGGAACAAATAACTGTTATGACACAACCTCCAGAGGACAACAGAGAGAATACATTCCAAACTACCTTTTCCCTTAGCCTTCGTTCTTTGTTAAGATCGTCTTCCAATTTACGTAACTGTGCCTAGATCAAAGATAATATGGTGACAATAAAAACTGTACAAACTTTGATGTCTGCTATTAACAATACATACACAAATGCTCTGCTCTTCAGAAAAGCTTTCGATAGTTGCACATCAGATGCCATAAGTGAGCAATGTGATATTTCATTGTAAATTTGATCTTACTATGGCCCCGCATTAATAAATGGTGATTACATTGACGCATGATTACAGTGATAAATGGTACAATCAGTGATGGCACATGGCAGCAACACACAACTATAGTGTTGCTATAGCTAAATCAAAGTTAATGTAGACTGTCTGACTAAACCAAATTTCAAGGAAACCGTTTGGACGGA